>JAEIFJ010002763.1:0-599379 GCA_018903435.1 Leucophenga varia
GAATTCAGGTGAGCAACAAAACGGGATTTAGAAAATTTTGACCAGGAGCCCTAATGGGGCCTTGAAACCGGAAAAGCCATATCTTTGGAATGAATAGACGTAGAGACTTGAAACAGGGCTCATTTGAAAGATGGTTAAAAACCATTTTTGGCGTTCAAGGTATTCAAGGGATTTCCGAAATTTGGACCTGGGAACCATATGTGGACCCAATATAGATTTTTTGACTAATATTTTTTTTTTTTTATTACAGGTGAGCACTTGACGAGAAATTTAAAAAATTTTGACCCGGTACCTAATGGGAGCCTTGAAAAAAAGTAATATCTTTGGATTGCATAGACTTAGAGACTTAAAACTGGGCGCATTTGTCGTGTTAAGGTAATTTTTTGAACAAATTATATTAAGCCACCAAATAGAAGCAAAAAGAGACGCGAGCAAAGCCGCGGGTACATGCTAGTAAGAAATATGACGTGAAACAGAAGCTGAAATACCCGTTACAGAACACTTTTAATAGTTTATATGCTCACCAGACTCTGAATTAGATTTCACAATGGATTTGGTCAAATTTGTATGAAGGCTTTATGTTATATTAGCCCGATCTTTACCATATCGATAGTATTCACTTAGGTGGACATTAGAATTGATTTTACCAAATTTTAATAGAATTCATTCGGAAATGATAAATGTTTTCATACAAAAACTCGAAAATGGGCGGTACATTTGTATGGGGCTATACCTAAAAATGAGCGGATTTGACAAAGGACACTTCCTTAACCTTCCTTTTAACCCAATTTGAAGTGAATATATACCTTTTTTTCATACAAAAATTTGAAAATGGCATATAAATAGCCTAGGACCATAAAAAGCTAAAGTTTAAAAATTCATGTCAATATCTTAAAAACATTCTGAGAAAAACTTATCGCAACAGACGGACAGACAGACGTGCATTGCTAGATCGATTCATCTCATCGAGCTGATAAAAAAAATATATACTTTATGGGGTTTCCGATGCCTCCTTTTATGTGTTACAAACTATCAGACAAACTGAATATACCCTTCACTCTATGTGTGGCGTGTATAATAATTGAATTAATGTTTTTTTCCTTGTCTAAAATATTTACTTTTTCGACAGAGTGTACATTAAATTCTTGTTAAAATTATACAGCAACAGCTTGTCAGCATGGCATACACACACACACACACATACACCGACAATCTGGCAGCAATGTGCATATTGCAACATAAGTTTCTTTATATAAGTTGGGGCTTAGAGTACAAATGGCTTCTTTCTTTCTCTCTTTCTCTCTCCATTTATATCTCTCTCTCATTCTTTTACTAAAATTTCACAACAATTTAAACAAAGTCAGCAACAATAACAAGAACAACAAAAACAAGGACGCTTATGCCGACGACAGTCGTGCACCAGCAATGTGCAACAGCGCATAAAAACGCGACACTCGACAGCAACATGGCTCCTCTCCATAAACATACATAAAATCATACCCCCACCCCCTCCGTGTCACTTATTATTCTTATTGCCTCATTCCTATTGTCAAGCAGTATCTTTCTTTCATGTCAGTGCACTGAAAATTATTCTTTTTAAATGTGTCGTCTGTCTGTCTGTCCGTCTGTCTTTACTATGCATTGCACTCTACTCATTGTGTAGGCGCGCAAAGCCACTCGACGACACAGTGGCAAGTCCTTGTGTAATTTCCAATGTTTTATTTTAAATACATAAACCCACACATTCACTCCCACAACCAACTCACGCAATAACAGGTTGTCCACCCAGCCATACTTTTCTTTAATTATGCTCGGCATAAATTTATCTGTATTAAAAGTAAATTAAATTTTTGCATAAATTAGCTCCGCTCAGGCTCATTGAGTTTATTTTTATAAAATTTTATTTTTTTTTTTATCATAATTATTATTTTCCATTTAGTAATTTTGCTTTAAATTTTCAACCATAATAAATTTCATAGCCTACGGTTAATAATTTATTTGCAATAGTTATTTGTCTGTCTGTCCGTCCGTCTGTCTTTTTGTCTGTCGCGTTTTTTCGATAATGAAATTATTTATTCGCGTAAAATAATTCTACAAGCGAAATGACCAAAACCACACAAATAATGGGTCCAGCGGCAATATATGCAAATTGTCTACTCTATCTAACATAATTAAATATGTAATTACAAGAGAATTAGTCTGTCCGTCTGTCTGTGTATGTATTTCAATTGTGTTTTTGCACGCGCCTTCATGCCAAAAGCTGTTCACGCTTCAAGCTAAACACAAAAAAAAAAATTGCACTTAAAGATACAAAATAAAAAATCTTGCCATTTATTTATTTTATTTCATTTTTTTTGGACATCTGTCTTGGCTAAATAAGCAAAAAAACTGACCCAAAAAGAGCATTTCTTGTTATTTTTTGTTTGAGAATATAAAATTATTTTAAAAATCGCAAAGCGCATTTCAAATTTGTGCTAAATGCCAATGAACAAAATGAGGCAATATATATTTTATTTCATATTTAAATGCACTTCTTAATAAGAAAAAAAGAGCATATTAAATTTGGCATTTTTAAATTTTTTTTATTATGCTAAAATCAGTCTGCATGGAGTATTACAATTTTAAACTGTAGGGAAAGATTTATTTTAAGAAGTAGTTCCGCCTTACATATTTTTTGCTTTTCATTTTTACATCTTGTTCCGAAATAAACATAAATAACAACAAAAAAAACAAGTTCAAGCTTTATGTGCTGTAAAGGTCATTAAAATTACTCAAAGGCTTAAGGATAATTAAAAATGAAAGATATTTAAATGGCATTCAAAACATTATGAATTAGTTAAACATTTAAATTTTTAAAGGGGTTTATATAAATAGACAAGTTAGGTTAAAAAAGTTCCAAAGAATTTAAAACACAACAATATATTTCCCAGGATTTTTATAGGAAGTGTCTTAAATTAACCAAATAATACTTTTTAATGTGGAAAGAAGCAAGATCGAATAAATCGGCATTCGGCTAGTAAGGGACTAAAAAATATAGTATCCGATTTCAACAAAACTAACAATATACAAATGGATTGATAAAATATTTGTTTTTAACACAAAAAAAAAAAAAAAAAACACCGAAAATCGGCGTAAGGTTTGTAAGGGCGCTATATGCTACAGTGGTTCGATCATATCAAATTTAAACTGAAAACGTGGTTCGAAATAAATAAAATCGTGCAAAAACTCAAAAAAAAAAAAATTGTATGGGTGCTAAATCTAAAATTTTGTTGGTCCTATTCATATTGAAATATTTTATTGGGACTATTATAGGCAATATCTATATTAAATTTTAAGTTTTTAGAATAAGATACAAAGAAGTTTTTATGCAGAAAGCCAAAACTTTTAGGTAGATTTTTATGGGGACTACCCCCTAAAATGGGACTAGAGAAAAATTGTTTTTATGTAACGACTTAACGGCTCAGGAGAATCAAAGTTTTTAATATGTTAGCCCTATCCCAAACGGCAGACAGCAGGACAAGCGGACAGACAAACAGACGGACAGATATAGCTATAGTATGTCAACTTTCCTCGCAATTCTGATCAAGAATATATATATTTTATATGATCTATCATGCTCCGTTCAGCCTGTTACATACATTTACACGAACTTAATATATCATTTTACCCTTTGGATACAGAGTATAAAAACATGGAAAAAACATTCGCTTCGGTAGGACCGAGCCTCAAATACCGGCCACACGAAAATTTGAATAGCTTATATAAGAGTGTCCCAGAATTAACGCAAATCATAGAATTAACGCAGGATTTACAATAAAGTGCTGGCAACTCTGAAAATTAACAATTTGACAGTTGAAAAGTTTAGGTCAAATAGAATTGAAGCGTTACACAATAGAACACGATAGAATTTGGTTACGGTTGCCAGCATTTTATTGCAAAACTTGCGTAAATTGTGGGACACCGTTTATGATCATCAGTGGCGCATAAAGTATATCGCAAAGGGAATGAGTAAGTGTCCAAGATCCGATATAACCCAGTATTATATGAAGCAAATGCGATAAAAAATATATTCTTAAATAAATAAAATAAAATTGAAAAAAAAGAATAATAGGAGGTAAATTTGAATGGCTGTATGTTATAGTGTTACATAAAGTTTTACCTTATTCGAAGTGAAAACATTCAATACATTAAAAATGGACTTGGCCCCATTGGTTCTTGGTTATGACATTAACTAAAAAACATGGCTAGATCGACTCGTCTCGTTATAATGATCAATAAATCATAAAATATAAACTCCAGAAAAAAAACCAAACAAAATAAGTTTGTTTTATTATATTTCGAATATTTTGTGCACAACTCTTTTACAAATTATTACTCACAACATCATGAAGACACTAAACCTTTACAATTTAATCGCTTATGCCCAATTTTAGAAGTTGATATTTTTTTAGGATATATGATAAGAACTTTTCACTCATTTCAATTTTGGCTTTGTGCTAACAATATATTCATCTTATGGTTCGAAAATGAACTCTAGAATCCATGAGGTCTATTGTAGTGTTGGCTTAAAAATCACTTTCGTTGTTTTTTTTTTTCACAGTGATTTAAAAATCACTTTATCGCACTGCGACTGAAAGTAAAGATTTACGATTTTCTTGTTTCTCAGTGAACGTATTCAGTTATCGTCGATTTTGTGTATCGCTCTTCGCGAACAGTGAACTGTTCAGTTATCAGTGATTGTTGCTTTTATCACTTTTCGCCAATCATTCACATTCGCTTGAGCACCGAACCTGTACAAATTCATTGGTACATATGACAGTCACTTGTTTCGTCAAAATGTGCTATTCACTAAAAACGCGATCTATTAAAACGATTGAATGGTGAAAGCGCAATTGCAACAAAAAATATGAATAGAAAGCAAAATGAAATGTTGAAACTTTTCATACAAATAAGTAAAACAAACGTCAGAATGTAAGAAGATTTCTAATGTTCAAACTGTCGTTTAAAACAAGTGTGACTAACTAAAACCGACAATTGCAAATGAAACAACCAAGAACACAATTTTGTTTTTTTCGCAAATATTAATTCAATTTTTTAAAAGAAAATCAGTATTTTAGTTTTCAATGAATGAAAATAGAGCCTGTTTTTTGTGTTGGTGTAGTGAAACAGTTCAGTTAGCGGCGTTTTTGTGTATTACTCTTCGCAAACAGTGAACCTGTTCAGTAATCGCTGCTTGTTTTTCGCGAACTCCACATTTATCACTGCTTTTGCAGTCACTGTGATTTTCAAGTCACATTCGTTTATCACGCTGTGACTCAAAAATCACTCTTTTTTTGCCAACACTAGACTATTGTAAGCTTAAATAAAAAATTTAAAATATTCCATACTCATGCATGAAGTTAAAATATAAAAATAAATGAGCTTCACACAATTTTTAATCTGATATTTAAAACAAGAAAAAGATTGACTGAAGTTTATATACCTGTTACACAACATTTGACGTGGATAGACCTTCGTGTGCAGCATTTGTATTAAATTTTATTTCAAAATATTAAACAAATTAAATATATATTTTTAAAAATTTAGAATTCGTGGTCCAAATTAGACCAATTTTAAACTGAAGATTTGGCTTAATATACGAAGCATTTGTACCATATTTGAAGCCATTTGCTTTATAAATAATTTTTTTCTTTTAAGAACTTGACAAAATGTTATTCTTTTCTATGGGAGCCATATCTAAAAGTGGGCGTGGCACATTGATTTTAACATAGAAACTACACAGGACCTAGAAAGGTTAAGTTTAAAATTTCAGCCCAATATCTTAAAACTGAGCGAATAAACCGCGCAGCAACACACAGACAGACGGACAGACGGACGAGGCAGACGGACATGGCTAAATCGATTCGTCTCGTCGAGGTGATCAAGATATATACTTTATAGGGTCTACGATGCCTCCTTTAATGCGTTACAAACTTTCCGACAAACTGAATATACCTGTTTACACTAGTGTAACAGGTTAAAAAAAAAAAAAGCTTAACATATTTTAAATAACTTAAATTCTCCTAAATATACAGCCAGGCTCTCAATTTCATTTTCACTTTCTTTTTCTTTCTTTTTCAATCAATTTACGTGATTTCATTTTTAGGTGCTCCGAAATTCGAAACTTTTTGCTATCGATTTCATTAGGTATTGGTTAATCTAATTTGTTTACGAATAATTTGATTAAATTGTCATTTACTTTTCAAATAATTTTTTTGGAAAATTTTATACTAACATTTTAAATGCAATGAAAATTTATTGCTAAAGGAATAAATGATTTTAAATTAATAAGTATAATTTCACATGTATCGATTATCGAACATACCGATAAAAAATAAATCAGTCAAATGTAACCGATTGAAAAACGAAAAAACTGTTCGTTTTGCGATTGTCGGAGCCCGACCATATTCTTTTAAAAAAAAAAAACAAAATTTTAGTGATTTCGAAAATGGGAGCCTGGCTGATAGTAAATTAGATTTATTAAATTGAATATTAATATTAAGAAGTCTTCAAAATTGTTGCAGTTGAAATTAGTAGTTATATTTAATATAAATAATTACCATTTTTTTAATACACTTAAAAGAAAATAAAACTAAACTTAAAATTGAGCTTAAATTCTATTTTGAAAAAAACTTTTTAGTTTGAAATCTTTTTTAGATTTTTTATTTTTCTTGTTTTGTAATAAAAAACTAGCTACATTTCAATGATAATAAAAAGTTCCGCCAGATGTCTGCAACCGGAAACGCATGGCACGGATACGAAAATATACAAGTGTGTGTAAAGTGTGTAAATATTGTTTATATGTAAGTGTGTGTGTTTGTTTTTTGTGAGATTTAGTGTGCAATAAAATAAAAGAAATACAAAGAGAAACAAAGTAGAATTTTTTATTTTTTTGTTTTTATGATAAAGCAGCAAAACCATTTGAAATATTTTTTTGTTTTATGTGCAGCAAAAATATTCCATTTTTTTTTTTTTTTGTTAACCAAAACCAAAAGCACGTGGAAAAAACGAGTTTAAAGTTTATAAATAATAAATAAATAAAATAAAAAAAAAATAATGCATGGATGGGAAGAAATTGTGAAGATTGCATGAGAGACACAAAACACCAAAAATAGTATTTATATATTTTATTATAGTTGGTAGATATATAATATATATAGTATAGATAGTGACGTTGCAATATTTGGAAGGCGTTGCTTGTCAGTTTAACCAAAGCCAGCCGTAACAAAATCATTGTGCAGCGTTTTTTTAATAATTAGAATTAATCTAATGATTATTAAGTTTAACTAATGATGGTGTATTTTGTGTGCATATTTTTTTAGTGATAATAAAATAAATTAAAATGCAAAAACAAAAACCTTAAATCCAATTGCATCATAAATAAAATAATAAAAAAATTCCGCACTTACCTAATATCCTCCGCATCATCATCATGTCATCATCATCGTCGTTCTCATTGTACGCTACTGCACGGCGTACATTGTCAATAACATCATCATCATCATCATTATCATCATTATCACTTGCATTATTATCATAATGACGCTAGTTGAACTGAAGTTGTTTCAACGCTTCTGCTGCCACCTTTGCTACTTTGATCGCTGTCGTTATCCTTTTCAGCGGCATCTAATAATCTGTTTTTCTTATCACGACGCAGCGTTGCAATTTTCTTTTCCTCTTCCTGTTTAAGCTTTTCGACTTCATCCTTTGACAGGAATGAGAAAACTTTTCTATCATTTTATTGAGCAAAGCAGCAGCAGCAGCAGTCAAAGTTAATGAACAAGGACGAAGAAGAGCATAAAAAATATAAGAAAAAAAAATTTAAGTCATTAAAACATTCTTTTCAATAAACTTAAGGAAAAATATTGGATTTTACTTTTCATTTCATACAAAAGAATCTGACAGGACAGCCTGTATACCGTTGTGTGTGTTTTTTGTGCTCACAAAGCAATAAGAAATTAATTTTTAGTAAAATTAAATGAATACACACAGCAGTGGCAGCAGCAGAAAAAAAGAAAAACTTAGAAAAAAAGCAAATTGAAACAGGCAATTTGACACTCAAACAGACTTGACATTCAGACGACGTACCACACACATACATAAGTCGTCCTGCACAAAAGCCAACTCAGTTTACTGGACAACGACAGCTCTACTTGCCTGCCTGCCTGCACTTGGCAGTTCTTCTCTTTACCGCTTATTGAACGAACCGTAAAACAACAGAACAGAACCGAACCACCGAGCAGAATAAAAAAAAAAAGCATAGCACAGAAAATCTGTTTAGAACCATGACATGCCGAGTCGTATTATTGTATTTAGTTGTCTACATAGTTCTCTAGTTAAGAGAGTGTATAGCTGGACGGACGTACGGACGGACGGACAGACGACATTGCAAAGGCTTTGTCATGCAAATTCAACATGAATTGTAGCGACAGACAACATTTGCAGTAAAATAAATAATGTTTAGAAATGAACTGGTTGTCTGTCTGCCTGTTTTTTATCTTTTATTTCTAATAATTTAGTTGCTAAGCAAAATAATTTCTTCAAGAATATTTCTTAATATTGCGCATAATTAAGAATCTAAAAAACAAAACAAATAATTATTTTTGTATACGAATCGCCCAATAGCTTTAAAGAAAGTTTTGCATACTCGTAATCCTGTAGAAACTATATAAAAGCATTTTTGAAAGTCACTATTGATAAATTATATAAGACTGAAATATTCTGGCGCTTTCTAACAATCATTGAAGAACATCGATACGGCTATTCTTGAAGTTTCATTAATGTTCTCATTAATTTCTTCTTAAGTGTCTTCTTGCTAATACCCAAAAATTTGACTTAGGCCCTGAGAAAGTAATCAAGTGGAATCGAATTGGGAGGGCCATGGCGACCAATCGACAACGCCATTTGTTAATTTAGACAATTGACTTACTTTTTTTGTTTATTTTGTATTCCTTTCAAATAATAGTTTATCTCAAGTTAATCAAAATTAACGTATGTTCAATTGGTAATCTCCTTATCAACACAAAGCCATATTTTCAGGTTTCGGAAATAGAAATGGAGGAATGAATGGAGTAAAAGTATTTTTCCAAAAGATTTTAGTAATATTCCCCAATAATCGATTTATACTTTCAAGGTAATCAATATGTACTGCCATTATGCATTTATGGTCAAGTGTAAGCAATCAAAGCTTCCATCGATAGCTCCTGAACCAAAACTTTCAGCGTTACTTGTACTGGTACGACCACAACGGAATACATTTCAAAACTTCTTAACAATTGCCAAAATATGAATGCCAAAATATGAACTTATTTTATAAACAAGGAAAAAACGTTAACTTCGGTGGAACCGAAGCTGAAATACCCGTTACACAACACTTTTAATAGCTTATATGTTCACCAGGTGCTTAGATTAAATTTCACGATGAATTTGGTCAAATTTGTAATGAGGCTTTATGTTATATTTGCCCGATCCTTACCATATCGAAACTGTTCACTTAGGTGGACATTGGAATTGATTTTACCAAATTTAATTGACTTCACTCAGAAATAGTAAATGTTTTCATATAAAAACTCGAAAATGGGCGGTAAGTTTGTATGAAGGCTATACATAAAAATGGGCGTGGCGCCTTAGATTTGACATTGGATGACATAAAAAGTGTTCTTACCCTATTTGGATTAAATATATTCATAAAAAATACGTGTTTTCATACAAAAAATCGAAAAAAAGTGGTAAGTTTGTATGGGGGCTATATCTGAAAATGGGCGTGGCAACATTCTTTTGATATTGGATGCCATTAAAAGTATTTTTACCCTATATTGTAGTAAAAGCATTTATAAATAATAACTATTTTCATACAAAAAGTCGAAAAAAGTGGTAAGTTTGTATGGGGGCTATATCTAAAAATGGGCGTGGCACCTTGGTTCTGGTATACAAAGTAACTAGAAGCACAAAAGCTTAAGTTTAAAATTTCAGGTCAATATCTTTAAAACTTTCCCAGTAACAGCCATCGCAACAGACAGACAGACAGACGGACAGACAGACGGACATGGCTAAATCGATTCGTCTCATCGAGCTGATCAATAATATATATACTTTATGGGGTCTCCGAAGTTTCCTTCAATGCGTTGCAAACTTTCGGACAAAATGAATATACCCGTTTACACTTTGTGTAACGGGTATAAAAATATACTAAATATTTTTTTTCAACAATTTTTTTTTAATGAAAAATACCGTTCGAAAACACGGAACCACCATTGACACTTTGTGATAAAAAGAAACATTGCTCGAAACTTTTATAGTAGAGATCTGATCGAGTAAAACAAGATTACAAACATACTTGGAATTTCCGGGACACTCCCAAGAAAAGCTTAAGTTTCAAACTCCAGCTAAATATCTCCAGTAGTCTCCGAGTAAATCGCGTTGAAATAAGCAGACGGACAGACACACGGACATGGCTGTATCGACTCGTCCCATCGAGCTGATCAACAATATATATATACTTTATAAGGTCTACGACGTCTCCTTCAATGCGTTACAAGCTATCAGACAAACTGAATATAAATTTAAAGGGTATAAAAAGTTAAATATCATCGTCAATTATTGTCCGAGTTTGTACATCATAAAGGTAGCTTTCAAACAAAACAGTGTAACCAAATATCGATAAAATTGGAAAAATTGGAAAATATAAAAAATATGACGTTTGACTTGATATTATACACAGATAGGATCTGAAATGTCAGAACATTATATATATTGTTTGAAAAGTCTAATTTTTTTCTTTCCAAAACTGGAATAAAAATAAAATTCGGCTCGTAGTTGGAGTTATAGATCTATAAGTGAAAAAAGAGGGAAAATCAGCTTTTTGAACATAAATCCAGATTTTTGGGGTGTCCCGGAAATTACAAGTATACAATTTTATTTTACTCCAACAGAACTAAAACTTGTGCTATAAGACTTCCGAGAAACTACAATTTTCGTTTATTTATTTTATTTTTTTTTTTTTTTTTTGTGGCACAGCGTAATTTTTATTTCAGTAAACAAGTCGTATAAGTCTTTCAGGGACATTGCAAAGGATCAATCTAATAAAAAATTATCTTTCTTCTATTTATTTTCTTCAAAACATAACTCACCTGTCTTTTGTGTTGGCTTGTGCTGATCCTCCATTGCGGATTCAAAGAAGCGTTTTTTATCGGAAACCGATTTAGGCACTTTAGTTGTTGTAATAGTTTCTGAAGGCGTTAACTGTAAAATTAAAGCAAAAAATTTAATTAATAAAATGTTTACAAATATTTTTAAAATTATTTTTAATTAGTTGATTGATTAGTTAAAATGTAGTAAAGCCATTTTCAAATTTTTCAAATTTAATATTACAAAAAAATTCAAAGCACAGAAACACGTTTGAGCAAAGCAAAGCGAAAGTAAAATAACGAAGCAGCAAGGACAACGAAGCATAAACGACAAGCAGCCATAAAGAAAATTGATGACGCTTGTGTTTATTAAAAAGTCAAAACCGGCAAACCAAAACGCAATTGCGGCACAAGCAAACGAAAAAAAGAGCAAAAAAAAGCATTGACGTAGAAGAAAGAACAACGCAGACGCAGGGATGCAAATCATAAAGTGACCAGCAAATATTGTTTGACAAGACAAGAAAACAAAGAAACTAGAAGCAGACAAAAAAAGAAGGCTAACAATAAATAATTTACAACAACAAACGACATCCAAGTAGTAGGTTTGCTATGCGAGCTATGCGAACTACATAGCTGGGCCATTTATCACCGCACAAAGTCATGTATAGAATGTTCTGGGAAAACTGTCGGTTTTCAATTTTAATGGCAATTTTTCCCTCAAAGCCAAAGCCCCATCTCGACTTCGGGTAATACAAGTCGAGTGCATTGCGACCAATGAATGACTTTGCGATACATTTTTAGCCTCTCATACCATCCATTTGCTTTGCTTTGCTTTGTTAAAGTGAGATAAAGTCAATAAGGAGCAACAACAACAACAGCAGCAGCAGCAACACTTGTAGATAGTTAAGCTAGTTGCGGCCTTAGTCAAGCATATCGGTTTTTGCACTACAACTCATACGACTACGTTTGCTTATCGTCATTAAATTCAAGATGAAGCTAACTGAAACCAAAGATACTAGATACTTCATATGTACTACATACAATGAGCTGCTGCTGCCGCTGGTGATGATGGCGTTTGGCGTAATTCAACTGCACAAATTGCAACCTTATCCTTGTGTGTCTATGTAGCTTAGTAGCTGCTCTAGTCTAAAACGAAAGTCAGTTAAAATGTGCAACACTATAGAAACACTCACACACAGTCATACACAATCAGGGTCGGATTTGAAAGTCTGAAGGCCATGGGACAATAAAGGAGTTGAGGCCCTCAATTATTATTATTTTCCAAATAAAAGAAATAGCTATTTTTTTTTTTTTTTTTTTTTTTTTCCCAAATAAAAGAAATAAATTTTTTGGTACAGAGTTAAGTCATAGCTTAATACCATACTTTAGTGTATTGGATTTTCATACAAAAACCCAAAAAATGGTTTAAATTTGTATGGGGGCCATACCTACAATTTTTTTTTTTTTTTGGTTTCACCCATATTAAGATATTTCATTAGGACTATCATATGCGAAATAATATTATACTAAATCTAGACTTCTTACAATAAGAAACAAAGGGTGTTTTTATGCAAAAACCCAAAATTTTGGGCAAGATTTGTATGGGGGCTACCCCCTTAAAATGTAACAAGAGAAAACCCGTTTATAAGTGATCACTTGACGTCCGAGAAGAGTCTAAGTTTCAAATATGGTGCCCCCTATCTCTTATAGTCTCCGAGATAATTCTTTTCTTACGAGAGAAGCATGACAGTGGGACAGACAGTATGGATGAACTGTTTTTATACTCGTTTTTTACACATAGTGTAAACGGGTATATTAAGTTTGTAACGCATTAAAGAAGGCATCGGAGATCCCATAAAGTGTATATATATTTATAGCTCGATGAAACGAGTCGATCTAGCCATGTCCGTCTGTTTGTCTGTCCTTCTGTCTGTTGCGAGGTGATTTCATTCGCACAGTTTTAAAGAGATATTGAGTTAAAACTTGAAACATAAGCTTTTCTTAGTTCTAGGTAGTTTGTATGATAAATTCAGAATGCCACGCCCACCCTGATGTTTAGCCCCCATACAAAGTTTACGCCCATTTTCGAATTTTTGTATGAAAAAGGAATTATTTATTTACTCCAAATTGGGTAAAAACTCTTCCTATGTCATCCAAAGTCGAAACCAAGATGACACTCCCATTTTTTGGTATAGTCTCCAAATAAACTTAGCGCCCATTTTCAAATTTTTGTATGAAAAAAGGCATTAAATATGAACGTATACACTCCAAATCGGGTAAAAACACTTTTTATGTCAACCAATGTCGAAACCAAGGTGCCACGCCCATTTATAGGTAAAGCACCCATTATTTTTTTTCCTTGTTTTTTATTTTTTTTTTATTTCATGTTTACAAATAAAAATTATAAGAGTTGCTAACCCGTCAAAATTTGGATAATTTTTATCTTTACAGAGGGTGCCGTCTTTTTGTGGTGCCCTCTCCTTAAATCCGGCCCTGTACACAACCCATACAAGCACATAAATAAGAATCCGTTCGTTGTAATGGCACATAGTGTATAATAGCTTATACCCTTGAAACGAAATTAATTTTGTATCAGATTTTCGATTTTCAATTAAAATCAATACGAGACATTGCAACTGAAGCAGTAGAAGCAGCAGCAGCCAGAGCAGAGCAGAAGCATTTTGTTTTTGTGCTGCAAGTAAAATACTATTTAAAGACAGCATATGTGCTTGTCTGCCTGCTTGCCTGCCTGCTTTTTTTTTTTTTTAGTCAAGGCTAATATAAATTTATTGAACCATGAAAGTGTTGAAAATATTTCCAACTAAACAGACAGACAGACAGCAAAGATACATGCATCTCAGACACTATATGCTTCAAAAGTCTACATTAAAATCCAATAAGCGTTTCATTTTTTCTTCCACCCCAAAAAAACTATTTCTGTTGTCACTTCAACGCTTATCGTGAAGTTCTTTTTAAAAGTTATATACACTACTACGGAGCTATTATCCAATGATATTGACTATGAAAACAACAACAATAGAGGGCGTTTGTGTTTGATCTTGCCTATTTCGACAGATAATGGATGGTGTCATTACTATTGAAAAATCTATTACAATTTAATGTTTATAGTATGCGGAGTATGTGCGGTGGGTCTGATGTGAAAAAAAAAGTCATTAAAAAATTGTTGAAACAAGTGCGTTGCTTTATCATCTTTATTTGTTTTTCTTGTCTTGATAAGATAAACAACATTTCCCCATTGAAGTGTAATATTTATCACATTCATTTTACGATTAGATAAAATTGTTGTAAACTTTTTATTTGCTCATAGTAAAATGCGTTGCAAAATCAGTTCACTTTTGGTAAGCGAATGAGTAGTAGAAGGTCTGCTCGGAAATGGTTTGTAGTGGAAATTTTAAATTAAAATTTGTTTCATTCAAGATTCAATAATTTCAGACCAAGAAGCTGTTCGAGTCAAAAATTTTGGAGAGGCACACACAATAAAAAAATTAAATTGTCATAAAGAAACTTAATACACACACCCACCTAACCGTTTTTTTTTTTTCTTGTAGAAATTATCTCAAAAGATAGGAACAATTGTTGAAAGTGAAAACAAGAAAGAACATTGTAATTTATATGAATCACCAATTGGAGTTTTTTTTTTTTTTTTTTTTTTTTTTACACTAAAACTCGAATGGATTATGGATTTTATTTTAGATACGTATTTTTTGTTATGTTCAAAGGCTCAAATTTTAGGGCAGAAACCACTCCTTAAGTAGTGAACTTTGTAGGCACTCAACTCTGTACAGAGAATTAAAATAACAGTAATCTTAGAAAAGTTAATGGGTTTTAGAAACACTTTAATAGACTTTAGGACTTTTAAATATCTAAAAAAAAAGTTTTCGAAAAGTTTTTAGGAACACCCTAGCATACATACCTACCTTAAAGTTTACTACTCAAGGTGTGACTTTTACCCTTAAATTTGTGCCTTTGCTCTTAAAAAATACGTATCTAAAATTTTTCTATATTTTAAAACAAAAAACTGGGTTCATTCGAATCGGTGAGTCGGAGTTCCGTAGTGTTTCTTGTAAGTATGATGTCTAACTTAAGTATTGCGAGTGTGTATTACTTCTCGACATTTGGCAAAAGATGAAAGTAGAAGAAATCTAATATATAAAATTACATTTGACTACTTTTATCAGCATCGCAGCTATACACCAATATCGAGTCCAGACATACTGCCCAAATCTAAGATAATGCTGCTGTACTTGGTCATCTAAAGCAGAGCGCATGACACGAAAAGGAGAACTTTGGAGAACACAAATTTTTGTTGCTTTGTTAAAAAACCGGTAAAAAAAAAAAAAACCAAGCTTGAAAAGGCTCAAATGGGGACATTCCCGAAAACGCTGTATTTTTCGATACAACTAGTTCTGATTATCACTTGTTCCGATCGTTGGTTTTGATGGTTCGACTTCGTAGTCATCAAAGACTAGAAAAATTCTTTGATTGAGCCCAAAGACAAATAGTTGTTTCCATGCCGAATTCGATTTTTTTTTAAATTAAAAAAGGTCTTCATACAAACAGTAACAAACCCCTTTTTAAAAGGTTTGCCTTAAGGAACGGAATAATGAACAAAAAATATTTTAGGAGCAAATCATATAAAGAAATAAATTTAAAAAAAAATAGTTTTCGTTGCTCCAAAGCAAAGGCTCCGAATAGCGAAGCACTTAGCAGACCAAATTTGTAAGAGCGAAGAGCCAAATACATATAAAGAGCAGAAACAATCAAATCAATCAGCGATAATGTGAGTCATCCGACACACACAGTAAAATATAATCGGACGGGAAACCCAGATTTTATACGTATTGTTTCATTTCATTGTGAATTGTGAAATTGACTACCTCGGGGCAAACAAAACCTATTAACATACGGAATTTCAACTAAACCAGTTGTTTCCGGATTATATAGGGTGTCCCAGAATTAATGCAGATCCCAGAATCACCAAGATTTGCAGTTAAGTGTAGTTTAGGGTTAGTAAAAAATGGAGCGTTACAAGATAGAATACGATAGAATTTGTTTAGGGTTGCACACTGACTGCAGTCAAGTGAATTTTTGGAACACCCTACACAACTATGCTTCGATTTACAGCACTACTCTAGATAACAATGCCCTACAAACATATTTTTTTATTTTTATACTAAAACATTTATGCATTTGTTAGTAACACAAAGTCTCCAGACCCATTAAAAATATTGCGAGAAGATTTTCAACATCTTTTTTGGTTCTGAGGTTTTGGTATATATTCGAGCCTGTACAGTGTGCTGTGCTAATCATGAATTGTTTAAATTTTCTATAAATTTTTTTTTAAGGGACAAACACAAAATAAAATCCAAACATTTATCGTATTAAATCATATTGTATAATATTAAAAATAAATCGAATTTAAAACTTAAATCTAAAATAAAATTAAAATAAAATTTTAATGAAATGGAAAGAAAATATTGTTATAAATTAAATGCTTAAAGCTTAAAAATTAAATAAAATAAAATAAACAAACGTACTAAACAGAAATAAATTTAGTGCAATTAATTTTTTTTTTTAATTTTAATATTTAAATCTAAACAACGAAGTGAAACTAGATTTATAAACTCTTCAAGAATTTTCTTATTAAAGAATTACGTTTCGATTTTAGATTTCAAATTGTATTTGTGTCATTTATTTTTTATTATTATTTTTTTGTTAGTTAATTAATGATGCATTTTGCATTTACGACGACTACCACTATTATACTCTACAGAACAGAAATTAAAATAATGCAACTAATGGTCGTCAAAAAAAAAAAAAAAGGAAAAAAAAGAAAGGTGGCTACATAGAAAAGCTGAAAGACAGATATAAAGCGTTGTGCTTGCTGTGTGCACTCTTGTCAGACTTAATAAAATTTTTGCTCATTAAATAAAACGTAGCCGTGGTAACTCCAAAGACACCAAGTCGTCGTCGTCAGTCCACAAAATGTGTTAATCAAAGTCAAATTGAATGGTGAAAAGAAGCAGCAGCGCAGAGCAGCAAAAGGTGCAACGTATTTTAAAGCGAGTACAAAGATGGCAAATTTCAAAATTCAACGATGGAAAATACAAAACATTGCTTGACGAAAAAAAAAAAAGAAGATAGTAGATCCAGACCGGACCACAGCAGCAACAACAACCAAAAAAAAAAAAAAAAAAAAAAAAAAAAAATAAAATAGCTTCTTCTCCTTGTGCTGTATTGTTGGGAATTTAACTAACAAATTTTAGAAAAAAAAAAAAAAAAATGGTTTTTTAGATTTACACGATAGCAGTTCAAACTGTTATTTCTCGAGAGCACTTAAAATTTTGAACGTGGCAGCTGTTATTTTTTGTTAACATAAAAACTTTTTGATTAGAATGAAAACTGTTACTTTTCGATAAGAATGAAAACTGTTACTTTTCGATAAGAGTAAACTTTGTTCGATAACAGTAAAAACTGTTACATTTTTAAAACACTAAAAACTGTTACTTTCAATAAGAAAGAAAAATGTAACTTTTCAATAAGAGTGACAACTGTTATTTCTCGATAACAGTGACTGCTACGTAAATAGTTTTCGAAACCAACCCATTTCGCGATAGCAATAAAAACTGTTATTTTTCGATAGCAGCTATTTCTCAAGAAAAGTAAAATTTTGAGAGTAGAAACTGTTACTTTTCGATAAGAGTAAAAAATAAATAGTGAAAACTGTTATTTTCCAATAAGTGTGACAAATGTTATTTCTCGATAACAGTTAAAACTTTCACTGTGGATACTGTTACTCTTAATAAGAGAACTGTTATATTGCAACTGTAACATTGCTGTTACTTTTTAAAAACAGCGAAAACTATGTTTAGAGAACAATTAAAATTGTTATTTTTTAATAATAAAAACTGTTACTTTTTGGATAGCAGTGAAAACGGTTGCGGTTTATCAAAATCCGTTATTTTTTGATAACTGAGCAAGCATTTTATTTATTTTTCTTCAAAAGTAATAGTAACAGTGAAAATAATAATAACAATAGCAGCTGTTACTTTTCGCTAAACGTAAAAACTGTTATCTTGCGTTAACAGTAAACACTGTAACTTTTCGATAAGAGTAAAAACTGTAATTTTACGATAACAGCAAAAATTTTCACATTTCGATAAGAGAACTGTTATATTGTCGATAACAGTGCTGTCACTTTTTGAAAATAGCGAAAAAAAAATTTTGGATAACCGTGAAAACTGGTATTTTCGATAACTGTGAAATCTGTTACTTGTTAATCAAAAAAAAAAAAAAAACGGTTACTATTGTTTTTCGAAATCCATTATTTTTCATAACAGAGCAGATATTCTTCTAATGTTACATTTTACTTATTTTTTTTCCAAAATAATTAATAATAACAGTTGTCATTTTTTTGTTTTATTAATGTTTTAAATGCATACAAATAATTATAAAACGCACTGCATTTTATTTAGTTATTTCTTTTACAATACAATTAAAGAGAACAGAAGAGTATTGTAATCAACATAAGAAACTTTTTAGTGCTTTTTTGTTTCAATTAAAAATTATATGCTGCACGCTTTGTTCCTGAACTGAAGCTGCACCAATGTTGCAGCAGCAGCTTAAGCGCTTTTCTAATGAAACAACAAATTAAATGTGATTTCAATTAGTTGCAAAAAAGACAAAGATAAAAATAAAAATAAAAATAAAAAAAAAAAGAAATTTAAAAGAAATAAATGAAAATAATTACACAGTTTGCAATATTGAAAATAGTCAGAGTGCTGGCTGCTGCTGCTTGTCAGTCAATGTCAGCACAAATGTTGGATATGTTAATATATTCTCCATCGCTTCACTAACAAACTGACTGACTTGGAAATAATTAAGCTAAAATATTGAGAAAAAAAAATGTTTCTATTCAATTGGCTTAAAATACTATGAAAGAAAATTAATTTTTTTCTTATTTTGTTAGAACTTGGTTCTTGATTTTACAGACAACCTACACAGACGGGCAATGGCAATAAGCTTAATGCTTTGCTTAGTTTGTTAGTTAATGTCATTGCGCGCAACCGAGCTGTTAAATTAATGTCAGAGGTGTTAGATTTTAATTAAAATGTATGATGCTAACAGAAAGAGAGAGAGAGAGAAGGAGAAAGAAATAAAAACAGAGAGAGATAAAGTTTTAAAACCAACGCGTATAATGAATGCTGCAACCAAAAAAAAACGCTTCACACATGTGTGAATGGATTACGAAATGTTAAAAAAAATATATACACATAAATAAATACAACATTTCGGTTGTAACTAAGAGTTTTAATACACTTCAAACATGTGTGTCAAACAAAATCTCTTTTGGTTGCTCTCAAATCTATTTCAAATTCAATACAACAACAAATATAATACACAATTAGTTTAAACATTTTTATTTATTTTTTAAAATTTTATATAAACTGATTGTGAATTATATTCATTATTTGAATGAATGATAGAAAGGATTTTAAACCAACCAAAAGAAAAAAAACTTCTGTGTGACACCCCTGAATTAGTAGTTATGCTCTGCAAGAGCACATAGCACTATATCTTCTGGTATTTTGCTAGAATTGTTTTATTAAAATATTGTTTCCAAAGTACACACCTTAACGTACGCTCTGCTCGAATGCGCTATAAACTTTTTGACAAACTGTTAAGAACTTTTCTTCATTATGCGTGAATGCCATAAAAGTGATGAAAAATAATATATAGAGCAACAAAAAAAAAAAATACGAAATACCCGGCAGCAGACATTCTAGAGCTGCACTTAAGTGGAAAATAGCGACAACGACGACTCGAGTGCTGTTAGTTCCATTTATACAGCGGTCTGCAGTCAGCTGAGAAGCAATTAAAACCTGAAAAAAATTGTGGCTAACTTGACCCAGAAAAATTACTCTAAGCTGAAGAAAGCGAAAAAAAAAAAACCGAGTGTAATAGAGAGCGAACGAGAGAAAGAGAGAGAAAAAAAACTAACGCAGACAATGACCACCTGAGGCTCAACTTAATGCAACGCAACGAGTGAAGGAATTAAATTGAAACGCAAAAAAAAAAAAAAAATAATAAAAAAAAAACAGCAGCAGCACTAGCATTTGAAGTAAAAGAAATATGCCCTTGGAAAGTAGTGTGCGCCGCACACCTACTACGCCAGCTAAACCTATTAAACTGTAGTCTCCTTGCCGGTCGGTGTTGTCGGTGTCATTGGTTTGCGTGTTGGTGTGCTGCCGCTCATGCCACTCGTCGTAACTTCCAATTGAGGCTGCGACTGTGAGTGCAACATCAACGACCTCAAACGTACCGCAGAAGGTCCCGTTGCTGGTGGAGGTGGCGCTGTACGCAAATTGACAGGTTTAAGTGGTCTCTTGGGCGGTAATGGTGGCGGACTCAACGAAGTATCACTGCTGCGACGCGAATCAAAGAACGAAGTATTACTGTAGATGGCCTCTTCTTCAATGGTTGAGTAAATCTCCTCAGCGGTTTCATAGTACGAAGCCGCATTCAAATTGCGTTGTTGTTGTAGCGATGACGTTGACGATGAATCTATTGAAAAGGATGATGATGTACCCAACGAAGAATTTGAGACGGTACCATCGAAACCACTCAACGTTTGCGCGGTTGCATGTAGGCGCGTTAATTTCGTATTCTGATATTCATTACGCGTATATGTGGGTGCAATTTCAGAAAACGCCGGAAATTTCATTGCGGTATAGGATGGCGTAGCAGGAGTACTAGGCACAATATTTCTATTATTAATACTGCTGCTGGTACTGCTGCTGATATTGCTTTCATTGGCGGAAGTTTGCAATGTCGTTGACGTCGTCGTCGTCGTCATCAAGTTTGTGGGCTGCGTTGTCTCAACAATTGTTTGCGGTTTATTCGATTCACTCACCAATAACTGCTGTGCAGTTGACACCTGCTGCTGCTGCTGCAGTTGTTGTTGTTGTGGCAGATAGAGCGCCGGTCCAGCATCGGTAAGTATAACCTGCGGCTGAGACGTTGTTGCAGCATTGTTTGGGTTAAATTGTGTCTGCAGGTTTGTTGATGACGTCGGCAGCAAGACATAACCGCCAAGATTGATTATGGACGGAGCTATAGTGCCGCTGCCGACGTCATAGGTCTTAGTGCTATTGTTGTCGTGGTTGTTGTTGGAGGTGGCAATGTTTTGGGGCAGTGTCGTGACAAGTGTCGTGCTGGACGTAGGAAAGAAGGAGGTCATTGACGACGACATTGGCAAGGGAGAGAGTACATGTGTAGTATTGGGTTGTTGCGGTTGTGGCAACTGTGCATATTGAACAGGCAATATCTGCGCTGTTGGGAATATTTGTGTGGGCGAGAGTATATGTGGCTTCTGTTGCTTCTGTGGCTTTTGCTGCTGCTGCTGTTGTGAGCCGTTATTGATGGAAGACATGATATTCCGTTGCGTCTGTTGCGGCAGCATGTCACAAGTAGAAGAGTTAGGAGAAGTATGAAGAAGAGAAGAGTCGTTAGTGTTTATGGTGGCGGTTAGTAATGATGATGACGATGATGATAAGGCTTGTATTGGTAGTATTTTTGCTGTTGTTGTTGTTGTTGCTGCTGATATTGCATCATGCTGCATATTGCTGTCTGCCATTGTTATTTGTTTTTGTTGTTGTTGTTATTGATGAAGTGATTGGAACGATTAGTGTTTGTGTAGTTGTTGTTGTTGTTGGTGGTAATGTAGGCATTGGTGGTAAAGGCAGATTATCAAGATTATCTTCAGAGCAATCTAAAAATGGATTTACCCCATATTGTAAACTGCTACGTCCGGCAATCGGTATTGGCGGCGCTGGATCATAAGGCACACCTAACTCTGGTGTCTGGTGTTGTGTACGACGCAACTGATTACGTAAGTCATTCTCACGCAATAGTATATC
Source organism: Leucophenga varia (assembly GCA_018903435.1). Classification (NCBI taxonomy): domain Eukaryota; kingdom Metazoa; phylum Arthropoda; class Insecta; order Diptera; family Drosophilidae; genus Leucophenga; species Leucophenga varia. The sequence goes on from JAEIFJ010002763.1 coordinate 22,106, forward strand.
ACGATGTTCTTCTTCCGAAACGAGTATATTATCCGGTGAATTCTCATGTACAAACTCATGCGGTCGCAATTTGGAGGGTGTTACATCTGGTGGCAGGCATTCCATATAAATTGATTCCTCAACAATGGAAGCAGCAGCGCTGCGTGTTTTCATCTTTGGCAATGTTGCAAAATTAACCGGCGGTGGCGGTGGACTTTCACGTGGACGCGTCGTAGTACTACGCGAAGCAGAAGCACCACTTACGCCAACACGCACCGGCAATTTGTGTCCCGGTGATATGGTTGCTGTTTCCGTTTTACCCAACACTTCGTGTATTGTATTCGTTGTGGCATCATGTTCGAAGACTGCAAAATCACCCTGACCCATATCAGTATTTTGGAATGTTTCCAATGCTGTATTCAGCATCAGATCTGCTTTCTTTATTTTTGGTTTCGGTGGTGTTGGTGGTGGTGGCACTTTTGGACGCGCTCCTGTCATTATAGGTTTTGTTAGATTCTCAGTAGAACGTGAGACCACAGTACACGGTGTACTGCGTCCACTTGAGCGCGACTGATCTGAAGCAGCACCGAGCAAATCTTCACTTGATTTTGAACCAAAAAAGAAATTTTCACGTGCTGTACGTGGTGATTTGGATACGGCTTTTGCCACTTCCGTGTATTCATCATCCGGACTATGAACACCACTTTGATATGCTGCACGAAATGGATTATCACGCTCAATTTCACTTGAGTCTAAAACTTGTTCGGCGGGTGTTGGCGGTGGCGGTGGACTACGATAAGCACCGCTTGCGCCTCTGCTTCGCCTGTCCGCCTCAGTTCGCCGCTCTGGCGTTGTAGCACGTGAAACACGTTGTACTTTTGGTGATTCAACCTCCTTTATGCGCGCCACTGTTGGCACTATTGGTATTAGTTTTCTCTGGTCGACGCGTACTACGCTCCAAAGTAGAATTATTCGATGACGACGAAGGACTTGTTGAACGTAATATACCTTTCCGTGGCATACGTGTAGTACGACTGCTACTGCGATATTCTTGCTCAGAATCATAATCACGTCGATGTGGAATATCCGGTGTGTGTGAACGTTCATAATCCGATTTTGAACGTTCATCACCACTCAAGTCAAACGATACAGACTTACGATGTCCGCCGCCATAAGCGTTGCTGCTTAAATCCGGTGTACTACGCCCCGAAGCGCTGGCTAGTTTTGGTTTATACGTACGATAATCACTTTCGGAATCGCTTGTATAACGTATATTAGCACCGTGACGTCTCTCATAACAATCTGAGTCAGTATCTGCATAGGAAGGTGGTGATTGTGCATCAAAGGTGTGTGAAATCTCTTCGTCTTCATCCTCCACTTCGTCGATTTCCTCTTCGATATCATCAACTTCTGCTTCCTCTTGCTCCGCTTCATCAACTTCGTCGTCATCGTCTTCATCTTCTTCTTCTTCGTCTTCATCTATGATATAAATTGCTTCAGCTTTTTTCGGCTGTTCTTTTTGTTGTTGTTGTTGTTGTTGTTGTTTTTGCTCTGATTGTTGTTGCTGTTGTTCAAGCATTTGCTTATAAGAATTTCGTGCTTCCGTTGGCAATCTGTCTGGTGTCTGCGTGGCGCGTTGCTAATAATTTGTGTATTTATTTAAATTTTATTAATAATTTTATCATTTTACTTTCATTTTGGTGCAATTGCTTTTTTAAGCAAATTAATAAAACAAATACTCTGTGTGATTTGATGAGCAAAAACACAAAACTCTGTGAATGATTTACGAATTTATGCTCACATGACGAGTGCATTAAGTGCTTTCTTAGTAACAAGAGAGGAGAGAGAGAGAGACAGACAAGTTACACATTTTTTGTGCTGCTCACAAAGTCTTGCATGAGTGCATAAAAGTTGTGTTAGTTCTTGTTGCAAACGTTTGCACTTATTCTTTTATGCACTCATGCTAGACCTCGTGAACAGCACATATGTTTTTATTTCTTTTCTTAGTATTGTGCTGATATTTTTTTGATGATTTTTTATGGTTTATGGCTGTTGTTAGCTTTAGCCAATTTTAATGATTCTCATACGCGCCTTTTACCAATTTTTATGAGAGAAAAATATAATTAAAAATAAAGACAATTGCTTTTAAAGCATATAAATGTATCACAACAAGACATAGGCGAATTAACGACGAATTTAAGCGATAGAGAGACATGACAAACAATTAGCAATAATATAATAAAAATCAAAACATAATGCAGCTAAATTAGATTTTTTTTTTTTTTTTAAATAGCAACAAGGACCAAAATAGAGCGTTTAAAGAAACTACATAGACGAAATGAAACACGCTTTATCAACTAAACCCATACACGTATTTTGAAATTCAGAAATTTGTCCTGTAATCCAAATCACTCATCAGACGATCCAAGCGTTGCTTATGGAGTCATCTCAAACTTAAGTTACCCAGATACTTGATCCAAAATGTAGTCTCGTGACTATTTGACACTCTTAAGATATTAAAAAAACTTAGTTATAAGTCAAGCTCACATTTTCGAAATTAGTACACCTCATCACTTGAATAGGACTCTCCCTAAGTCTTTTTTCGGTCGCCCACTACTCCCAAACTAATGATGATTGAGACTTAATTTTTTTTTTTAATCAAAGACCATTTGATTGCATTGAATTAACCAGCTGGAATTCTTCATGGTACAGCTTAAACATAGTCCGCCAAATTCAAATATTGCGTCACTTAAAATGCGTCGAGCCACCTTGCCAGTCCAAAACTTCAGTCATCCGATTTGGAAGGCAATCATAAAAGCTGGCCAAGTAATTTAACGAAATCCAATCTCAAGCTAGTCCGATTGCTTTTATAAGTTCGGGAACACTCGAATATTGCTTTGCCGAGCCATAGATTTCACGTGTCAGCCATCCCCAAACATTTTCGATTATATTTAAACTGTGATGAGTATGGCAGCCAGCTTAAAAATTCCACATTTTGGCTCTGTCCTTATATAAGATTTACCAGTATGTATCGACGCACTATCATATTGATATATCCATGGTAGAGTTCCAAAAAGGGTTATGAAAATATGGAAACGACTCTTTTAAATATTTCTTTGTAGCACAACGCATTTATCGTTGATGACAAAATTCAAGTTTGCTGGGGCCATAGAAGGAAATGACCCTCACACCATACACCTCCAGCTCAGCTATGCAGATGGTCCAAATGATGGTGTTCCTTAAGGAAATCATGAAAATAGTAACTATAACCAACTGCCATATGCCACTGCGAGGTCCCAACCACATGCTCGCGACAAAGCTTGAGTCGATGCACTATTCTTATCGGGTTAAGGGGAGACTTTTTCTTTATTTTTAACCTCTTTAGGTGTTCAGCCTTAAAAATAACGCGATGAACAGTAGATAGACTAGCATTTATATTGCATTTTTCATGAATCTTCACCACAGAGTCGTGAGAATTTGACGTTTTTCTTAGTATGAGGCATCTTTCCGATTCGGTGAGCACGGTCTATCATGTTTTTTCTATATTCGGACTCATTTTGTAAAAATCAAGATATGACATGTCGGCTCTTGTTAATTCTTTTTTTGCAATTTTTGCAATTGATAGGCCAGAGTCCTTGTAAGCCGGATGACTAAAGATTTGGAACAGCACCTTGCCGTATTATTAAAACAATATTTTTTTTCTTCTAAATTACATGTAATTATCTAAGGTAATTAAGTTATATTTATGTTAAAAATAATCTGAGATCTCTGAAATGTTTTTTTTTTTTTTTTTTTTTTTGTTTAGGTGTCTTTTTTGAGTGACGCAATATTTGAGCCATTGAATTTGGCGGACTATGTTTAAGATTTTTTTTGTTATTAGTTAAAGCTGTACCATGAAGAATTCCAGCTAGTGAAGACAATGTAATTAAAAATTAAGTCTCAATCATCATTCGTTTGAGAGCAGTGGGTGATCGATAGCACACTTAGAAGTGTCCTATTCGAGTGATGAGGAGTGTAATTTACTTTTCAAATAATTTCATATAATCTTATAATTCTAAAACAGTTTACGCATCACAATATAGTTTCTGCGTGATCGGACGTGAGATGTCAATAGGGCACATGAAACATGACATTTATAAATAATGGGGACCGTTCTCGCAGAAACTCCTAAATTGATATGCTTAAACTGTTTGAGAATTATATGATTATAAGCAAAGTTTTTGGAAAAGTAAACACAAATTTCGATAATGGAAGCCTTAACTGTATGTAATAGTTTATACTTTAATGTATTCAGCTTAGATATTAACCTCAACTCTAAACTTAGAAATAGAAAACTCGAAAGAACGCTTTTTCATTAATCAATTTTAATCATTTAAATTGAATAACTTTAAATTTAAATCAAATTTTAATTTCAAGTCTTTTCCGATTAAAACAACATTTTTGTTGAAGTTTTTACAAAATTTATATTTTTAGTATAGACAAAACATTTAGATTCAGATTCATATATTGACATAAAAATTTTTTTATACATTTTATTTATTTTTATTTTTATTTTTTTTTTTTTAATTTATTTAAACAAAAGACTTTTTTTTGCATTAATTGGAAATTCACACTTCAATTTGACTATTCAATTCTGCACAAAAATATGTTTATTTTGAAAAAAAAGTGAAATAAAATCACAACAAAAATATTTGCCATTTTTTCAATATCGAGTTAAACACTAACTAGAAGTTAACTTCCAGTTAGGGCTTAACTGGACGTTGAAATAATGAACCAAAATATTTTAATTCAATTCTTTTTGATTTCTTTCTAGTTTTAGTTTTAGTTTTAATAGAGTTAATAACACGCATTTATGTATTTCTCAGTTAAATATTGGACCATTGAATGCTACATTTGCTTTTTTTTATCTTCCTGAATATGCGACACATACATACAAGTCCTAATCACAATTAGCATAGATGGCAACCCAAAGAATTGAATTGTGAATATCAAAAAAAAATACATAGATGTGCCATCAAATTTGTGAGCTTTTTTGAGCTTGTATGTTTGAGCTTGTATGTTACTTATGCATGTATGTGATGTAGAACACAGCACGAGTGAAGCAATTTTATTGAATTTTCTTTTAATATTTAGATGTAAAAAAAAAAAAAAAAAAAAAAAACGTTTGCTTCAAACCTCTCACGAACAATTAATCTTTCCAGTCTTGTTATATGCCGTACCCGTGGATAAAAAGGTATATTAAGTATGTAACAGGCAGAAGGAGATATGATAGATACTACAAAGTATATATTTTTGACCCGCCTTAAAAGGCGCGACGATATAGCTATGCCTGTCTGTCTGCCTTAGACTCTCCTGATCTCTCAAGTGATTAGTTAAAAACGGTTATTTTCCTCTAGTTTCAGTTTAAGGAGTACCCCCAAACAAACTTTCCCAATATGTGTAGAATTAATAAAAAAGAAAAAAAAAGGAAAAACGCTTAAAGCTAAGCTTAAATACTCATCACACGAATCTTTAAATAGTGCGATCGTCAGTGGATTTGATCGAACTTCGAGATGTTATGGGTGGGGATCAATGGTCTGATACCACACAAGTTTATACACAATGTTGGTATCGAATTTTAAGCTAAAAATTCAGATATAACAAAATTTTTTAAAAACATTCATAAATAATACATATTTTAATAAAAAAATTCAAAAATGGGCGGCAAGTTTGTTTGGGGGCTATACCTAAAAATGGGCGTGGTACGTTGGTTTTGATATTGGACGACATAAAAAGTGTTTTTACCCAATCTAGAGTGAATATATATTTATAAATAATACATATTTTCGGACAAAATATCTTAAATGGGCGCAAAGTTTGTATGGGGGCTATACCTAAAAATGGGCGTGGTACTTTCATTTTCATACATGATTTAGGCGTTGGAAAGAAAACCATAAGCTCCAAATTTCAGCTTATTATATTTTAAACTGTTCGAATGAATGGCGAAGAAACAAACATACGGACATACAGACATGAAAGACGGACGGACGGTCGGACAGACAGACAAATGGACATGGTTAGATCGATTCGCCTCGTCGAGTTGATCAAGAATATATATACTTTATAGGGTTTATTACGTCTTCTTTAATGCGTTACTAACTTTCAGACAAAGTGATAATACCCTTCACTTTTTGTGTGGCGAGTATAAAAAAACGTAATGAAAGACGTTTAAGTTCAAAGGTTCAAACGAGATTTGAGAGCAAAAGTCATCTTTATTTTTTAACAGAAAACCTTAGAAAATATTTCAACAAATTCAATATTTGAAATCAAACTGAATAAAATTGCTTTCATAAGCGTGACGCTTTAATGAAGCAAAAAAGAACGAATATATTTATATTTTTTTTTTTTTAATGTTTAGAATTTCACTACACTCGTGCATGGCTCCAATATAAATCTACTTGTTTGTAGACTGTTTTTATATTCTATAAATATACACATTAGATACATTTTAAACTTGTAAATTTTTTTTTTAACTTTGATTTTAAAGTTAAATTTTAAAAAAGAAATTTTTTTATTTCAAATTTTTATAATTACGATTTATATATATTTTTATTATTATTATTTTTTTTTTATTACATAAATTTATTGCATTTTAAAAAAGAAGGGTTTTGTGGTCAACAAGTGTATAGGTTGGTATATATATTTTATTTAATTCTTTGCTACAAAGATACGTTCTGTTGTTTTATGATATTTATTATGTATTTCTAATTGTAACTATGAAAAAGTCTGAAACCATTTACTGACTGACACGACTGTCTTATAAGAGAAAAATTATTTTGTTTTTTTTTTTTCTTATATTTGTGTTATAGATTTGGTGGCTCTTGTTTATAAATACATTTCTGGTCTACCTAATATTTTTTTTTTTTTTATTTTTATTTGTTTGCTTAGTAAATGCGCATGAAATAAATGTAGTAACTTTAGCCTGAACACGCAGTAGAGTATGCTTATATTATATTTAATTATTTATTTATTTTTTTTTTTACCAACAAATAACAACAAAAACAAACATTAACATTAATATAATAATTATTTTTTTTTAAGTTGTTTTTTTTTTTTTTTACTTAAATAATTTTTGCTAATATTTTTTTTTTTTTTTTTTTTTTGTAATTTCCGTTTCCGGTTTTATTATTTTTTTTAAATTTATAATTTTTTTTTTTATTTATTTTTGTTGTTTTATGTATTTTTTTTAAACTAAATATTCAGTCTTATAGTTATATACATCCGCTTGTTAAGCATGCTGCAATAAGAAATCGACGCAGCAAAGATATATGTAAAAAGAGTGTAAAAAAGAATAATAGAGAAGAAAAGAATTTGAGACAATAAGAATTTCGTTTTTCTTTTTTTTAAGACAATTTTCTATAGGAAAATTAAAGTGAACAATATGAAGAAGAGTAGAAAAAATAAACAAAAGCTGAGTAAAAATCAGCAAAACCAAAGCAAATCGAAGTCACAGAAGAAAAAAAAAATACAACGAACGAAAGGCAGGATACGAAAGGATATAAATGAATATTTTTAATGGAAATTCTTCCGTTCGTTCTGTTCACTTTTTAAATTATTTACATTTCCATTTATTACGCTACTTTTTAGATATTGTTTTCATATTCTTTATTCATTTTTTTTTTTGTAATGCAAATGCAAACAGGCAGGCAACAGGCTTTAAGTATAATAAAAATATATATTTAACAATAAGAAAATAACAGCCAGCATACTACTTCAATCCAATTTAACCAATTCAAGTCACAAGACAATCTTCTCTGGCAATAATAATATTTTATTTGTTAAACTTTTACGCAAATGCGTAGCTACCTTAGCAAAGCAAAACATAACAAAACAAAGAAAATCTTAAGAATAAAATCAGCAGCAGCAATAATTCTGAGCATACACAGCCAATATGTAAATAAATAATAAATCGTATTCTATATCAATAAACACAAAAATAATACAACAGATACAATATTGTATATTGTATATTTATGTATATGTAGGGAGTTAGCTGTAAGATACACACTGTAACAAGCACAGCAACGTATGTTGCCTCCTTCTGTTTTGGTTTCGAATGATTTGTATCTGCTTTAAGCATACAAAAAGGCACTTGAGTGGGTTTAGTTTTTTTTTTTTTTGTCTGCTTGCTGCTGCTTCTTTGTTGAAATATTGTAAAATTATAATTTTAAAGAAAATCAATTGTGAAAATATGAAAAAAAAAAAAACAGATTTAAAGTAGCAATGCAGAGTAGAAGTTTAAAACAAGTACAACAATTATAATAATACATGCAGATTTATATTTGTATTATATATTTAAATATACATGTGTATATAGTAGACCGGTAAATTGTATGTAAATTAAAATGTATTCATTCTTTATATTTAAGACAAACTTTTAATAGATCTAAAAATAGGCATAATAATCTTTCTGAAACGTTTATACTCGCATTTTTCAACTACAAATTTTCTTTTAAATCTGCACAAATTTGACAACTTAGCTTGTGGTGAATTTAATATAATTTCACCACGAAAGTAGTGAAGAAGAGTACAAGAAATTTTAACAAAAAGATAGTAAGTAAACATTATATTTTCTATACTTTTGCTTCGCTTTAATGTTGTCAAAAGGTTTACGAGGTGTGTTCAAACATTATCGAGAATTTTGAATTTTCGCGGGTTACGTATATTCGAATTTCGATTTTTTTGTGGCGTTATGTTGGTACTCATGTCTCTCACATATGCCGACAAGCTCGGCCATTTTGAATGTTCACTTAATTGTTGACAGCTGCTTTGCTTGCACGTGTTTTGGATCGTCTTCGATTTTTACTTATTCAAAAAAATGGATCAAAGAACCTGTATCAAATTTTTTTTCTGAATGGAATAAATGGAGTAAAAATGTTGAAAAGGCTTATGGGGACCGAGCTCTACCAAACTCAACAACATTTGATTGGTATAAATTGTTGAAAGAAGGTTGCGAACGTGTTGAAGACAAAGAGCTCCCTGATCCAACCATCGACTTCAACGGACGATGCTCACATCCAAAAAGTAATAGATTTAGTGCTTACACACCGTCGATTAACTATGAGAGACATTGCTGATGAAATTGGCGTATCGAAAGGATCAATTAATACAATTTTGAAGGATGTTTTGAGCCTCAAACGTGTGAAGTCTCGGTTGGTACCAAAAATGATGATTTTTTTTAAAAACTGTACTGATTTTCGTGACTTTTTTTTGCCAAAAATCCAACCAATATCGTTCCGCAACCACCGTATTCGCCTGATTTGGCTCCGTGTGAATTTTGGCTATTCCCAAAACTCAAGAGACCACTCCGGGGAACGCGTTTCGAGTCGATTCAGGAGATAAAAGCTAAATCGAAGAAGGCGCTGATACCGGAAAGGGACTATTTGGCATATTTCGAGGATTGGAAAAACGTTGGCATATGTTAGGTGTATTTTATCGGGAGGGGATTAGTTTAAAGGGGACAAAATAGATATTCATGAATAAATAAATAATTTAAAAAAAACAAGAAAAAACGTTAACTTCGGTGGAACCGAAGCTTAAATACCCGTCACACGAATCTTTGAATAGTTTATGTGTGATCATGAGTGGCTTAAATACATTTAACATATAAATATATCGTATATTCGAAAATAATTACTTTTTTCATACAAATGTTCGAAAATAATCGATAAGTTTGTTAGGGGACTATGGCTAAAAATGGGCGTGGCATCGTGGTTTTGTCATTGTCATTTTGTCATTAGAAGTGGTTTTTCCCAAATTTGAGTGAATATTCGAAAATGGGCGGTAAATTTGTATGGGGGCTATATCTAAGAATGGGCGTGGCACCTTGGTGTCGACTTTGGATGACAACAGAAGAGTTTTTACCCAATTTGGAGTGAATACATGCATAAATAATACATATTTTCATACAAAAATTAAGAAATTTTCGGTAAGTTTGTATGGGGCTACACCTAAAAATGGGCGTGGCAACTTGATTTTAACATACAAAGTAGTCGTTGCCGAGAAAAGCTTAAGTTCCAAATTTCGGCCTAATATCTATATATCTTCATCGAAAAAATGCGTAGAAGTAAACAGACAGACAGACAGACGGACAGACGGACATGGCTAAATCAATTCGTCTCACCGAGCTGATCAAGAATATATATACTTTATGGGGTCTACGACGTCTCCTTCAATGCGTTACAAACTTTCCGACAAACTGAATATACCCTTCACACTATGTGTGGCGGGTATAAAAAAACACAAAATATGCGATACTTTTTGAACACACCTTGTACCCATAGGTTTGAGCTTTCTCAAGCCCTGATTGACAAAGGGCATACCCTTCGTCAATCCACAAACAACGTAAAATCTAATCCATTTTTTCATTGAAATGTCATTCCATAGCGCTTGATAAATGGTATACCCTTCTTGGTATGCCAAAAGAGATCTCCATGGTCAATATTTTTATTAATGGAAAAAATGGAAAATGGAATACTGTACACAATTCGTTTTACATAGTTCAATTAGAGAATTGCATGCACCGTGGAAGTTAAACTTATCTTATATAGTTTTATTCTGAACCAGTTTTTGTTTTTATTTAATTTAGTTTATTAATTAATAACTTAATAATTATAATACAACAACAAACTTGCTTTTCAATGGAAATTAATTAGTTTATGATTGATTTGTGACATGCCATCGGTCATGTCAACAAGAGCAATACAGCTTACTATAAAAAAAATATATTTCGGGTCACATTTAATTCATGCCAATTCCGAACTCTTCAATATTTCAATGATGACAGAATTACAGTTAAGTGACGTTGGCATTATTGCCAGAACACATTTGAAATTTAAAATTGCTTTATAAAAGTGTAATAGATAAAAAATATATTCTTGAACGTCAGTTCGCCCATTCATCCGTCTGCTTGATTTAAATAGAGCCACCAAACTTTAAACATGGATTATCCAAAACTTCGTGCGATAAATATACGGAGTAGTCCGAAAACAAAAAAGTTCTTTACCCTAAGTACAGATTTTGGAAGTGTTTCGCAAATTCCAAACATTTACTCCACCGACAACCCGTACCATATTTTTTTAGCAATTAAAATAATTGAAACCCAAAAAAATGGAATCTACGTTATCTCGGGTATACAGTCAGGTAGGATTTAAGTTTTTTGTCGATATTATCATGAAACATGCAATCTCGTAAAGCAAATTTGCAAAAAAAAAAAAAAAAAAATTACCAAAAAGGTTTATATTAGTTAAGATCGGAGTATCTCGTACTCAAAATTACTAGATTGCAGTACTGATATCATTTTAGAACAAAATTTTGTGGTTCATATAGGCTGGGTATCTCAAAGTATCTACTCAAAGCATCGCATTGTAACGATGGCAGCGTTCTTTCTTGTTTTACAACTAGACCTGTTACAAACAGAACTAGACACTTTAATAAACCAAAAACCGTGTACAATAATCAATTTGACGTTCTATTTTAATAAATTCAATTACAAATGCAAAGTTGTAAAAAGCCGCAAGTCCTTATACTAAAACAACAATACAAACTATAGCTATGTACTACAAAACCAATCAATATTTTTAATTAGACACAAATAAATGTATGAAACGCCTTAGGATATGCAACAAATTGAAAAAATAATGCTAAAATACTGCATTGAGGAGCTTGACAAAATAATTGAAAAATGAAAGGACAAATCTAAAAAAAACAAAAAATCAATAGCAAAATTTAACATTTAATTGAAAAAAAAAAAATAGGAATAAATATTTTAAGCAAAAAAACTTATTGGGCAATTTTGTACGTCATTTAATGCAGATGATTATTATAAATAAAAAACATAAATTTTGAATGATAAATGTTTGCGATATTTTGGGCGTTACGATAAAACCCAACTTAAACTATGTGTGTATGTGTAGGTGTGTAAGATATATTTTAATGACAACGTCAAGAATTGAATTAACGATTAAAAAACAAATACATAAACATAAATTTTACACACACATATACAATTAAACACATTAAAACTCATACACATGTACGATATATGTCAATTATGTAGATTAGCAACAATTAAATTATTATTATTTTTTTTATTTTGTTAAAAAAAAAACTTCAATGAAGTGAGTCAGGATACACAAAAAAAAGGATAAAAAAAAGATACATATATAGATGCCTATTATGTCTGTCTGTGTGTATTAAAATAAAATCATGTTAAAATGGTCGATTGTGTTGTTGTTGTTTTTGTGAAAAAGGAACATTGACACTTTTTGTAAAAAAAAAAAAAAAAAAAAATGTGATATATAAATCAGAAACACACACAAAAAAAAACAAAAAAGGACATACAACAAATACACAAAACATACGCAAAAAGGATATAGTAGATAGCTTTTAACATACCTGTTGTTGTTGTTGTTGCTGCTGTTGTTGTTGTGGTTGCTGTTGTTGTTGTGGTTGTTGTTGTTGTGATGGAGTTTGTGTTTGTGCAGCCGACATTGTTGTCGTCGTCGTAGCTGTCGCTGAGGTTGTTGACTCATTTGCTGCTGCAGCAACAGTTGTCATTGGGGCTGCTGCTGTTGCTTGTGATGTGTTTGTTGTTGTTGTTGCTGCTGCTGTTGTAGTCGTCGTCGAATTCGTATTTGTATTCGTAGTAGTTGTCGCTGCCGGCAATTGCTGTTGCTGCGGTGCCGGCGTTGTCGGTGTTGTCGGATTCGTATCAAGTGTATGTTTCGATATGACAACTGTTGTTGTCTTTTGTATTTTATCTTGTTCATGATGTTCGGAAGGCGATTTCGGTGGTACTGAGGTAAATGCGTCAGCAGCAGCGTACAATTTCCAGCACCTAAGTAGCACAAATAAATAAAACGAACATTAGACATTAGATTGTAATACAAAAATAAATACCAAAATATACATTTTGAATGTCAAGGACTTTCATTTCATTTATTTTTTTTGTTTTTTTTTTTTTTTTCTTTTTTTTGTTTGCTCAAAAGCCTTGCTCTCATACTAACCTTCTCCGGCGTACTCTTCTCCTTGCCTGTTTGTGCCACTTGTGTTTGCTGTTCAGCATGCACAAGCGCTACTGTTTGCGCATCATTTGCCGCCGTTTGTTCACTGCTACTCGCGTGCACTAAAGCAGCTGCTGCTGCCAATGTAGTGGAGGGAGAAGAGGAAGATACGGTGGTGGGTTCGAGTGCTCGGTGTTTCCGATTTTTGAGCGAAAACATCAACGTCCTGTGAATGTGAAAAAGTTAACAGATTAAAAAAATATAATAAAACGAAGCATTTCTACTTAATGCAAAAGTCCACAAAAAGTTCAAGAGTAAATAAAAATGGACTTGGCACCTTAGTTTTGACATTTGAAGACATTCAAGAATAATAGCTATTTTATTCAAAAAGTCGAACAAACGGTAAGTTTGTATGGGGGCTATACCTAAAAATGGGCGTTGCACTTCATATCTTTTAAACTGACCGAATAAACTGCGTGGCGGGTATTAAAAGCATGGAAGGATTAACTTCGGTCGAACCGAAACTTTTCTTTAAAAAAAATCAATAGGTGCGTCCGATATGTGTAGAGACTATATGCTACAATAAACCTACTTGAATCATATGTCCTACTCTGATCATGGGTTGCTTCATAATTTAAAACAACTCGCTTCATAAATAAATCATTTTTCATTTAGAAACTCAAAAATGGGCGTTTGATTTGTATGGAGACTATCAGATATAGTGATCCCACGCCAACCATGGGACACTGTCTGAACATGGATTGCTATTAAAAGTGTTTTACCTTATTTAACAAAAATTAATTCATAAATACAAATGTTTTCCTATAAATTCTCAAAAATTGGCAGTTAATTTGGATGCAATAGTGACCACCACAACCGTGGATCATTTTCTAATCATTTTTACCATATTTCAAATAAATAAATAAATATATAAAAACTTAACATTTGACGGTAGACTTGTTTGAGGCTATATGCTATAGTAGTCTCATCTAGACCATGGGTCCTTTTTTAACTTGGGTTGCTTTTAGTAGTGTTTTACCTTATTTGACATAAATCGCTTCATAAATAAACCATTTTTCACATAAAAAAAACTTAAAAATGTGTATGGGTCTATCCCTAAAATGGGAGTGACATTTTGGTTTTAACAGTATAACTGCGTAGGGCTGAGAGAAACATTAGGTTCCGACTTTAAGTTCAATCTCTTTTAAAATGAGCAAATGAAACGTGTAACCACAGACAGACAGAAGGACATTTAAACTTAAGCTTTTCTCGGCAACGACTAGGCTAAGTTCGAAAATGAGAGTGCCACGCCCATTTTTAGGTATAGCCCCCATACAAACTTATCGATTTTTTTCGATTCTTTGTTTAAAAATAGTAATTATTTAGGAATGTACTCGCTCCCAATTAGGTAAAAACATTTCTTTTGTCATCCAGGGTCAAAACCAAAATGCCATGGCCATTTTTAGGTATAGCCTCCATACACATTAACCGCCCATTTTCGAATTTTTGTATAAAAACATTTATTTTCTCTGAATGAATTGAATTAAAATTTGGTAAAATCAATTCTAATGTCAACTCCATCGATATGGTAAAGATCGGGCTAATATTACAAAAAGCCTTCAGACAAATTTGATCAAATTCATCGTGAAATTTAATCTAAGCGCCTAGTGAACATATAAACTATTAAAAGTTTAGTGTAACGGATATTTTAGCATCGGTTCCACCGAAGTTAACGTTTTTCCTTGTTTAAACTGGGATACTTTATGCAAAATAATAAAATACCACCAAAAACTTACTTGACGCAAACCTTCATCTTGATCATCGTGATCCAAACTAGACACGCTTTGACTTTGACTCAGTTCAGAGCCGGTTTCTGACGCACGTGAACCTAAAAATTACAAAATTATATTTGTACTTTCTTTTTTTTTTTTTTTTGATTCTTTGCAAACTTTTTATACTTACCATGCCTGCTGCCACCACACGAGGACGATGAATTGAAGCCAGTGCTCATACCGCCAGCATTGCCAATGGAATGAATTAAATTGGATTTGTCGTAACCTTTGCAGACAATCAACTGAATCTCATTGCCAGCACAACGCAGCTCAGCTACTGCATCCTGATGTGCAGCGCCAAGCAATGAATGGCCATTGACTTCTAGCAGACGCATACCAACCTGCGTATTTGTGTAAAAAAACAAAGGTGTTAGTTTATAAAGTTCCAAACAAAAGCTTAAATAAAACAGCACATTCAAAAGTTCTTTACGCTTTCTGTTCATCTGCGACTCTGCTCAGAAATGTTATTGACTTTTCTTCTGTCTGAATACACAGACACATAAAATCCATGCCAGACAGTGTCAGTGTTTTTCATGAGAATAAGAGACGACTTATAAGATTTAAAGTGCTTATCACTGTTTAGACACTTTGCCTCCAAATTGCACAAATTAGTGAAGCAAAGTAATTTTCAAAATAGAAGTTTTCACTTCAACTTTAGACGAACAAAAAACAGAAAAAGAAAATTGCTTAAACAGCTAATCAGGCACTTCCGAAGCGTTAAGTTTTTTTTTTTTTTTTTGTTTTCCACAGAAAAAGCAGACAAACACGACAATAAGAAAAAAAAACTCAAAGAAAAACGCGCTAGCATTATAATTTACCTTAAGCCTTCCGTCACGTCGTGCCGCACCAACGGAATTAATTTTGGACACAAATACGCCTTCATCCGTTGGATCCACGGGATTACCGCGCTGCCCATTGAGTCCGCCCTTAATGTGCATACCCAGACGTTCGCCATCAGCTTTTGTGATGATGATTTCCTGTGTAATTTACAACGAAAAGCCGCGTACACGAACAAAAAACAAAAAAAAAAAAATACGTCCCGGAAAAAAAGAAAGAATATAAGCAGCGTATTAGTGTATAGAAAAAAAATGTATGTTTGGAGTAGAACATTAAAGAGATATTTTGGAGAATTTGGTGTTATAACTGAATAGATATATGTAATAATATAAATCATGACTAATAATAAAACTGCTCATAATTTAAGCAAATGAAATACGTGAAAATAATATTGCATAAAAATGAACATAAAAAAAGTTTAAATTAAGCTTTTACACAAAAGAAATATTTACAACTTTAAGAATTCTCAGCTAGAAAATATAATTTTTTTACTTTGTACTGTACTATTGCTTGCTTTTACTAAATATCTTTTAAAGAAATATGATATTCTAATTAAAATACGATCTAAAAACTACTTATTTATTATTATACTAAAACATATTACTACAAATATTGTACATGTACATCAATTTGTATTGAATATATTGAAACAAAATTTAAACCTTTCAACCCTAACTTTTTTCCTGTAGAGACGCTAACAGAAGTCCCTCAAATATTTGAAATTGCTCTCAGACAGGAGTCAGGGGTCGAAGGGATTAAAATAATTTTGTCTTTGAAAATATTTCCCTTTTATATTCATACAGTATATATAGAGGGAGTGCTACAAGTCATGGAGAATTTTAACTAGGATATGTATTCTCACCACTGTCTCTTTCTAATTTGCTAGCAAATTTTGTTGAGTATTAATGTTATGGTAAATTTATGTATATAATTTCATCTAATAAATGTCAATTTTTCTGCTTCATGATTTAATACAGAAAATATAATGTTTTCTTGTTATCTCTTTCTCAAAATCTCCCCAGCAGGATGATATAATGACTTAAAACTCATAACTAGGTGGTTTTTGGGAATGTTGGTTACAAATCTGGCATCATAAAATGCAATTCTTCTTCGATAAAGGCAGAAAACGCAATGCTGGCTACTGACAATTTAAATTAAGTTAACTGTAAACCACTGTATAGCGCACAAGTAGCGCAAAAGTGGTTTCGGCATTGTTTTGAGGCATTTGCATAAGATAGAATGATAGAAAAACTTCAATCTATGGATGCCGCTCGAGTTAACGCTGAAAAATCCTTTGGATCAAATTTCAATCTGCAAATCATTGCAGAAACGGAATAAAATCGACAAATTTTTGAAGATGATGGTGAAAGGTGATGTAAAGTGAATCACATACGAAAATATTATGCGAATAAGATCTTAGTCAAAGACTGGCCAAGCGGCCCAAACAGTGGGAAAGCCAGAATTAATGATCAAGAAGGTTTCGCTGTGTATTTGATAGAATTGGCAATGTTTTAACTACTATTAGCTGCTCCCCGTTGGTCAAACGACTAATTCGGAACTTTACTGAAAGCAACTGGACTGCTTAAAACTGGCGATTGACCAGAAGCGGCCCAGAACTGAGCAATAGTAAGTAAATAAGCTTTCATTCGACAAGTTTTATTGCATACGCCTTATAGTCCGTACTAGACAGCTGCATGAATGCATCCATTAAGGCAAATGAATGATTCATTCTAAAAGTGGGTACATATTTTTACTGCACAGATTCAAGAGGGTGCGAGTGAATGAGGCTAATATTGCTGGTATTGACAGATAGTGTTCTCACTCACTCTGTACACTTACTGTACAGAGATAAATTTTTAAAAATGTATTAGACGTATTTTGAGTTTTATAATAACACTCACAAACTGTTCTCATAATAACGCTTGGTATACAGCGTGTCAAAAGAGGACAAAAATAGTATTCACTCACGAAGTGTGCAACCTCATTCTGTTGGGTAAGAAGAGTAAAAATGTTGTGCTATTTTCTTCTAGCTTATGAAATATAAGTGCAGTCGTTTTGAGAACACTACACTACTGTACAGATCTGTAGAGCTAGAAATGAGTACATTCATGCAGACCTTTTGTGCAGACCTGGCACCAAGCGATAACTCCTTTTTTTTTTTTTGTCCATATTACATGCTCAAAAAAAGCTTGTATAATTGTGCTTGTGCTTTTATGAAAAGCGTGGCCACACCAATAAATTTTGATAAATTTTTGCATTTTATACATTTAGAAAGCGATAAATGCTAGACTCAGTTCTCTATAAACTCAAAGAAATCTAACTTAATAATTGTATCAACACAAATCCAATAGAATTAAAAATCATTCTACCTTACGCTAATCTCTACAATAAAATTTACAATTACAAAAAAAAATAATGCCAAATAAACAAATAAAATAATCTTAAATAGCTTGAATCGCGTGTTTACATAATTTTTTAAACAATATACTCCGTATTATCATACTATTTACTCTAACTAAATTAAACTCAATAATAAAAATATTTACAAATAAATACAAAAGCATAAATTGTACAGCATTAAATACAGCATTGAATATAATTTTGTATTTTTTTTTTGGGATTTTCTCAAGGTACAAAGCTTACCTCCGTAGGAATATAATCTACTTGTATATGCTGCCGTATTTATTTTTTTTTTTTTTATATGTAAATTTATTTTAAGAATAAAAGATGAAAAAGTTTATAGTGTACAAAAGAAGCGATTAGACAAAAGTGCTAAAAAGCGAAAATAGAACATATTAAAAGCCTAAAACTACTTAAAAGCTATTTTTACTCTAGAATATTTTCCAAATCAACAAATTAAAACATTTTTCTTCTTTTTTTTTTTTTACTAATAAATAAAAAATTTACCTGAAATCCAGGCGGCAGCGGATCATGCTGTATGGTTAGTTTTATTTCATCACCGGGTTTCAATAGCTCAAGTACAGCATCCTGATGCGTAGCGCGTGAAACATCAGCCTCATTAACCTTCAATATACGATCACCCATGCGTAACTTGCCGCATTTTGAGGCAATGCCGCCAGGAACAATCTGTAAAAAAAAAAATAAAAAAAAAATTTTTAATTTATTTCAAAATAAATGCTTGACATAATTCTTTTCAAAAAAAAACAAAGTTTTCTCGTGCAGCTTATAAAATACTTTACATAATTAAAAACAAAAGAAAAAACGGAACGAATGAACTCGCTTAATGCTTTTTGATTAACTAAGTAAAACTATGCAAAACGCTTAGCTGCAGCATAAAAAAAAGTTAGTAGTTAGCTTAGGAAAAAAAACGACAAAAAAAGTAGTTAAAAATCTTGCATAATTGCAGGAAACTGTAAAGAATTAAGACTATACATCAACTTTATACTTAAAAGTAGCGTTAAACTTTTTTACTTGAATAAAAAACCAAAATCCGAAACCCAAGCGCAAGTTTTTTTTAAAAGTTGAGTTTGAAGAAACCAGAGCTAAACATTAGAAATTTACTTATGGATTATCGCTATTAAAAAAAAAATCATTAAAGTATTTACAACTCATTGACTTGTCTCGTCATTTACAAGCTACGAGAGACTTAATTATCTCAATTATTATATATGGAACCCCTACAATATAAAGACCCATACAAAATAATTAGAAAATCTTCAAAAGTAACTTGCGATGAAAACAGGATTTATTAAAAGAGAGAGTGGATAGAATCATTAGGGTGTCATGGGTGTCCCTAATTAAAATGAAACGAAATCATTAATTTTTCGACTTCTTGAACTTCTTAAATTGCACTCATCAATGACTTGGCTATATTTCTTTAGAAGATCATAACTTTCTATCTACTCTAAAATTTTAAGTTAAGGTTTTGGTAAATTCAAGATTTCCTAATTGTGGCAAATGGATCACTTATCTCAAAAACTATAAAAAGATAGAAAGTTACGTTCTCTACAAAAATTGTTGCCAAAGCATGGGTACATATTTAGTTCCAAGAGCTAATACAATGAAGAGCAGAAATAACGAATAATTCCAACCATTGACATTCTGCTCCTTTAAACACTGATATTGAGTATCATGAGCTGTCTTAACTGAATGGAACCAACAGAAGATTATCAAATTGAACACCATTTTTACTTCATATTTTATTATTTTAAATAGTATTTTTGGTACAGAGTATGCAGAACTGAGACAGTCATCAGATGTGAAAGAGTAATATTCAGTTTGTCAAAAAGTTTGTAACGCATGAAAGAAGACACCGTAAACCCCATAAAGTACATATACAGTAGAATACGATTATAACGACTCCGCTTATAGCGACCGATCGATTATAACGACAAAATTCGATGGCTTGCTCCCTTCGTATAGTGCCATGTTCGAATATAACGACGTAAATCGTCAGTCCTTTAGCCGTCGTTATAACCGGATTCTACTGTATATACTTGATCAGCTCGACGAAACGAGTCGATCTAGTCAAGACAGTCTGACTGTCTGTCCGTCTATGTATCACGTTTCATTTGCTCAGTTTTAAAGGCAGTTAAGATGAAACTCGAAACTTATACTTTTCTCAGTCCTAAGATTTTAAAACCAAAGTGCCACGCTTATTTTTAGGCAAAGCCCCTATACAAGTTTCAGTTTTTCTTTGTTAAGAATGGTTTATTTATAATAGCAACCTATGTTCAAAAAAAGCACTAATGGTTGATGTGGGATCACTATAGCATATAGCACACCTACAAATCTACCGCCAATTTTGAGTTTTAATAAAAAACATGATTTAATTATGATGCGATTTATTTTAAATACGGTAAAAATACTTCTAATAGCAACCTTTATTCAAAATGGGACACATGGATGATGTGGGATCACTATATCATATAACCCTTATAGAAATTTACCTCAAATTTTTGAGTATTTGTATGAAAAAATGTTTATTTATGAAGCGATTTATATCAAATGTCTTCAAATTCCTTAGAGTAGCAAGCTATCACCACAATAGGATACATGATTAAAGTAGAATTATTATAGCATACTATATAAGCTCTTTACAAATCCAACGCACACGGGACGGGTCTTTAAGCTTCGGTTCAAACGTTTTTCCTTGTTATTCAATTAGTTTTGTGTGTATAAATTTTGAAATCACTCAAGTGACTTATTTTATTTTATTATTCTTATTATTTACATTTATTACAATAAAAATTTTACTTACATGTGATATAAAAATACCGGGTTCACGTGTACCAAACGGTACACAGGAATGATCAGTACCACCAATAATGCTAAAGCCGAGTGAACCTTGATTTTTAGGCAATATAACCTCCTAGAAAATTGGTAGTAAAAATATTTTCTATATTAGTTTTTATGCATTAAAAACTTATAAATAAATAAAAAAACATATTTATAAATTAAATTTTCATTGTAAATCGAGATAGCGCTTTGCAGGTGTTTTATGATAAAAAAAAATAATGAGTGAAATGTGCGTTTTCTCTTGGGTGTATATGTATGTGAAAATTGTTGGTGATATTTACAGAAAAATAAATAAATAAATAAAAATAAAATTTTACTTGAAAATACAATAAAAAAAAATAAATAAAATACCAAAACCAACAATAAAAAAATACTAAACCAAACAAATAGAACATGCACAGAAAAACAATTTAAAAAGCAAACAACAAAATTTAAATAAAGTTTACAAGAATTTAAGTGCTTAAATAAATAAAATAAGTTAGTTATATTCAAAAAAAAAATATATAATAATAATTAAATTTATTAGTTAATTTAAAAAATATTATGCTTTCAATTGCATTAAACAATTATTCAAAAAAAAAATATTTTAAATTAAAAATGTCATTCTTTATTAAAAACAAATTTATGTACAAATTAAACGACACCAGTTACCCCTTTTTCTATGACATAAAATACATCAACAAAAACAAAGCTAATAAAATTAACGCATTCATTGATTCAGATATAATTTTTTTTTTTTTTTCATTCATAAAAACACTTCAAAAACCATTTTAAAGTAATTTGAAATACATCTGAATATCCCTCGGGCTCATCAAAAGAATTATAAATTATGTCAAAAGCAAGAAACTAGAGAAAATTAGTCAAAGAATAATATCAACGAAATTGAAAGTCAAGACAAGATACTTTTCAAATAAATATGAAATATTTTAAATATGAATTAAAAAACAATATTGACAGCTTGAGCACTTGAATCAGGGCCCATGAGAAATAGCTAGAAACAGTTTCAAAAAAGAAAGAACGCTGAAGTCGAGTATGCTCGACTGCAAGATACCCTGTACCCAATCTTTTTGTACCTTAAGTTAAGTCCTATCTTTGTATATACCTTATTGTATTGGATTTTCAAACAAAAACTTGAAAAATTGGGTAAATTTGTATGGGGACTATACCTAAAATTTTGTTGCTCCTACCCCTATCGGGATATTTTATTGGGACTATCATAGACATAATTTATACTAAGTTTGAACTTTCTAGAATAAAAAACAATCACGTTTTTATGCAAAAATCTAAAATTTTGGGGTACATTTGTATGGGGGCTACCCCTGAACAAGTGCGGGTGAACATTTGACGGCTCAGGAGAGTCTAAGTTTCAAATATGGTGACCCTATCTCTTATAGTCTCCGAGATAATCTCTCTCATACGGCAGACAGCAGGACGGACAGACAGACAGACGGACGGACGGACAGACATAGCTAGTTCGACTCCCCTTCCAATGCTGATGAAGAATATATATATACTTTATAGGGTCTATCTTGCCTCTTTCTGTCTGTTACATACATTCGCACAAACTTAATATACCCTTTTACCATTTGGGTACCGGGTATAAAAAGAATAAAAAAAGTTACACTTTTATGAAGCCGAAGCTGTAATGTTTTTTGCAAAGAGAGTCAGGAAAGGAGATCTAAACAAATTTATATAAAAAATTAAAAAATTCTTGAATAAAAAACTCAATAATGGGCAGTGGATTTGTATGGGAGCTATATTACGATAGTACTCTAATTAAAAAAAACCAAAAACGTTATACGGTATGCATGTGTTGATAAAGAATTTGTAATTGCTCTTGAGACCGGTGTTGCTAGGTTAAGTAAAAATTGGAAAGGCCTGTATGAGATTACCGTTTAAAATGACGATGAACAAAAATTTCAATATTTGTGACATCCAGAGATAGTCGGTTTTAAACGGAAGACTATCTAACAGACGGCTATAACTATTTCGACTCAACTTTCAGATGCAGATATATATACTTTATGAAGGCCTGTCTTGTCTCCTTCTGCCTGTAATATACTTTCGCAGAGACATAATGTAACATTTTGCCCTTTGAGTAGAGGGTATAAAAAATCTATACGTAATATATTAATAAAATGTTTGAGAAAAGGTCACAACTCATGGGACTCACAGTACAATTAAAAAACAAAAAAGAACGATGACGTCTCGTACCTTATGTACCTTAAGTTAAGTCTGATCTTACAATTATTATATTGGTTTTTAATAAAATTAAAAATGGTGTAAATTTTTATGGGATGTAACCTAATCCGTTTGTAAGTGGCTACTTGACAGCTCAGGAGAGTCTAAGTTTCAAATATGGTGGTCCTAAGTATTATAGAACCCGAGACGGACGGACATATCTAGATCAAATCTCTAATCAATTTATAGGTTCTACTATACCTCCTTCTGCCTGTTACATACATTTACCCCTTGGGTAGAGGGTATAAAAAAACAAGGTATGGGCGGAATCGGTATAAAGAAATATTATGAATCGGAAATACACACAGATCCATATCTAATATATATTTTAAATACAGCCATGTCCATCTGTCCATCCTGCTGCCTGCTGAAGAAGCCAACCGAACTCAGTGCTCATAAAATGTAGAGTCATCAAACTTGAAAGCGATAGCAACCATACAAAAAAATTCAAAATATTTATGTATTTGATATGAATTGATATGAATGATATGGATTTCGCTTATATCGGACAATGAAATATGTTCAGATCAGATCAAAACTTACAATAAAAATAAAGATAATTATGAAATCACTGAACCTTCCTTATAGTTATACAATTATGATAAGTCTGTTCAAAATAAATTAAAAATACAGTCGAATAGCTCTAAGAAAAATTCGATCTATGAATCCTTAAAAATTATAGAATTTTGAATTCGAACTAGATAAACGCTTGATTTGGACCTTCGTTCGCTATTTTAAACTGCAAAAAAAATATATAACCGTAATTAAAGATGTGAAAAAAGAAGACAAACGGAAAATGTGGATTTTTTTTTAACGTTTCAAGAAGTAAACAACACAATTTGCAAAAGAAGTAAGAAAAATATCAATTACAAAGGATAACTTTGCCAATTCATGCGAATAAATTGAATTTTTTAAAAATTTCGAAATGTTCTTTTTTAAACAGAATTTTTATCTTTTTTGCTTACTTAAAGCAATAAAATATTTTATTTGTATTCTAAATGAAACTTGCTGCTGCTTCACATATGCTAGGCAACGTTTAAGAGAAGAATCAAACCGAAATGAGTTTGCGAAAAATTAAATATTTTGATATCAGTCAGCAAAAGATACAAAGATACACAAGAATATTTGACAGACAGACAGACGGACATATATTTGTTGTAAGCAAATTTGCTATTATTTTTCTATTTTATTTTTTGTAATAACAAATTTCGGTTTTGTTTTGCTTAAAAAATTCTTTTGAAATTTATTTAAATAGTTTATTATTTATTTAAAATTGTCAAAAGATTTTCCATTCATTTGTTGCTTGTTGCTGCTTCTTCTTCTTCATGTTTACATTTTTATCTGTAATATTGTTTAGATATTTTTCTTTCTGTGGTTAAATCTGTTATCTATTTGTCCGTCCGTTCGTCCGTTAGTCCGTCCGTCCGTCTGTATCTCTCTGTTGGTTTGTCTTTACACAATTTTTTGGTCGAGTAACTTGCTTTGACTTTGTAAACAATTTTGTATTTTTGTTTGCGGTTTAAGTGATTTAAAAATTAAATATGTAAAGTTTCATACACAACAAATTTAATACAATATATGCTACAGTTTATATTATTCCTAAAATAAAATATATTGTTTTTTTTTCTTCTTCCAAACCAAATTTTTAAAATATAAAAAAAAAAAAAAAAAAGATATTTTGAAAGAAAAGTAGCTAAGAATTGTTGCTATTTATTAAATAAAAGCATTCCCTGGTGTTCTGAAGAGTCTTCGACAGACAGACAGACAGACCACTAAATCGGCAGTGTACAATAAAATTAAAATAATTGAAAGTCGAAACAAACAAAAGATATTGAGTTTCAGCTTCAATAATTATTATCAAAATTATTATAAAATTTTTATGTCAAAAACTTTTTTTATTTCGAAAGTTCTTAGCTTCAAGTTAGATAATTATGCTTTTTATATCAATAAACAAAAAGATTAAAATTTAACATTCGCATTAAGCCTCTAAACAACAAACTGACCACGTTCTTCTGTGTTTGAATGACATTTTTATTTTATCAGCTTTTTACTTCAAATAAAAATTTTCTGTTCCGATTTAGAGCCAAGACACCCTTTTCTGGTTTATCTTTCAAATAAACGAACGATTAAGCGTTTCCGACAGACAGACTTGGTTACATCTATTCTTCTCGTCGAGCTGATCAAGAATGTTGGTCTGGTCTGTTCGATATTAGATTACTCCTCTAAAGTATTTATCTTATTTTTTAATTTGGTGACCCTTACAATTATAAGATATATGGTCTTATACAGCGGATAGCGGGACGGACGAGCAAATGCATAGAAACGATGCCTACTAAGAATATATATAATTTATGAGGTCCCGTTTTTATGTTACATACTTTCGAACACACTTAATAGACTCTTTCACCCTTTGGGTACAGAATAGTTTCATTGAAATACAAAAAAAAAAAAAAAAAAAAACAAGAAAAAAAGTTAACTTCGGCTGGACCGACATTTATGTATATACCTGTTACACATCATTTGACATGGATAGATCTTCGTGTGCAGCATTTGTATTTAATTTTATCTTAAAATAGTAAACAAATTAAAAATATTCTTAAAAATTTAGAAATTCGTGGTCCGATTTGGACCAATTTTAAACTGAAGATTTGGCATGGTGTAAGAAACATTTGACCATATAAGAACTTAAAAAAATATAGGATGTATAGGAACTTTACCTAAAAGTGGGCGTGGCACATTGACTTTAACGTAGAAAGTACACAGAACCTAGAAAAGCTTAAGTTTAAAATTTCAGCTTAATATCTTTAAAACTGAGCGAATAAACAGACAGACGGACATGGCTAAATCGATTCGTCTCGTCGAGGTGATCAATAATATATATACTTTAATGCGTTACAACCTTTCCGACAAACTGAACATACCTGTTTACACTATGTGTAACCGGTATAAAAAAAAAAGATATTATTTTCTTAGGGGCCGAAGCTCAAATACAAGCCAGACGCAAAATTTTAATATGATTATCAGTGACGTAGATGCTATTTTGTAAATGGAATGGTTAGGGGTCCAAGATCCAATACAACTCAGCTTTAGACACTATGTTTAGGTTCATATAAAAAGCAAATTTGTCAAATTTCAACCAAAAATACAGATTGCATAGCAATAATTTTCTTGAAAAACTCAAATAATGGCAGATAAGTTTGTATGGGGGACTGTACGTTATAATGGCCCGATCCCTATCATATCGGCAGTGCATATATAGAATGACACTAGAAGTGGTTTTACCTAATTTGGAGTTAATACATTTATAAATTTATAAATTATAACTATTTTTATATGAAACTCAAAAATGGTTGGTATGTTTTTATGGGCCTATATCTAAAAATGGGCGTGACACCTTGGTTCTGATATACAAACTACTTGCGACTAAAAAAGCAGAAATATTAAGTATTTTTGTAGAAAAGTTGGAAAATGGGCGGTAGACTTTTATGGAAGCTTTGGCTGGCAATTTGGTTTTAACTTTATTAACTGCTCAGGGCTAAGAAAAGTTTAAGTTTTGAATTTCAGGTCAATATCTTTAAAATTAGCCGAATGAATCGCATAAATACACACGGACAGACAGAAGGACATGGCTAAATTGTCTCATCATTCTGATCAAGAATATATATACTTTGTGGGGTCCACGACATCTCCTTTTATGCGTTACAAACTTTCGGATAAACTGAATATACCTGTTTCATACTTTCTATGACAGGTATAAAAAATAGATTTACATGGGAACTATATTTTATAATTGCTTGATCTAAATAAAAAAACATGTCAAAAATCTGGGAAAGGTTTGCATTAAGACTATTCTGAAAATTGGTGTTAAAACAAATGAATTTAAATAATTTTTTTCTTAGGAGCAGTCCATAAGGAGGCCAGAAAGTCAATTACTTTGGTGCTACATATCTTATAGTCTTCAAGATAATCGTCTTACGGAGTTACCTGACGGACATGTCAAGAGCGATTCGGCTTTCCATACTAATCATTCATACAAACGCTTTACAAAAAAAAGGGTTTTCTTTTTTTATCATCGAATGGGTTGCAGATAGAGCTAAGGACTTCTAAAGATATATATTATTTGTAGACCTGAAATAAATGTCAGACTTCTTAGAATTGATTTTAATATACATAAATCTTACTCCATTGACTCCTTTTCAAAGTATGTTTACAATTATAATACGCTTCATTACAAATTTAATGTCCTCATTAAATGTGTCCTTTTAAAATGTAAGCGTTCTGATGAAGCATTAAACTATAAAAAACACTGAGTTGTATCAAACTAATAAGCCACTCTCGTTTCCCGAGTTTCATACCAATAATTATTTATAAAATAAAATTTTTTAAACAAAATTGCTTACAATTAAAATGCGTTATTATATTTATTCTTATTAAAAAGAAACTTAATTTAATATTAAAAATTTAAGTGAATAAATTATTATTTCATGCGCCATATCCGTAAAAAAAATAAATAATTAATTAGTTTAGTAAATTTAATTTTGAAAATTATTATTTAATCAAGAATATTAATAATTTAATAGGAAAATCCCAAACTAAATGTGAATGTTTTGCGTTTGGAGAACATACATACAATTTAAAACTTTCAACTTAATGGAAAAGAAAAAAAACAAATTAAATAATTTATTTACAAACAAAAATTAGAAGAAATAAAAAAGTTATTCACTTTTTAATTTAAATAATTATTTTAACAATTGCCAATTTCATAAAAAAAAAATTGTCAATTACAAAAACTAGATGTAAATTATAAACGACTAATTAAAAAATAATAATGCGTAGTACAGTGTGTTTGAAAAGTGATATACTGTTTCCATTTTTTTTTTTTTTTTTTTTGGTGTGGGTGAAAAAATATGAGTGTACAGCAATCAAAATAGAGAAAAATGTAGAGAAAAACTTGACGTAGCTGTAGCAGAGTGCATGAGAGCAATGAGTAAAAGAGAGCACGCGAACGCGAACCACGTCACTGTGCACCAAAGAAGGCATGAATGGCTTAAAA
Source organism: Leucophenga varia (assembly GCA_018903435.1). Lineage (NCBI taxonomy): Eukaryota > Metazoa > Arthropoda > Insecta > Diptera > Drosophilidae > Leucophenga > Leucophenga varia. The sequence goes on from JAEIFJ010002763.1 coordinate 50,350, forward strand.
TTTGAATTAATAATTTAAATAAAATCTTAATAATTTTTTTTTTTTTTTTCAAATTCAATGCCTTTGATGCACACGACGCGGCGGTATTATGGCTGGTGTTGGTGTTGTTCTTGTTGTGATAGTCACCTCACTGATCAGCGGCTCCGCCAAATGATTATCGGTGACACGTGTCATCACTGTTTCCGTAAAAGTCGACTTTGTAATGGTCTCCGTGATGCGACCTAGTTCTGTAGGCGCTGCCGGAAACATTGGTAAATCAGGCTGTGGTTTGTTAACCGTAACTGTGACAGCGCCAACACCGACCTCATTAGGCCGTGCGACATGCACTTGATGTTGACTGCCACCGCTGAGGAAATGCGCCGGTATCATCGCTTGAAAATCTTCGCTGGTCAGTGGACGGAGTGGCGCGTTCTGGCAAGCATACAGGCAGCAGGCAGGCAGTCAGGCAGGTAGGCGAAAATGTGGGAAGTGGGTGTTGGTGGTAATTTTTGTTTTGAATTTATTGCATAATATTTTTTTATATTCGTTTTGATTATATTTTTTTGGAATTGTCAATTAAAAAGAGAGAAAAAGAAATATAAACGTTGTAAATTTTGTTTTACAATTTTGTTTTTAAAGCGTTTTTTAGTTTTTTTTTTTTTTTTAATAATAAACTAAAAATATATAAAATTTTTTTCTTTGTTGCGTAACTAAAACTGAAATTAAACTGTCTAATTTTTAATTAAATAATTTTAAATTTACACCTGCAGCTAATATATAATTTAATTAAATTATTATCAATTATGTATTTTGTGCAATTTTATTGTTTAAGCTTTAAAGCGTATTTTTTTTTTTTTAAATTAAAAGAAAACACAGACATACACAAACAAACAAATAAACAAAAACAATAGTGCACGCACATAAATATTTTAAATAAATTATTTTGTATGCATGTATTTTTTATTTTTATTTTTTTTTAATGAATTTATTTATAAAGAGAATATATAGCGAGAGTCTTTAAATGAAAACTATTAAAAAATGAAAAATTAAAAGAGATAATTTTCAAAAAAAAAAAAAAAAAAAAACTGCACATGCAAAACAAACACGTGAGAGATTTATGGTTGATATATGATATATATAAAAAAAAAAAAAACAAAAATTAAATTAATAAGGAAACTGATATTAGCACAATTAGATACAAACAACAACGCATAATAATAATAATAATAAAATACTTTACGCAATAAAAATTAAATGATTATAATATTATGTATAGTTATACTAATTGAATTCATTGAAAATATCAGCAACAATTTTGTGTTAAAAAATCAATACACAATAATTTTGATTTAAATAAAATAATAGCAGCACACACGCATAAAAATTGCCATACAAGTATTCGATTACTTACCAAAAATCAAAACATTGAATACAAATTTATTTTAGAATTTATTTAGAATGGCAAAATTTACACGTGTCTTATCAATTGTTTAAAATATCTAAAATTTCAGTGTTAAATAAATTAATAAATTTAAATATTTTGTTTTTTTAATTTAATGTGTTACATTTTACATAGAGATTTTGAAATAAATGGTATGGTCACTCTAGCAGTGATGTAGTTTGGGTAAAACTAAGAAACTCTCGCAACGAGCGCCAAGGTTTACAGATGGCAATGCAATGTTTTGGAGATACTTTTATGAGGGACTAAAATCTAAATTTGTATTTTTTTTTTTTGGTTGGTTTATATGAAACCACGCCCAAAGCCCATATTTCCAATGGATTATACCCTTTTCCTATGTAGTAACATGTATACCGACTTTCATTTCTCTTGTTTAATTATTTGCAAAACTGTGATGCATTTTTTTTTATTTGGAACGTCTTCACGGAACTACGCCCACCTCCCACTTTTTCAACTTTGCAGATCCTAGTAACATGTATACCGAATTTTATTTCTTTCAAATAATTGCAAAATTACGATGAATTTCAGTTCAGGTTCTATGGGAGCCACGCCCACCGCCCATTTTTCTAAAATGACATATGTATATAATATTTTTTATGTTGGACCAAATTTCATTGAAATCAGTTAAGTTGTTTAAGAAACATATGCCCATGCCCACCGCCTATTTTTTCTAAAACAATATATACAAAAAAAATTTACAAATTTTTTTGAGATTTGAGTTTCTTCCGGAAACATTTGATGAATTCGCAATCAATTCTATGGGAGCCACTTGGAAGTTGGACCATGTACAATAATATAAACAAAATTTCATGAGAATCATCAAGCCGTTTCGGAGGAGTTTCCTTACAAACATCGTGACGCGAGAACTTTATACATAAGAGATCATATTATATTATAGATTATGTTGAATTTCTTTAAAATAATAAATAATAAGAGCTAGATTCGCCCTAGGATAGGTTTGGTTAAAATGGCCGACGCAGCTCGAACCAGCTCGATTTCCTTATAAAGGCGACTACTGAACTAATCTTGACCGAAGCAATTTCCGCCAGACTATCGAGAAACGGCCTACCAAGTGCGGTAAACCTTATTCTCCCAAGGGCTGGACAATGACAGAGACAATGTTCTACTGCCTGCTCCTCTTCCTCGTTAGATTCGCCCTAAGTAACATCGAAATTTTCATGATTGAGTGCACCAACTCTCCCTACTATTTGTACGGGTTAGCATGTTAGCTTGTTAATATCTTAATCTATGAAGGACCATACCATTTAAGTCTAAATTTAACTATGTATCTATTAACTGAACTAATGTTACTAATTATAAAGGACTAATTCCAATGTTGAATGTCTGTTTTTGAAACATAAAAATGCGTGCGAAAAAAACCTAACCCTAAAAGACTAATACAGAGCAAATATTACAGCGTATTTTAGGCTATTATAGACATACCTGTGCCTCAGGTGCATCTGACTGGTGTACATTAGTTGGTGTTGTGGGTTCGGCTTCAGTACCATCTCCCAGTGGCACAGAATTTGTACGACGTGGTGCAGGCACTGGCTGCACACCACTTTATCAGTGGCCACTAAATGTTGTTGCTGTGGATGCTGCTGTTGCTGCTGTTGCTGATATGCTGCCGCATTTGTTGGTGGCGCTGCACCAACTGCAAAACCATTTGTTTTCGTAGTTGGCAATGTGCCAGTAGTGGCAGTAGCTGCCGTATTTGTTGTTGTTGTTGCTGTCGGCGCTAAATTGTAATTGTAAACATGTTGCTGCTGTGTCTGTTGCTCGAGTGTTTATCGCCAACTGAACGTTTAAATTTGCTACAAATATAAATGAAAATGTTTCCATATAAATGGTTTTCGTGGCTTGTATTAACTTACCTGGTCGATTTGCCAAATAACCAGAAGGACTGAGCGAATTCAATACAGCTGGACTGCGTGGACTCATCGGTGGTTCGAGAGGACCGCGATATTCACCTTTTAAAATAAAAGGCGCAAAAAATTGTGGTTCAGTCAGGCATTGTACGGCAGCATCATGATGTGCGTTTGTCATGTCATTGCCATTAATCTGGTAAATAGTAGAAAAACAAAAACAAAATATACAATGAAATACAATTTGCATACTACATACAGTGCCACAACAGCAGTAGCATCAGCACTTAAATCTTGCCAACTACTACTCTGCTACTCGTTGTTTTGTTATGTTACTTACCGCCAGTACACGGTCGCCAACCATTATCTTGCCATCACGCCAGGCTAGGCCGCCTTCAGTAATGCGTGAAATGAAAATGCCATCACAGTCATCCTTAAAGGGGGGTGAGCCTTTGCCGCCAGCAATACTAAAGCCCAGACCCTGACCGATTTGATCACGTATCAGTGTCGTATGCAGTTGTATATAGCTTAATGGTGCATCCTGTGTAAAAGAGAATTAAAAAGTGAAGTGATGAGAAATGAGATTAATGTTAAACAACAACAACAACAAACGAAAACGAGTGCACCAAAAGGCAAATAAACGTACAAATGTAAATTACAATGCGCACAATATATGCGTATTGTTTGGTTGTTAACAAAGTTTTTATACACTTTTGGTGGGTATAAGTAATAAACTCAGAGAGAGTAATTTGTTAGATTGAAAAAAAATTTAAAAAATCTAATAAAATCGTAAATATTTTTCTATGTCCGCTATGGACATTGAAATCAGCCAACCTACGACGCCCAAACCGGTTTCATTTGAAAGGCAACAACGCAAGTAAAATTATAGACGACTAAAACAATATATAAAATATTAAAAATATTTCTATGTCCGCTATAGACTTTAAAACCATACAACCTATAACGCCCAAACCGATTTCATTTGAAAAGCAACAACGCAAGTAAAATTATAGACGACTAAAACAATATATAAAATATTAAAAAGGTTTCTATGTCCGCTATGGACCTTGAAACCATCCAACCTATGACGCCCAAAACGGTTTCATTTGAAAGGCAACAATGCAAGTTTAATTATAAAGCACTAAAACAATGCATTAGGTACATTCATTAAGTCGATTTACGACTTTTTCCATGTCTTTTCTTTTTGTATGTATACTAGCCCTAACATATTGTGAACTGGCTACAATCAAAATAAAAAAACGGGTTTTAGTGCTTTTTTGTATGTTTTCAGATTAGCTTTAACATATTTGGTTATGTTGCAGTCAAAAAAAAGTACAAAAATGCCACCGAAAAAAGCTGTAATTGTACAAAAAACGGTAGATATGAAACGGAAGCGCCGAAAGAGCAGCCAAAACGCCCGTACAACAGCACACGCCGGATATTCGCTAGTATTGTATATAGGAATAGTATGCATATTCTAATGAATATGTTTGAAATAAGAAAGAACCAATTATTATGTGGAATAACTAAACAGCCAAAGTATCTTGTATGCACGATTATGCTGAAATGATTAGCGTTACCAGACTTGATCTATTTATAACAGCTCAAATTCTTGTTGGAGAACCACACCTCTAAAGATATACTTGCTCTTATCAGATCTTTTATAGTTGTAGTGTACAAATATTATACAACAATAGAAATCAATCAAGAACACTGCACAGCAGTAAATGTAGATTGTAGCTACGTTTTTAAATTTACAATCTGTGGTTGCACATTAAAATAATTTAAATGCAGTAAATTTTAATTACGTTGTCGGTTTGGTCATAAAATCCCAAGAGTAAAATTAAAAATAATTAAAATTCAGTTTTTTTTTTTTTTTTGTAGTACAAACCTTGCCATTTTCCAGAATACCATTGGAATTATTTAGCGCTGGTATTATAGATGCGGCTGTTACCGTTGTTGTTGGCGCTGCTGCTGTTTCGCTGGGTGTTGCAAAGACATTTCCTTGATACGCATTATTTGGCGTATACTGTTGCTGTTGTAAATGCTGCTGCTGCTGTTGCTGTATCTCTGGAAGTATTTCAATTGGCGCTGGTATATATTTCTCGTGCGTTGGCTGTTGCTGTTGATTTTGTGCAGTCAATGAACGCGTCTCCACGGGAGATCTAAAAACAAAAAAAAAACGAAACAATTAATTATTTAATTAATGAATTAAAATTCATATTCGTATAATTGATATTATATTCTATTAAAATAGCAAACACACACCTGCGACACTGAGCCATCCTCGCTGAAAACTGGATGCCCAATTAAACGCGTCACTTCGCGTTGTACAACCAAAACCAATACAGCACCGCATGCTTTCAACACTTGCACAGCTTGATAATGATCTGCTTCGACAACCAAAATGCCATTGACTTTCAAGACTTTGTCGCCCACCTTAAGACCAGCCAAATCGGCTGGACCACCCTCAGTGACACGTGATATGAATATACCATCGTCGTCACCTTTAAATGGTGTTGAACCCTTGCCGCCAGCAATGCTTAAACCAAGGCCAGCTGAAGTGCGTTCAATGTGTATTTCATATTGTTCATGACGCAGTTCGGTGACGCCATCGAGCGCATCTATAAAAAGAAAAAAAGTATCTTTTAGTATGTATGTATGTAATAAGTTAAATGAAGCTAATTATTATATCTTTTGCTTTTAATTTACAACAATACAAGTAATTGCGACTCTTACCGTACTGTCTATTTCTTGCATATACAGTATTATTTGGCTCCCCAATGGGATCGTAGCTTGTTACAATACGCACACGTTTATCTTTGCGCGGTAATGAGCCATTTTGACTACGATTCGATGATGCCAGTGAGCTGCGTAAGCTCATGGATGGACTATTACGTCCACTACTGCTGCCATTTGCATTGATAAACGTTGCACCAGCACCAGCATTGCCGGAACGTCCGGAACGACGTGGCAACGTATTATTGCCTTCTTTGACTTTTATTTTAACGTTGAACATATTTTCAATATATTTCGACATTTATTTTATATTTTTTTTTTTTTTTTGTATCTTTTATCCTTTTGCAAAATTTGCTTTTTATTTATTTATGGCTTACAAAATATCAAAACGAGTTCATCTCTCTTTTTTATTAGAATTTTCTACAAAATTTCATAAAGGAAAAATGCAAAAATATTTATTGCAGCTAATAACTTTCAACTTAAAGCTGTGCTCTTTCAATTGGAAAGTCTATGTTGCGCTGCGCTTCAGCTGCTCCTTTCATAAAATTTTTCAATATTCAATATTTTTATAATAAATTTTCGATCGAAACAAAAATGCGCGTCTGCCGCAGGACACATATAAATTCGCCGAAAAAAATTCACGCATAAATTACGAATTAATAAAATCTAATTTGTGCGTAAATCTAATGACAGCTAGCAGACGGCACACAGTGGGCGATTCGGGCAATCTAGCGTAACGAAATTAATTACTTGAAAAATAGGAAATATTTATTAAAGATATTAATTTTTATATATTAAGAACCCTTAAAGGAATAAAGTTAAATGATTTTTTTTAATAATAATTTTTTTTTTAAGAAATTTTCTTCTTCTTCATTATAGTCTAAGAGCAGTGTTTGGGCTTCTTTGTCGAACACGTATACTTTGTTCGATTTATTTACTGAGCTTTTACTCAAGTTTGTAATCACAGGATCTGAAGAAACTAGTAAAGAATTAATGAGATCCTCCATCGTATTTATTCTGGAACATTTTCGGGTATGTTTTAGCCGAAAATTTCTTAAATTTTTGTTGCTGGCTTCCAAAGCATCTTCCGACATCATGCCAATCGGGAGTGGTACACTTTCTATTATGTCTGCTCCATGAATTAAAATCTTATGTAAAGAGCAGGGCATGTAGAACCATGGATACTCTTTTACAAGACTTTGTGCGGTTTTTAGGGCGTATTCACGATAGATATCGGTGTTTATCGAATACCCGGACACAATGCAACGTAAAATGGTACTAAGTCTTTTTATTAATTCATGGCTAACCCCGGTAATTTCCGCAGACAAATGAGAATTTTCAAAAAATCTTCGAGCAGTGTTGCCACTGTTTGTGTTTCCAGCACCTTGCATTGGAATGTCTATCAACAATGCCATTTCTATCCTGAACCTGTCTTGGATGGCTGCTTTTCGTTGGTCGACTATGCTCTTATCCAAACCACGGACTTGCCACTTTTTAATCGGAAGCCGATACGCTATGTGTAACATACACTCAAAACAACGAATCCAACAATGCAAACTCGACAATCCAAAATTGTAAAGGTGATTCTTTCTTGGCAAGCTGTCTATGGCATCTAAATTATTCATCATCTTAGGTGTGGCCTTACAAATGCCGCAGGTTTGCGATGACGTTTCTGCTATCACGTTAAAAACTTTTCCATCTATCATCGTGAGCTGCAATTTATGCGTAACTTCAAATCGGCTTAATCTTGTGGGCACAATTTGAAGTATTTGAGTTTCGACATTTTTAATTTCGGCTCTTACTAAATCCGTAGACTCTTTAGCAAAAATTATTTTAAGAGGTCTACAATACCTAGTCGATGATGGTCGAGGATTTGTCCAAAGTGTACAGTTTCCCATTTGTACTCGTAGTGGCACGACACATATGAAAAACAAATGCTCATCTGCCATTTTTAATTCCGTATTGCTGAAATTCTGCCTATTAGTTGAGTGTCCCGAACTGCCATCACAGCCCCATTTAGAAAAGAGAGTCAACTCTTTATATTCATGGTCATCGTCTAAAATTGAATTAAATGATTCGGCGTGTGCCTCTACAATTCTAGCAATTGTATGATTTAGCAATTCCTGCAACGGAACTTCTGCCCAGCTTTCTTCAATTCTAATGGAATCTGGATAACACATTTTCTTGGCTGATCGAATTACATCGTATGTTGGAAAATGTTGGCTTTTCGAGCTTTTGTACCAGCTTGTAAAAGTTTATATGAATTTTTAGTATAATCGCCATCAACATAAAGTGCCAAAGCTTCTTCTGGAGAATATTTAATAGGAAGCTGTTGCTCTATATCCAAGCTTTTCTTTATTTTTTTAGGCGCGTCAGGATCTGAGTTTACCATTAAAACTATGTCAGATGCACTTCGTTTTCCACATTTATATAGGCTTATACGCGTTGCTCTCAAAAGCTCATTGCACGAGTTTTCCTCCACAAGGTTTGAAACTTTAATGCATTGACGATTTTTATGGCAATCGTTAATGTCTTTTTCTTTTCGTCCTACAATCGATTTCGTAGCTGGGTCTAATAGAATCAATGGTTCATCCAGCCATTCTGCGTTGTCGTCCTCGAATCGCTTTGAGTTCCTGTGGCATTTTTTCCACTTCTCAGACAGTCGTTTGAAGAAACTTTTTAATTTTTCAACCACGGAATTGTATTCTTGCTCAGTACAAGCTGACTTCTTAAGAATATTTGAAAAAATATACTCAACTAATGCTGAAAATTTGCATGAAGCTTTTTTTCTTGAAGCCTTACTGAAAAAAGCGTTCGCTTGCAGGCCGACATCATACCTAAAAAAAGCTCAATAGTGAGAAGACGCAGCTTGACGCACCAAATTTTGGACAATTTACACAGAGGACGAACCATATTTTCAAACAAGTATAACATTGTTGCCGGCCAACACCGGCTTTATAATGTTTTAGTCTACAGAACTTGAAAGTTACTTATAAATAGGGAATTAAAAAGCTTGTTAGTTTCTATCACACGTTAGCAATACAACATATATTCCCAGGCCACAAAACATTTATTTTTATTAAGTACATACCTTAAGTTGTTCAATAGCAAAAAACCAGAAAGAAATAAGAATTTTTATGATTTTTAACAACAATTTACGAAAATGTAAAATGTGCGCAGAAATCTTCAAACAGTGTTGCACATGTTGCATATGTTGTGTTTGACATCTAACAGCTGATCAACCATATGGTCTAAACAAGTTTTAATGTTATCGATTTATTAATTAGACATTTTGCAATCGGCGGGCATTCAAATTTTGACGGATTTTAAAAGTTGATAATATGTATTTCGTTACGCTAGATTGCCCGAATCGCCCACTGTGCGGCATGGTAAATACAAAAAACAATCTGTAGACCAATTCATGCCATCTCACACCGACTATTTGCTTTATTTAATGGCAATGAACTTGCACGCAGCCAAACGAACGAGCAACATGGTTGCCTGGACAATCAGCGCGCAGACAGACAGACAGACAGACAGACTGTCCGTCTGACAGACAGCGGCGAGGATGGCAGCATGCCATTTACGCAATAATTTCATTGCTTTCGCGTTTAAATATGCAAAAATTTATTTAAGCACCTGCTTTGCTACAACACACAACAATCTTTTTATATATTCTAGAATAGAAGCTTGCTTTCGCTCGCTCATTTAAATAGCTCGAAATGATAATTAAATAAACAATTCTAACCGCAGCCAAGCGTAAAAAGACACGAAGACTATGCTGCAAAATTTTATAGCTTACACACTGACAATGAGAGTAGATAAAAATAATAATAATAATATCTGCAAGAAATACAAATTTCTGAGACTCTATAAATATGCATGCATATTAAGAAGACAGGTAGACAAGACAGACAGACAGACAGGCAGGTTTACTGCATAAAACAACGAATGTTAAATTAATTTAAGCATCAATTTAATTTAAAAGCATTTAAAGAAAAAAATATCTTTATTTAATTAAATAGGTAATGATGGTGTTTATTTGAATCATATTAGAAAAAAAATTTTTATATTGTGGTTTCATGTGTTACATATGTGTACGGTTATGAGAGGTTTGTAAAAGTTAAGATTAAAACGACACTAGTATGCTTGAATGCGAAATGAGTTAGTAGAATACACAGCAACTATTCAGTTGTACTCACTGTGTATTAGGCAAAGACACTTTTATGACTGAATGAGAAATGAGTTAGTATAATACACAGCAACTATAGTATTCAGTTGTACTCAGTGTGTATCCTTTGTACTGTGGCTTTTGTAAAGAATGCACAGTGAATGAAATAATACACTTGTATGACTGAATGCGAAATGAGTTAGTATAATACACAGCAACTATTCAGTTGTACTCACTGTGCACAGTGAATAGGGGAAAGATAATAGTATGACTGAATGCGAAATGAGTTAGTAGAATACACAGCAACTATTCAGCTGTACTCACTGTGTATTCTTTGTGCTGTGGCTTTTGTTAAGAGTGCACAGTGATTAGGAAAAGACACTTTTATGACTGAATGCGAAATGAGTTAGTATAATACACAGCAACTATTCAGTTGTACTCAGTGTGTATCCTATGTGCTGCGGCTGTTTGTTAAGATGCACAGTGCATAGGAAAGTGTTTATGGTCTTTTGTAGTGTTCGGGAAAAAAATCACTAACGGTGATTTTCACAGTGACTTAAAAATCGCAAATGTCGCACTGCGAATGAAAACAGTGATTTGCGATTTTGTTGTTTATCAGTGCATGTGTTCAGTTATCAGCGATTCTCTGTTACGCTCTTCGCTAACGATGAAAGTATTCATTTATCAGTGATTGGTGCTTTAATCACTCTTCGCGTATCGTACTTATTTGCTTGAACAATGATCCTGTACAAATTCGTTGATATATTTGCCAGTCAATTGAAAACGTGCACGTCACTGAAAACGAGCTACATTGAAACGATTGAATGGTGAAAGCGCAATTGCACAAAAAAAAAAAAAAAAAAGGAATAGAAAACGAAGTTAAATGTGATATTTTTATACCCGTTACACATAGTGTAAACGGGTATATTCAGTTTGTCAAAAAGTTTGTAACGCATTGAAGGAGGCATCGGAGACCCCATAAAGTATATATATTCTTGATCAGCTCGATGAGACGAATCGATCTAGCCATGTCCGTCTGTCTGTCCGTCTGTTTGTTGCTATGCGATTTATTCGATGAAGATATAAAGATATTGGGCTGAAATTTTAAACTTAAGCTTTTCTCGGCAACGACTAGGTTAAGTTCGAAAATGAGAGTGCCACGCCCATTTTTAGGTATAGCCCCCATACAAACGGGGGCTATACCAAAATTTCAGCTTCGGTTCCACCGAAGTTAACGTTTTTCCTTGTTTAAATATAAAAAATGCAAGTTGTTCTCTGATGAATTAAAACCAATTCGTTTTGTTGTGTTGATGTCTCAAAACAGTTCAGTTAGTGGCGATTTTGTATATCACAATTCGCAAACAGTGAACCTGTTCAGTAATCGCTGTTTGTTTTCTGTGAACTGCGATTTTATCACTGCTTTTGCAGTCACTGCAATTTTCAAGTCGCTAATCAAACTGCGACTGAAAAATCGCTCTTTTTGCCAACACTATTTTTTTTTTTTGAGTATACTACATATTACACACTCCACTCACACATTCAAATTAATTCATTCGAATAAATTAAATTTTTTGTTAATTTTGAGTTAATGTGCATTGATTTATTGATTTGAAAATTTTTGTAACGTAGTAATAAAAGTGAAAAGTCTATTATTTAAATCTTGAGTCGCACTCTTTTTACAGATTTCCATTTTTACCTTGAAGCGCAAAAAAGTATGCAAAATTAATTATCCAAGGCGTTAAGGAAAAAATTGACTCTGACGCAAAAGCTGCTGTCAATTTGATTATTGGAAAATTCAAGATAAAAAGTAAAAAAAAAAAAAAAAAGAAAAGAAATGGAGAAGGTTGTGTAAACGAATATAGCTCAAGGATGTTGAAGAGTATAAACAACAAAAACAACCAAAGTAAAATATTTAAAGAACAATACAAATAATAATGCAATAAAATCACACAAAATTGGCTGTAAAAATATGACAAAAAACTGAAAATGGAAAAAACAAGAATTGAGAACGAAGAAAAGTTAACTTCGTTTCCCCTCTGCTGTTCTACAGCCATGTCATGTTGTCGGTCATCAAATAAAGATTGAAATAAAGTAATATGTTGAAAAAAAAAAACATAAATTCATAAAAAAAATCATAAAATAAAAACGAGAGCATATTTTTTTATAGCATCTTGAGCACATAATGGAGCGACGAGCGCGTGAAAAAAAAACCAGGAAAAGCTCGACGGATGACTGAATTGAAGCAAGAAAAAACTTGCACGCTTGTAAAACAAACAAATACAATTTTCGTGCAAATTTCAAGCTTGAGTTACAATTTGGACAGAATCCATGTGCATTTTTGTTGTGTTGCGTTGACAAATACAAAAAAAATACAAAGAAAAGATAGAAAAGCCAATCGAGTAAAATTTTTCTGACAAGTGCAAATATCCGCAACGGAACAGAACAACAACAACGTCAACCACAGAAAAGTATTAGAAGACAGCAACACGAATATCTTCTTTCTTTTTTTTTTTTTATTACATAATTCTGTGTTATGTATAAATTAAATGAAAATATTTATGATTTACATTTTATGTTCTTAGAAAAAAAAAGCCAACGGTGTCAACGTGGAAAAAAGATTTGTGGCTGGAAACAAAATTTTGGTTAAATATTTTCATACAATTTTGATAACATTTTAAATGCTGCCGTTGACATTTATTTCAAAATCGAACGCCTACTGTGTGTGTGCACTGTGAAATGCTGAAGCTGCTAGACATAAAATATTACATAAAATTTTTTTTTTTTATTATATTACCGAATTGGGAATTTAGGGCAGACAGACAGACGGACATGGATATCATAACAGGAGTTACTGATATGCTTACACTTCTTCTCAGCATACAAAAAAAAAAAAAAAAAAAATGACATAAAGATGCAGACGACAACTAACAATGTCAATAAAATGTCATATTTCTATATAAGAGCAAAGTAATATTTGATAATTTTATAAGCAAAACGTAAAACTTTATACAAAAAAGTCCAGTCATAGTCATAGATACATTTATGTTGAAGTATGTATCTACACAAAAGCATAAAGTGACATTTGGTCACTAAAATTATTTGACAAGATGAAAAATTGAGTTTTTGAATAAAAGAAGAAGAAGAAGCAAGAAAGCTACTTTCGTTATATTTTTTTCTTTCAACTTTAGCATACTTCTTCTATTTTTTGCTGTTGCTAACTTCTGTCAAGTCCTTCTCAATGTTGTGCATTTTTCTTAACCTTGTTCTATTTTATTTCATGATGAAAAACATTCCCAAGATTGGCAAGAATTTATGCAAATCATAGTGCAAAAAAAAAAAAAACAAGAAAAAACGTTAACTTCGGTAGAACCGAAGCTTAAATACCCGTCATACGAATCTTTAAAGAGTTTATGTGTAATCATCAGTGGTCACCCAAGTTTACATACAATATTAATTTCCAAATTTTGAGCTAAAAATACAGATATATGTTATATAACAACATATTTCTCGAAAATATCTGGAAATAAGCGGTTAGTTTTTATGGAAGAAACACCTAAAAATGGGCGTGGCACCATGACATTGGAAGAGTTTTTACCCAATATGGAGTAAATTTATAAATAAATAATAACCATTTCGATACAAAAATTCGAAAATGGACGGAAAGTTTGTATGGGGGCTATACCAAAAAAAAGGCGTGGCACATCTGATTTGACATTGGATGACATTAGAAGTGTTTTTAGCCAAATTGGAGTGAATATACGCATAAATAATAACTATTTTCATACAAAAATCTGAAAAAAACGGACAGTTTATATGGGGGCTATGCCTAAAAAGAGGGCGTGGCATTTTGGTTTTGACACTAGATGACAAAAGAAATGTTTTTACACAATTAGGAGCGAATACATTCATAAATAAATACAATTTTTATACAAAAAATCAGAAAAAAACGGTAAGTTTGTATGGGGGCTATACCTAAAAATGGGCGTGGCACTCTCATACTCGAACTTAACATAGTCGTTGTCGAGAAAAGCTTAAGTTCCAAATTTCAGCTTAATATCTTTATATCTTCAATGAAAAAGATGCTTAGAAATATACAGACGGACAGACAGACGGACATGGCTAGATCGATTCGTCTCGTCGAGCTGATCAAGAGTATATATACTTTATGAGGTCTCCGATGCCTTCTTTAATGCGTTACAAACTTTCCGACAAACTGATAATACCCTTCACACTATGTGTGGCGGGTATAAAAAAGAATCTTATAAAACAATTTTTTTTTCTTATTCATTTTTTGCATAAATTTTGCGCTTTCTAAAAAAAAAAAAAAAAAAAAAATAATAATAATATTTTTAAGTATATAAAAAACTCATGAAAAATCATAAATGACAAAAGAAAAATATTTAATGAGCATTGTTGCTGTCGTCGTCGAAAGCTTATTTGTGGCTTGAGAATATTACTTTTTATTCACTCTAAATATGACAAAAAACGTAGGTATATTAAATATTTGCAAATGAAACGACAAAAACAACGATGCCGCCAATGTGCAGCAACAAAGCATACAAAAAGTGTTGTTGCTTTGTAGACAAAGAAGTAAAATTTGATATTTTTCAAAATAATTTAAAATTGCATGCTGCTAATATGTTTAAAAGAGCACCAAAACAACGACGTCGACAATGTGCACCAAAAAAAGCATATAAAAGTGTTGTTGCTTTGTAGACAGAGAAGCAAAATATGACATTTTTTAAAATACTTTTAAACTGCGTGCTGCTAATATGTTTTAAAGAGCACCAAAACAAAGATGCCGCCAACAAAACATTAAAAAAGTGTTGTTGCTTTGTAGACAAAGAAGAAAAATATGACATAGAACATAGAAGATATAAATTTTAAACTTGCAATTCAAATACTTCTGTGAAAAATAGAAGTTTATCAAATCATAATTCATCTAGAGTATCTCGTAGTCGTTTTAGCTTAACCAGTAAAGATATTTTTTCTTATTATTATTCTTTTTTTTCATTATGATTATCTTCAACTCATATTTTATGCAATTTTATGCGCTTGCAAGTCAAAAAAAAAATAAAAAAAAAATGAAGATAAAAAATAAAGAAAACTTATTATGACACTGAAAAATTTAATGAATTTTTCGCACATTAATTACTTTTCTGTCTTGCGAAAACGCAACTCAGAGACATCAATCGAATTTAATTAAATTGACATTTCATCAGTAAACTAAGTTCAAATGCGCTTAATTGATACAGAGCAGCCAATAAGAGTTCATTCAATAAAAATAATTATAATTACTATATGTATCTATATCTTTTTCTAGCTGTATCTGTATCTAAGCTAAATACACAACTGATTTTAAAGAGAAAATTTTAAAAAAAAAATTTAACACAATATTTTCTCCTTTTTTTTTTTTGTAATAAAAACTGTAAACACGTGACCATAAAATATGCTCGGCCATTAACCAGCACATTGATCAAATTGAACTACAGAGAAACAACACAAACAACAAAACCGGACACCGGACACCAACACCAGAGGCCAAGTGTTGAAAAATCACCAAAAATTAAGGACCACATCAACGAGTGCGACAAACAAAACAACAAAATGATTAATTGCAGTTGTGCTAGTGTCCTCTCAACCCATTTGGGTGTAATTTGAGAACAAGTCAACTGTATGCATGCAGTGTATACTATATAGCAGGATGCTGAAAATACATTTTATCCTTTGTTGTGATTTGATTTCATATTTTTTTTTTCTTTTTTTACTACAAAATTTGACAAATTACTATCGACAAAAAAAAAAAGGTGTACACATAAAAAAAAAAATGTAGCGGTAAAAATTTAATGAATAAACTTTTATTGCTGTCGAATAAATGAAACGAAATGGAATGAAATGAAATAAAAGAAAAAGGTTAACTGAAGACAAATATTTGTACAAATTAAATAACAATAATGTTGACAAATTTGTTGAATTTTTTGTTAACTTCTATGAAAAGTTTTGATAGAGTTTTGGTAGCAAACATAAAATATGGCTTAACTAAAGGTGCGTTCAGACACACAAATAATTTGAATCAAATTTCCTTAAAAATTTCAACAAATTTTGCCACAAGTCTGAATGTCGTATATTTTATATTAAAACATTTGTAGCAATTAGTTTGAATAAGTTATTGAATTATGTATTTAACATATTTGAAATTTCAAGCATAACTCAAAAGTTTGATCAAAACTCAACGATTTCATCAAACTTTTTGACAAAAGTTGGTTCAAACTACAAAGGAAAATGATTCAAGCATCGGATTAAGCTAATCTTAATCTATATTTTTCATCGTTGAATGTGCATCTGGTCTTAAAATTAATGTCACATCACATCGAGATTTTGAAAGAAATTTGTTTAAAAATTAAAAAAAAAAAAAAAAAAAACACTATTTTTGATCATAGAAATCCCAAATTAAAGCTCAAATTGAAGCTTGAAGCTTCTGTTACAAAAGCAGAGTCGAGAGAACCTAAAATCAAACTCCATTTTTTATCTGCTTTATTTGTATGTCGGAACACACCTGAAGTGAAGCGTTTTTTAAAGTCAACTTTTGTTTTTATACGCGCCAGAAACTTTATAATGAGTTGAAGGAGACATCGTAAACCCTATAAAGTACATATATACTCTTGCCATGTCCGTCTGTCTGGCAGTCCGTCTGTCTGGCAGTCCGTCTGTCTGGCAGTCCGTCTGTCTGGCAGTCCGTCTGTCTGTATTTATGCGTTTCACTTGCCCAGTTTTAAAGATATTGACCAGAAATTTAAAACTTAAGCTTTTCTCAATCCTCAGCAGTTCAAATGTGCCACGCTCATTTTAAGGCATACCTCCCATAAAAATCTACCGCCCATTTTTAAGTATTTGTATGAAAATACTTATTATTTTTTTTTGGTCCTAAGAAGTTTGTACGTCAGAACCATCGACCATTTTCGAGTTTTTTTAAAAATATATAGTTGTTATTTATGAATGCATTCACTTCGAATTATGCAAAACCACTTCTAGTGTCATCCTATGAATACATTATCGATATGCTACGAATCGGAACACCATAACATGTTGTTCCCACACAAAATAAACACGCATTTTTTTGGTTTCTTCAAGGAAATTATTATTATATTTGTATTTTACATTAACATTTGACAGATTTGCTTCTTACTATAAATGCGCCCTAACAAAGTGCATAAATCTGGGTTGTATTATATCATGGACCCCTACCCAACCCCTTTGATATATACTATCTACGTCACTGATGATCACATGTAAGCTATTCAAATTTTCGTGTAGCGGATATTTAAGCTTTGGTCCTATCGTAGTTAATGTTTTTCCTTGTTTTGAACGTTTTTTAGTTCTTTAAATTTAACCCATCATTCCATACCCTAAAAAGATACTTATGATTCGGGTTCAATTAGAATGTATTTCCTGACGCGTTACTGGGAACAGACTGTGTTAATATGTATTTACGAGGTGTGTCAAGATTTCTCAGAAACGGCTGAACCGATCGGTCTGAAATTTTTACACAAGCTTCTTAACTATATTTTTTAGTAATTAATCGAAGGATTTCCCCATCCGATGAAAATTTCTTATTTTTTAAACAATTAAAGAGCCGAATTTTGGTCAAAAATCGAACCTTTTGCTTTGAGTAGCCGCCATTTTGTCAATAAATTTTTTTTTTATTGATTTTATTTATTATATAAATGAAATCTATTTGGTTTTTGCATTTTAGATGATCCAGTCCAGAGATATCGTGCTCACAGCAAGAGGCCTTTTTTTGCGGACCTCTGCAAAATTGGCAATATCAACGTTCCCGATAATTATTTTTGGCAATAAAAAATATGTGAATATAGTTCAAGGTTGTCATAATAGTTTGCTTAGAAAAAATTCTTGAAAAATGCCTTTTTTCGACCTCCTAACTGTATATAACCCCTTAATAGGGCGTGGCACTTTGATTTTAGTATACATAACAGTCGTTGTCGAAAAAAATTTTTAATTTTCGAATTTTTAAATTTAGAAAAAGTTTTTAATGCTGAAGCTCCATTTTGTGTTAAAGCTTTCTAATATTCCACGACAGGTGTGAGTTCATTTTTGCACGTATTTAAGCTGAAAGTAAATACAACTCCCAAAAAAAAAAAAAAAAAAAAAAATCATGGCAGACGTACAATTACAATTAATTGGTTGACAATTATTTATTACGGTTCAATATTTTGACTAGGTTCTTAGTAAACAATATTCGACAAAATTATTAGGAAAAAAAAATTCCAAGAGATAAAACTTGTAAAAGCAAAACCAAATAAAATAATACAAAAAAAATCGTTAAAAAATAAAAAACAAAGACAAGAATTTTTTTTTTTTGGTACCATTTATAATACTTGCGATAATTGAGGCAGTCTTTTCAATTATCTTATCGCATTACCCAAAAAACTGATAAGCGAAATTGGTTAAAAATATAGAATGGGTGACGCGCTTTTTTATTTTGTTTTTATTTTTTGTGTTTTTGAAATAAATACTAACAGGTAAAATCGATACAAGTGCAATAATTTAAGCTGATTCATTACAAAATATGAATGATTTCATATCAAAATATTAAGTTGAGCAACCTGGATAATGACCTTGGTACACCTGTTGCGTGTCTGTGTGTGTGTGTAATGATAGATATGCTAAAAAAAAATACATTTAGACTTCATACATAACGACGAACGTATTCCGTGTTTGCTTATCTTAAGTCAGTTAATGCCAAAACGACGCAACATTTGTTTTTTTTTTTTTGAAATAGGGTTAAAAAAGGGGGAAATATTTGTAGAAAAATATTGATAAATTGTACAAAGTTAAAAGTGACATCATTGCCTTGACTTTAATTCATAAACATAAAAAAAAAAAAAAAAAATATAAAAATAAAACGAAACCAAAAAAAAAAAAACCAATGTGGTAAAAAAAAACTGGCACAGGAAGTAAAACTATGTCGTAAGCAAAGAACAACAAAAGGCTACAAGACTTTTCTTAAAAAACAATTTTGCTTGACCCAGTTTTTCTTGAAGATTGAGAAAATATTTTGCAAGCCGCAGGAATAGAAGAAACTGCTGCAAGGCTTTAAAAACGCCTTCAAATTTTACAAAACAAAAATAGAAACAAAAAAAAAAAAAAGAAAAGAAGAAGAAGAAAAATAAAAACAACTATGGAAAAGTATTCATGAAAAGTCCGAAGCAAGAGGAAAAGGACATCTGATGCAAGCTGCTACTTTAAATGCCATTCAGACAGACGCCATTCAAATGACATTTATTGCATTCTCTCTTCTTATGCGCTACACATATATTCCATGAAGTAGGGTATGTAATGTATTTAAATTTTATGCTTAAAGTAAATATAATGTTCGCCATATTAGATGCGCCATTTTGAAATTTTATAAAATCTGACATCAGATTTGTAATCAGCAATCCCGAGAATTCATCGAGTTATGTGTTTTAATTGAGTCCAATCAGTTTTTGTTTGAACATGATCAACACATCTTGAAATTTTGCACAGATTTTTGAGTCATCATATAGAATAATGGGCTAAATTTGGCGTCGCTCTTTAAGATGTTTACCAAGAGTTTATGAAATAAATGAGCAATTTCAAATTTAAAACAAGAAAGAACGAGAATATACAATTTTTTTGGTCGTATCCATATTGGGATATTTCATTGGACAATTTATGCTAAATTTAGACTTCCTAGAATAAGAAACAATGTAATTTTTATGCCAAATTCCGAAATTTTGGGAGAAATTTGTATGGGGGATCCCCTTAAAATGGGGCTTGAAAGAACTGTTACCAAGTAAACACTTGACGGCCTAGGAGAATCTAAGTCTCCGAGATAATCGTTTTCATACAGTAAACAACATGACGGACGGACAGACGGACAGAGTACAGACCGATTCACTTTCTTTACAAATCGTTTATAGAAGTGTATTAAATAATCGACTTTCTCGAGCTTTTTTTTGTGATTTGTAAAATTTAAAGAGTAAGCCAAATGAAGCGTATTGAACGTGAGTACAAAAAATAAATTGAACAAAAAATTGGTATTGAAAATGTGTGAAAACGAAAGCAGTCAACGATGAGTAGCAGTTCACATACAAACGTTAAAAACGAAAAAAAGACGTAAAATGCTAGAAATATTTTTTTTTTTTTTTTTTTTTTTAATGAAAAGTGCTAATTTGTGTACGTCATTGCCATATGAAAAAGAATATGTTCTGACGTTTTTTACATAATAGAAGGCTTTTCCGTGTAGCATGCTGACAATTGTGCATTTTGCATTGCATACGAATATATTAATTAGTATAAAAAGTTGATTTTTTTTTAATCGAATAATAAAAAGTAAAATAAAAAATAGTGATTTACTTTTTGAATCGCAAATTTTGCGGGCAATCGCAAATCGTAAAATATTTCAGAATTCGATTTTGTGAAATAAAAAGTAAATGCAAATCGCGAAACTTTGCGATTTTTGGAACATGGCTGATAGTCTTTCAAAAGCGTTTCTTACAATTTTAACTTCGCATTTGAAGACAGTGTGCAAAAGTCGCATCCTCCGCTAATTTTAAATATGGAGACGCTCAATCGTTTATTTACAAAATCGACCTACGTTACCTACCTGATCACATTATTCTAGAGCACCTGCAAGTTCAAGAATAGGACCACGTTCTGTTTTTGCAGTTCCAATGGTCCCTAACCGAGTAGAATTTATATCACCAAAGGCATACTCTGCAATTGCATTCTATGTATGTCACTATACCCTGACGGCCTAACGAACTGACAAATGCAGTGCTAAGTCAAATTATCTCTTTCAAATATTTGTAGAAATCCAACATTGTTTTAGATTTTATACGACAGAAAAGAAAGTTTTTTAAGAGCTAATTGATTATTGAAGTAAATGTAGATTTGACAAGTTTGTTTCTAACCAGCGTGACACTAATGAAGCAGGTTGTTCACAGCTTGGGAAAATTATCAATTGAATATTGCTAACAATTAATAAAAAAATATATAATTGAATACGAAACTTTTGATAGAAAAGGGATACAAGACATGACAAATCTGCAAGACATGTCATGCATGAACTTGTGTAAGACTAGACATGTATGAAATCGAACAAGGTTAGTCAGGCATGAAATCGAGCAAGACTTGTCATTCATGAAATCGTGCAAGACTTGTCATTCATCAAATCGTGAAAGACTAGTAGTCTTGCAAGACTTGTCATCCAAGAAGCCTTGCAAGAGACATGTCATCCAAGAAGTCTTGCAAGAGACATGTCATCCAAGACAATTGCGATTTTTGAATAAAAGTGTCACCAACGACTTATATAAAGCTGTCGTCGGTTCTGTTATCGAGGAAAGCGCAACACTGTTGCCGCGTTCGTGACTTTACCGCTGCGTAACATTTTAACAACTTTCGGAGAGAGTTATGACTTCTAGTAAAAGTAAGCTATAACAGTCTGTAAAAGAAGTATCCACCTCCAAAAAACTTCGATCTGTACATGGAAACTTATTTTTGAAATTTATATGCTTCCCTTTTTAAAAACACTTATTTAAAATACAAAATGAAGTGAACATTGTTTTACAAAAAAAAACTTCTTAATTGAAACCCAAAACAATTAATATTTTTTAAAACAAATTTCACAAATTAAAATGCAAATTATTTGCACAGCAAGTGCAAAAATTTAAACAAAAGAATTTTTAAAAGAACATCAAAAAAATTAAACAAAAAAATTATCTATAAATAAATGCAATATAGCAAAAAAAAAAAAAAAAATGTATTTTAAATCAAACAAACAATACAAAAAAAAATTATATAGTGCAAAATTGGAAAAAATAATGAAATAAAGAATGTTTGCAATCAAACAGGCACAGTGGGGCAGCTACAGTATTCCCCCACATACACAAACACACACACAATAGAAAAGTAAATACAAAGACTAAAATACACAAAAAGAAAAAACCCGACATCGGAAAGGAAATGTATGATATGTGTGCAACGAACGAAATATTGACAGAGTGTGACATAGAAATCAAAAGCAAACGAAAAACGAAAATGAAAATGAAAAATCATAGATCCTTGAGGATATTGAGTTATTTATTGGTTGATGAAAAATACAATTTTTTTTTTTTGTGCAAAGGCAACGAGCTGCAATCAAAAGCATTTCACAATGTTCAAAAGTACGTTTCGAAGAGTGTACATATATTCCTACATACACATACATACATATACCATGCACATATATGTGTGTATGTATGCGGGTAAATAAATGTACAAACAAAAATGCAGCAGCAGCAGATTGTTGTGGATAAAATAAAAATAAAATCTTGTGTGTGTATTGCAGCAGCAAAAGGATGTGTACACACACACACACACACACACACACACAAAGAAATGCATACAATTCTTACAACGCATTGGCAAGCCACACTACTTGTAGATATTTATTTTGTGTAAATATTCGTGTCAAAAAAAAAGTAAATAACAAGAAAAGGATTCAAAAGAAAAACTTTTACTTATCACACAGACACGACGAAATTGTGCAAACTGATCTTAAAGCCAAATGTAAGTGTATGTGTGTGTGTGTGCAACAACTGCCATGCAAATAAAAGTGCAACAAATTGCTGCAAGCATCATAGTACAACGTACGCAGGAAGGAAGTTCAAGGAAGCTATACGAATGCACTCATGCGACACCAAAAGATGTTAGCAGCAGCTGCTGCTGCTGCTGCTTTTACTGCTGCTGCTGCCAGTCAGTCAACAATATTTTCGCCGTCTGTTGCTCTCGTCGCTGTTGCTGTCGAAAGGATAATGCTGTCGCTTAACCTTGATAATACAACACAGCAGCAACACTTGCATGCACAGGTAAAACTACACAAATACAACTGAGTGGCTTACAGTTAGCGACAAAAATTTGATAGCTACAAGAATCTTCGTAACGATTTTTAAATTTTACCACTGTACCATTCGAGACAGTTTTATAGATTGATAAGGTTCGTTGTGAAAATCAAAAAAAAAAAAATGTAAAGAAGAATGAGATTTAAAAAGAAATACATAGATGAAGATGGCTGAGGGAAATCCCATATTCCATACAAACATATGGGTTGGCAAAAAGAGTGATTTTTGCGTCGCAGTGTGATTAGCGACTGCGACTTGAAAATCACAGTGACTGTAAACAGTGATTAAATCGCAGTTCGCCAAAAAAAAAACAATCAGCGGTTACTGAACAGGTTCACAGTTCGCGACGAGTGATATACATTGTGATTTATAAATCGCTGTGATTTTTTATTCACTTTGATTATTTAATCATTGTGATTTTTTAATCACTGTGAATAAATCACCGAAAGTGAAAGTACAGAGCCTTTGTACGTGATAGACTCCGTAGGATAAGAGCCAAACAATACAATTAAGGACGAACCGTAATTTGGAAAGACATAAGCTAAGCGATTCTAACTGACAACGTCCAAAATAGCTTAGCCTACTCGATCCAAGTGCTGGACACATACAGAGAAAGTGTTCTAAAGAATCGGTAGTACTCTCTGAATACACCTCGGAATATAAACTCATTTGATTGGCGTGCGTTTGACATGTTTTTTTTTCTGTTACAAGCGTTTTGGGCAGTTTGATAAGTTCTCGCTTATTTGAATTGCTATACATTTTTGCTCCGGCGTTTTATTTCTTATCTGAGTTTTCTTTTAGATAATTTGTTTTCTGTCTTCCAAGTATCTTAACGGCGTGTCATTTTCACAGCTTTGGAAATAGCAAATTGTAGCATAGTTTAAATCTGAGGAAAGTGCTGATTAGGTGAGTAGTTCGTAGGTTAATCTTTAGATTTTTGCCATGGCGTACAGTTATACAATTTATTTTTTTTTTCAATTAATACGATTATTTTTGCGCATTGCTCCAAAAGCTTCAAATAACAATCACCGGCCTTAGTTATAATCTTTACTCGGCACAATCAATGTATTCCAAAAAACTGTTCACATAAACTTGTTGACCGATTAAGCCAACTTTGCTCTCACAATCACCCAGAGAAATTCACTTTCTTGCAGCTTGTTCGTCTACGTTTATAAAACTTCGCAAAAACTGATTTGGATTGCTGCAGAATATCGCAAATCACTGCTTTGAGTATGCAAAATCGCGCTATCCATTGTACGGATAGCATATTTTTTTTTAAGTCCAAATATTCGTATATCCGCTCACGCGCGATACGCACTTTTACTCTCACAATATTCTAATATTATTTCCATGGATTTCTTTTTCATTTCTTATTTATTAAAGTTCATGGTTTCGGTTCCATTTGTTTTTTGTTTTTTATAGACCAAAATTTGTATTTATTGGGCACACAAGTTTAATTTATTTCATTATTGTTTAGTGCGACTTTTGCTCAACACTTTTTTAAAGTTAGTTAGGTACTTGAATCGCCTAAATATCAAACTTCCCTCGTTTATACAAAGCCAAAACACATTTAAGAAGACTGATATCGATAATTATAAAATAAAAATATTATCTATGAATCAAATAAGAAGCTGTGTGTGTGTAGCGTTGAAAAGTTGAAGATTATTTATTCGAGTTTATATTTTTTATTTAATTGTATCTCTTTTTCTTTTGTTCACTGCTGTACTTTTTAAGCTTCGCGTACATTCAACTGTTTTCGTCAGATAAAAGAAATTTGCACAAGTCTAATATTTACAGTTTAAATTCATTCAATTTCTTAAGAAAAAAAAAAACAATAATTTAAGAATATCTCAAAAAGCGCACGTATTTTAGGTACACTGAAAAATATGTGCGTGTATAATTGAGGTCAACGTTGCGTATGTGTAACTTTACAAAAGAAACAAAAAAACACTGAGCTGAGCCATTTATATAAAACTTTTACAAAAACAAAACAAAAAGAAAAACTTTCTAGACTCATTCAAAATACACAAAAGTGTCTATGGTAATAATTTTCCTTTATATATTTTACAACGTAATGCAGCAATTGGCAAGTAAATTAGTTTAACGTGAAAAAGTATAAAAAAAAATCAATAATATTTTGCATGCAGCCCAAATAGATGTGTTAACACTGCAAATGTTTGATTTTTTTTATTTCTTATTCAAAATAAAATTTAAATAAGAAATTTAAAACGCCGACTGATGACTAACGACAGCGAAAATATAAAAAGCTGCTGCTCCAAAATTAAACAAAAAAATTCAAGTTTATTACGCTGACAACTTCAAAACTTCAAGTGCAACTTCAGTCAATGAAATAAGCCCAAGAGTAAATAATAATGAAATATTTTTTTTCAGTATGCCTGTCCGTCTGTCTGTCTGTCTATCTTGAGCGAATGTACACCCGCATACGCTCTTTTTACGTTGCCGTTGCCTATGAACGATCGTAAACTAAACTAAAGTTAAAAAAAAATAAAAATTTTATTTATTTTGTTTTATGACAAACGTTTTCGATAATAATAACAACAACGACAGAGACGCGTACGTAACTCAACAATGACTGAAATGAGCGTCAAGCGTGCAAAAGCCAGCAAGCCCAAAAAAAAAAAAAAAAAAAACAGAAACGCTCACGCTTCTGACGCTCAATTACGGCTGAGTAATTGTCAACGTAGTGAGTTGTTATTGTAAATTCAATGTTTTCAATTCGTAGCGCTACCTGCCGTCCGGTCTATACTCTCGCGAAACGTAATGTTTTTTTTTTATTTTGCGGCGCTGTTAACTTGTTGCCCATCTCAGCAATAGCAACAAACGCAGCCATTGAGAGTTTGTGAGCGAGCGTAATGAGTGTTAATGAAATAAAAAAAAAAAAAAAAAGTTTAGATAAAGTAAAGATGCGGAGAGACATCTGAGGCATCTGTAGACCATATATTGAGTCTAAATATATTATTACGACGCACTGCATTTCTTACGAGTTTTTGTTTTTGTTTTTCTTTCCATTTTTTTGTTTTGTTGCACATTTTATAATTCTGTTTAGGCGCTCACTTTACATATTATGCAATAAATGTGCTATACGAAATTTCTTAAAAAGTTTGTAACGAAAAAACAAATTGTGGAATATTTTTTAAAAAGGTATGGAAATGGTTCCGTTAAGTTTTGAATTTTATTGGAATTAGACTCTGTGGAAAAAAAAAAAAAAAAAAAACAGATGTACACAGCATTTTAAAATAATTTGGGTAATTAATTAAGGGTCTTCAACGAAGTTCAAAACTAATCCGATCAGTTACTGTTCCACTTCGACTTTCAAGCATTACATCAACGAAGGCTATGGTGGGTCTAATGACCAACATGGTCATGGCGACAGTTTGTTGTGGTTTACTCGTTAATATTTACATTGATTACCTTAAAAGGATAAAGAATCAAAGTCATATAAAGGGCTATGAATTGATAGCACCATCCAGCATATTTTAAAGATTTATGCCTCTGTTAGTATTTCCTTTTTACGAAAATGAATGGGCTCGAACGAAGCTGTAACAAATGCCTACCTGAAGATCCCTGAGACCATTTTATTAAATCGCAAAAACATGCAAATGGCAGCACCCGACACGACAACTTATCAGCCCGCTTCACTGCTCTAATTTGTATTATTTATTTGTAGCTAACAGATCCGGAAAGCTAACTCATGAATTACAATCATGAATTATAAATTTAAAAAAAATTGAATCCATGTCTCAATATAACGCACATGTATTGCTTTGAAGACATTTTTCATTTATGCTTCATGGTTTTTTGGGAACACTAAAAATTCCAAGCTTTGGGATTTATGAGTTCTAAGCTGAGGTTTTTCGGCTCCCTGTGTTGAATAATTAAGATTTTTTGTTAATTTAATCAATTATTGTACAACGGCGTGCTCTCTTTATTATTATTATGGTATGTTATGAATTTTAGAGGCTTATTACATTTATTCATAATTTTTATGCCCTGTACCCAAAGGGTAAAAGGGTATATCACGTTTGTGCAGGAGTCCAGAAGCAGGCTAAGATAGACCCTAAAAGTTTATATATATTCTTGATTAGCATTGAAATCGCAGATGAACTAGCTGTGTCTGTCTCTCCGACTATCCGTCCATCCGTTCGTCATGATCTTTGCCGTATGAAAACGATTATCTCGGAGACTATAAGGTATAGAACTACCATATTTAAATTTAGACTATACTAAGCCGTCAAGTATGCAAACTGGTTTATCTCTAGCCTGATTTTAAGGGGGTACCCTCCATACAATTCTATCCCAAAATTGTGGGTTTTTGCCTATAAAAGTATTTTTTTCTCTTTTTCTTTTTAGCATAAATTAAGATAGTTGTGGAAAGGAACATCCATGAAAATCCAATACAATGATGAATAAATTTCCATGGATAGAACTTAACTTAAGGTGCATAAAGATTGGGTACGGGGTATCTTGCTGGTATTATTTCTTGTTTTTTTTTTCCCTTTTTTTTTTAAAGTAGAGTATTCAAGTTTTGTCTACTGAAGTCAAAGTTTTCTCTTTTTTTTTTTTTTTTTGAATAACTTAATTATCTACTTTGCCCTTTTTAGCAATGCTCATTTTCTCAATTTATCGCGTATTCTCTTAAACACTTATTCTCTCTCTCTCTCTCTCTCTCTTTCTCTATATTTTGCTTTGTCTTATCTTTTTTTATTTTTATCAGTTGCATATTTTGCAAGATTGCTAACAACAATTTGTTGATAAGCTTTATATACTACATAGCTAGATAGTTATTTGTAACATAAAAAAGATACTTTTTATATATTTAACAGATACAATATGAGTCTTTTGTGTGTGTGTGTGTGTAGCTATTTGTTTGACAAATTTCTTAGATAAATTAAATTACGTTTAGCTTTTTTCTTTGAAACAATTTGAATTGAATTTACATGTGTAATTCATGAAGTAGCTACATAATGCAACTGCATTCGCACGTGCTTGAACTTTAAAAAAAAAATAATTTCAACGAATATAAACAGTCATAATAAAAATATTAAATGTTTTTTGCTGTATTATAAATGTGGGAAATAATTGTTAAAAACCAAAAATAGAAAGTATGACGACGGCGACAACGTAAATTGTAAACGTTTAGATTTGTTAGTTGTGGGAAACTTTAGAATTGCAACATGAAGGCTGTTAGCTCTCTAAACTTTTCTAAAATATGAATATTATTCTACCAAAAATCAACAATTCGATAACACAAACTTTTAATTACATTTATTTCATGATCGTAATGCAATAATTTAACTTCACTGATAACGAGGTACATACTCATAGGTTGCGTATATGAATCATTAAATTACGTAGAACAATCTCTTATTACAAAATAAACCCAACCATTAACTGAGTAGCAAAAACAATACAACGCATTCTATTCAGAAAAAAAAAACAAACGAGTTACACAAAACAAACGCAAATAAATAAAAAACAGAACAATCTATGTGTACTGGGGTATTATCTTTTACAACTTGTTAGCACAAACGCGACCCAAATAGATGGGGAGGCAAACAGCCAACCAGCCAGCCAGCCCCAAAGTGAAAACAGGTGAATGTAACGCAAAATATATACAATGTATTGAGTAAAAGCAGCTTTTCAAGCGATAAAGTAACAAAAGAAGCAAAAAGAAAAAAACAAATTAAGCTGCAATCCAATCTAAACACAGTAAAAATTCTTTTAATGAACACTTCTATGGGGGTGGAGTTCTTCGAAGCACAATTACAATTTATATTGAACTATCTGCACAAAATTATGCGTCCCAGCAAAGGTTTTACTGTACTTAGCAAGCGAAGAAAAAAAAATAGTCTTTATTGATTCATTTTATCGATTATTGCTGTTAATTTCATTATTTTCTGCATTGAGTTTTGATGCGCAATTGACTTGTATTGTTGTTTCGTTTTTGGAATATAAAAAAAAAATAATAATAAATAAATAAAACATACCTTCGCGCTGTTCGGCTGGCAGTACTTGTTGTGTCAATGTTGGTATCGGTGAGAGTGATGCATCAAACGGATGCGTTTCTTGCTGTTCCTGTTCGCTTTGTTCAGCAGCGACATTTTCTTCAATTGGTGACTGCACTTTTTGGCAATTGTTGCTTAACTGTTGTTGTATCCTGATTATTCAGTGCATTGGCAATTAACTCATTGGCTTGTTTATCGGTGAGATTATGTTGCACACGTTTGTTTTTCAAATGATGTGGTGTATCACTGTAAAAGATTTGAACAGAAGATACAAATTAATAATTAATCAAAATATTTAAAAATTCTAATGTAATTCTTTAAAAAAAAAAAAAAGAAAAAAAAAATAGTGTTGGCAAAAAAATCATTTCCGGTGATTTTTTCACAGTGATTTAAAATAGACAGTGCCACACTGAGATTGAAAGTAGTGATTGGCGATTTTCTTGCTCTTCAAAGAACATGTTCAATTAACAACGATTTTCTGTGTCGCTCTTCGCGAACAGTGAAACTGTTCATTTATCAGTGATTGGTGATTTTATCACTTTTCGCAAATCATTCATATTTGCTTGAACACCGAAGCTGTACAAATTCGTTGATACATTTCGCGGCGATTTTGTGTATCACTCTTTGCAAACAGTGTACCTGTTCAGTAATCGCTGCTTGTTTTTTTGTTGAGCTGTGATTTTATCACTATTTTCAGTCACTTCGATTTTCCAGTCGCAGTCGCTAATCACACTGCGATTCAAAAATCACTCTTTTTGCCAACACTAAAAATAACTTTAGCTGTTTTTTTTTTTTTTTTTTTTTTTTTTAGAAGTTTACTTACCGTCTATGCAACTTCGGTGGTCGTTTATAAAAGTCATCATCTTCGCCTTCAACTTGAAAACCAACACGACGCTCAGATTCCTAAAATTAAATTATTTCAATTAAATTCTTAATTAAAGCAAGTGTTACACATACATAATCATCATCTTCTTGATCCTCTTCCGGCGTATTAATGTCGAGGACAGCTGCTGTTGCTGTTGTTGCTAATCCTCCATTGGCATTTTTATTGTTGAAATTTGTCGAACCATTGGAATCACCCTGTTGTTGCGTTGTAGCAGTGACAACAACCGGTGTCGCTGTTGTATTTGCAGTTGTTGTTGTTGAATTAACAGTTTGTGCTTGGGTTTCTGTCGCCGTTTGTGTTGTATTATTTTGTGGGTTTTTTTTTTTTTTTTTTTTTTTTGTTTTTTGTTTTTGGATTTGACTGTGGTGAAATAACAACTTTGTTCTGTTGTTGTGGTTGCTTTTCTTGCTGTTGCGTCGTCGCTGTTATTATTTGTTGTACTTCTTCTGGTGCTATTTAGTTAGGAAGCAACCGGTGCAGCTGATTTTATGCCACCATTCTAAAATTTAAATGTAAATTTGGTATAAATTATTTTACTAGAAAAAAAAAAATTACTTACCTCCTCTGTAACTGCATCCAAATTGCCAACAACCGCTTCGCCAGCTTCATTTTTACTACGTTCCTTGGCAAATAATTTGTGTGCCTTTGCCTTAAGCTCCTTCGGATGTGGCGTATTCTGACGCACAAACGGTGTATCACGTTCGTGTGCTGCATCCTCAGAGAACTTAACTGAAACTGTGCGTGATTGTTCGCGTTCTTCATAGGTCTCTGAATCGGATTCGAGTTCACGTGCTGCACAGCATAAGTTGTAAAAAATTTAAGAAGAAGAAAAATATATTAATTTTTTTAATTTTTTTAATAATTAAAATTGTATACAAGCGATTATTTGTCATAATTTTTTTTATCGCTTAAGGCTATTTTTAATTTATAATTAAATGCATGCAAGCTACAAAGCAAAAAGCTGAAGCTAAGTGGATATAATTATTTATATTAATCGTAAATATTGTTATATAAAAATAAATAAATTCTAAAACGCGTTAAATATAGCAATTTTTTATTTCTTGATAAGCGTAAAAAGCACTGCCTCAATCTTTGAATTAAGCATTATTTTGTTTGATAAGCGTTTAATTGTTGAATTTAATTACATTAATAGTTAGGCTGATTATTTGTTGTTTTTGATTCAAATGTAAACCATTAATAAAAAAGGGTGGTTAGCTACCGTTTAAAACAAACACTTCAAACAGTTTCTTAAGATAATTACCGGAATATATTTTGGTTTGGACTCTATTGATATTACAAAATAAATACCTAAAAGGATCAAACTTTTGCTATGCTTTTCTGGTGACAGTTTCTTTGACAATAGATGAGTAAAACAAAAATAATAAAAAAATTTTTTTAAATGTCTTTCACATATTTAAAAAACATGAAAGAAAATCCCCAGGCGAGGTTTTGCATACATTTGCCTACAACCTATTAAAATTTAATCGTGTTTAAGACATACAAATCAAAAAAAAAACATTATAATTTTTCAAAAAAAAAAAAAATTGATAAAAGTTTTGACGTAAAACTAAAAAAAAATGTAGATTTAACTTGCAAAAAAAATTTAAATTCCTTAAAAAATATTTTAAAAGAATTTCAATAATATTTGCTGCTAGAGAGTCGTTAATATCGCCAATTTCGGGAAAAGTAGTACGCAGAAATATTCCTCAAATCAAGAGCTATCGAAGATCATTTAAGCATATTAAATATTGTTGCTCCATGCTTACCCCGCTATGCCCTATATTGTTCACGAATTTTTATAAAATATTGAATAAAAACAAGGAAAAACGTTAACTTCAGTGGAACCGAAGCTGAAATACCCGTTACACTAAACTTTTAATAGCTTATATGTTCACTAGGCGCTTAGATTAAATTTCACGTTGAATTTGATCAAATTTGTATGAAGGCTTTTTGTAATATTAGCCCGATCTTTACCATATCGATGGAGTTGACATAAGAATTGATTTTACCCAAATTTTAATTGATTTCATTCAGAAAAAATAAATGTTTTCATACAAAAATTCGAAAATGGGCTGTAAATTTGTATGGGGACTATACCTAAAAATGGGCGTGGCGTCTTGGTTTTGACCCTGGATGACAAAAGAAATGTTTTTTACCCAATTGGGAGCGAGTACATTCATAAATAATTACTATTTTTAAACAAAAAGTCGAAAAAAATTGATAAGTTTGTATGGGGGCTATACCTCCAAAATGGGCGTGGCACTCTCATTTTCGAACTTAACATAGTCGTTGCCGAGAAAGCTAGCTTAAGTTTAAAATTTCAGCCCAATATCTTTATATCTTCATCGAATAAATCGCATAGCAACAAACAGACGGACAGACAGACGGACATGGCTAGATCGATTCGTGTCATCGAGCTGATCAAGAGTATATATACTTTATGGGGTCTCCGATGCCTCCTTCAATGCGTTACAAACTTTTGGACAAATTGAATATACCCGTTTACACTATGTGTAACATAAAAATATTAGGCCACTACACTAACTTTTTTAACTTCAAAATCGTTTAATGATTATATAAGTTTTAAAAAAATAACAAAATAAGTTTTTTCTGTGACTTTACCGAACCGAATCAGATTTATCCAAAAGTCATTTAGGAAATACAAGACTATGCATGTATCTATAATTTTAGTACCAACTTTTGTACTAGGTTAAAATATCAGAGTAAAAAAAAGTTTATATACGAGGTGTGTTCAAACATTATCGCGAATTTTGAATTTTCGCGGGTTACGTATATTCGAATTTCGATTTTTTTGTGGCGTTATGTTGGTACTCCTGTCTCTCACTTATGCCGACAAGCTCGACCATTTTGAATGTTCGATTAACTATGAGAGACATTGCTGATGAAATTGGCGTATCGAAAGGATCAATTAATACAATATCGCAGGATGTTTTGGGCCTCAAACGTGTCAAAAACGTGGTTCCAAAAATAATGATTTTTTTAAAAACTGTACCGATTTTTTGTGACTTTTTTTTGCCAAAAATCCAACCAATATCGTTCCGCAACCACCGTATTCACTTGATTTGGCACCGTGTGACTTCTGGTTATTCTCAAAACTCAAGAGACCACTTCGGGGAACGCGTTTCGAGTCGATTGAGGAGATAAAAGCTAAATCGAAGAAGGCGCTGATGGCTTTACCGAAAAGGGACTATTTGGCATGTTTCGAGGATTGGAAAAAACGTTGGCATAGGTGTATTTTATCGGGAGGGGATTACTTTAAAGGGGATAAAATAGATATTCATGAAGATTATATATCTTACTGATCATAAAACAATCGCTTGTCTGTGAGCAAAATTTGGAATCTTGTACGCAAAGGCCTAACAAAATGATATAAATCTACCGTAATTTTGAATATAAAGTAAACTGACTTTATATGTACAAAACAAACTAGTTTCATAAGCATAAGATACAAATATCACTTAGCATTGAATAATTCTATTGATTGAAAATTTAGTGTACAGAAAATTACGCATTTATTTAAATTGACAAGATTATTACTGTCATATATTATGTAATAGTGTTGGCAAAGAAAACACTTTTGGTGATTTATTCACAGTGACTTAAAAATCGCAATATCGCACTGCCACTGAAAGTAGTGATTTGCGATTTTCTTGTTCCTTAATGAACATGTTTAGGTATAGGGTGATTTTGTATATTGCTCTTATCTTATGTTTTTATCATTCTTCGCGATTGGTTCATATTCGCTCGAACACCGAAGCTGTACAAATTTGTTAGTACATTTGCCAATCACATGTTTCGTCACTGCTATTCAGTTAGCGGCGATTTTGTGTATCACTCTCCAAAAACAGTAAACCTGTTCAGTTATTGCAGATTGCCTTTTCGCGAACTGCGATTTTATCACTGTTTGCAGTCACTGTGATTTAAAAGTCGCAGACGCTATTCACACTGCGACTTATAAATCATTCTATTTGCCAACACTATTATATAATGGAATTTTACAGATGTAGATATAAATTATGTAAACAAAACTTTTCAATAGATTGCAAAATTTTTATTTAGTTGTCATTAAATGCACAACACGAGATCAAGTATTAAAGTTAATAAACAAATATGTGTAAATTGTTGTTTGTTTTCATTACTGATTGTGAGAATAATACATAGGCTCACCTCTATATAAAAATCTGTTACGACATCTTTAGTAGCTCAAGTAAAAACTCGGAAATCGAAAAATGTCACAGCGGGTGTGCAATATATTGGACCTTTTTTTTTTTTTTTTTTTTTTTTTGTTTTTCTTATGTCTTTCTTTTAGGGAAACAATTGACCCATCAAGTAAATTTAGTAAACAGTGTGAGCTATTGCGACATACATAGGTCATGGCATACTTAATATTTATGAAAATTTATATTTAAATTTAATAATAAACGTCGTAGCGTGTTTTTATTTGTAAATTGAATAGGGCGGGCGGCGACGCTATTTTATTTCTAATGTGTTCGATCAATGTTGACGTCGTCATCGTCTGAAACTGAACACAAGGCAAGCTTAAATTGGATAATTTGTTGCTATAGCAACTTGCCAGAGGTAAGTCTACTGAAAACAATAAAAAAAACGCTAAACTTGAAACTGTTCACACATAACTTAAAAAAACACGACAACATAATAATAGGCATTTTAAGACACGATCTTCGCCGCTTCCCTGTTTTTGTGTATCTTTTTTTTTTTTTACATAAATTCACATTTAATTTGTGCACTTCTTTTTAGATGTACGCTGAAGGCCAAAATTTAAGAAAAAATAATACCAATTCAAGGTGGCAGCTAGTCTAGTCAGACTGATGATGCCAAAAGTCAAAACTTGTCATAAAATAAATAAATAAATTTAAAAAGAAGTTTGTTTTACTAAAAGTTTTACTAGCTTTTTTTTTTTGAGATCTTCACTTCGATCGATCTATCTGTTGCTTTTGTATTTTATCATTGATTTTATAATCTATAATTTAAAAATTTCGGATATGTATTGATATACATAAACTGGTTTTTATCGCTTGGAGAACGTAAATATCTGACTGTGTTTTATTTTTTTTTATTTACTTTAAAGCTTAAATACTATTTATAACCAAAACAAAAACATGACAATTTATGTAGAACTTCGATTGTTCAATTCCGTCCATTGTAACCTCAGATGACAGTTCATTAATCAAGCGTTCACCTATATCGATCGAGCACTTAAATTGTATTTGTAAAACTACTATCATACTCATCGGTGTCATACATGGGATTTAATACAGAATTTTAAGTCAAAATAAATTCGGACAGACATACAAGTTTATTTGTTATGTAATTAACGAATGCGATTGGCGCTTAAATGACATCATTTGTTTGTTATAAAGATATATATTGAGTAATGAAAAATATTTAAAATAAAATGATTTATTGGAACTAAACTTAATAAATATTATGGATGCTTAAGATGCTTAAATGTTCAATTTAATAAAATTGTGTATAAATCTAAAAGCAAGTTTAAGCTTTACTTTAATCTCCTAAAATCTCCTAAAACAAATTAAGAGCTTCTAAAATAACATAGTGGCTGACTAGTCTGTGAGATAGTTGCCACTTGCTACGGATAACATTTGTTGGGTCAATGAGTCGACTCTGCAACAACCCTGACCATTTCATGAATTGTGTCGTCAGAGTAAGAAAGTGATTCACACAACGTGATGCAACAAACTTAGAAAATAATGAATCGCCTGAAATGGGCCTAAGCAATCTATTCAATTTCTTTTGTAGAAATCTTCATTGGATATTTTTTTGACTAGTTTTGGCAAATAAAAAAATTACATTCGGTGATTTTTTCACTGTGATTCAAAAACGACAGTGTCTCACTACGACTGAAAGTAGTAATCGGTGATTTTCTTGTTTCTCAGTGAAATTTTTTACTTAACGAAACTTCTGTGTATCGCTCTTTGCGAACAATAAAAAGGTTCAGTTATCAGTGATTGGTGCTTTTATTACTCTTCGCGATTGGTTCATTTTCGCTCGAACTCCGAAGCTGTACAAACTCGTTGATACATTTTTCAATATACAAAAAGCGCGGACGTTTGAAACGATTGAATGATAAAATTGCAATAAAAATACGTATAGAAAGTGAAGTGATTTGTGACATTTTTTGATACAAAAGAGTAAAACAATGCAAAAGGTTTCGGCCAAACTGTCGTTCAAAATAGATGTGACTAACTTAAACCAGCAATTGCAAAGAAAGCACCCAAGAAACAATTGTTTTTCGCAATTTGGTGCAATTTTACATTTTCTTACAATGAAAGTAGATATTTTTTTGAATTAATTAATGAATTAAAACAAAGTAGATTTGTGTGTTTTGGTTTAGCAAAATAACTCAGTTACAGGTGATATTGTGTATTACTCTTCGCGAACAGTGAACCTATGCAGTTCTCGGTGTTTGGTGATTCTATTACTTTTCGTAAACTGTGATTTAATCACGGCTTGCAGTCACTGCCATTTTTAAGTCAACACTGAACGCAACTGTTAAATAAAGTTTGTGCGGATGTATATAAACGACAGACGAAGACATAAAAGACGCCACATATGTATATGTTTACACTCTAGTTGATTTATCAATGTATTTCTATCCATGGGTGGTTCGTATGTTTATCTGTCTGCGGTATGAACCGATTATCTTGGAGTCTAGAAAAAATAGAGCTACAAAAACTTGAATTCTTTAACAAGGCTCAAGATTTTTTAAGCGCTATTTTAAGAAATTGGTTTCCATACAATCCTAACTCAAATTTTTAAGTCGTCGTACATTTAAAATTGTAAAAATTGAAAATATAAACTTATTAAGCCATACTCAGCATCTAATATCTTAATCTTGGAGTTCGTTTGGTTAAATAGAAAGGTACAAGTTATTAAATTTATTAAATTATTCTAGCAAAGAAAGTGCATTGTCTAGAAAACAGTGAGACAGATTTTATAAAAATATGTATTAAAATTTACAAAACAGATACAACTTTAGAGCTATCAATTACAAAATGTAGTATCTATTTTCATTATAATTCCAATGATTTAGACTTTGGAAAACTATCAACGTTTAAAAAAAAAAAAAAAAAACATCAAAGAAACATATTAAAAATATAATTAATATAAAATTTTTAAAAATAAGCTTATTGTCCGATTGTATTCCATCAATAATCTAAACACCACATCTGTCTATAAAAATCTTTTGCACAAACAGCAAATGTGTCCATATCCAAACAACCAAACTTATTCTAATTATTTTATATTTTTTTTTTTAATAAAAAAAAAAATTTGCGTGCAACGCAACAGACAAGTTTTCAATCAAAGTGGCAACTTATTGCTTACTTAAACACAATTCAAGTGTTTTCTGTATGCTGATCGTATGTATAAGATACAAATTGATGCACGATTTAGTACACTTATGCGGGCAAGATATATAAAAAAAAATCGAATAATCGAAATAAAAAAAAAAAAATAATAATAACATAATCAAATAAAATTAAACTAAAAGAAAAATTATCGAGGGCAATACGCAATACATCAGAGCCAACGCCCGCCTGCCGCTATTGTTGTTGTTGTTGTTGCTAAGACTCGATAACTACTTGGGGCGGCGGCTTTGCATTATGACGTCATATATGGCATAAAAACTTAAGATACAATAAAGAAAGAAAAAAAAACAAAATTAAGCCAACAAAAAACAAGTTTATGCTAAGCCAGAACGACGATGATGATGATGAGATGATCACGCAAGATTTTATTTTATAATTTTTGGATTTTTTTCTTTTTGTTTTTTTAAACTAAGAATTTAATGCTTAAGCTTTTTTGTTAGACGCATTTTATTTTTTTTTTTTCATATAGCACATGCAGCAACACATTCAAAATTTTGTATCTATACGTAAAAAAGTAACTATGAGATACTTTTGTATCTATACGTAAAAAAGTAACTATGAGATACTATTTTTTATTATTATCGCTATTTTTATGCAGAGTTAAACGTTATTATTAATCATCAAGCACATTTATTTTTTATATGAATATACGATATGTTATGTTATAACATTTAGTCTAGGCAATGCGTTAAATTTGGGGTCAAACCTTTCAGCTGATAATTGTGGAATTCCGTTGAATCGAATTTCTCGCTCGATCTATAAAGTTTTCCGGGTTGATAATCTTTTGTTTTTTTTTTTTTTTTTTGATTTATGCAAGAATAAAGCGAGTGAATTGTTTATTTGGTTTTAATGATTTTGGTGCAAAACACATAGAAAAAAAAATTGCGTGATTTATTAAAAGAAGAAAAAAATATAAAAAAAATAAAAAAAAAAAAAATTAAAAATAAATTCAATTAACAAATTTTAATAAAAAAAAAATATGTTGTGTGCTTTTTTTTTTTTGGTTTAGTTAAAAATGTAAGCCAAAACATGAAACCAGATAAAAAAAAAAAAAAAGCGCAAAAGTTTTTATTTTTTGAATTTTAAAATTTTAATTTAAAAAAAGGTTCACAACAGCGCACAATTCTACTTAAAAAAGAACCCAGAAGAGCATAAAATTACATGGAAAATAAAAGTTTATGTTTATAGAATCTCAAAAAGTGTAAATATTGCATAAAGTTGTTCATTGCATTACAATTTTTTGGGTGTGTTATATATATTAGATACTTTTGGTAGAATATCGTAACGACTAAATGCGCATTGCGCACCAAGTTTATCTTATCGCATGTCCCACTGAGCATAGATTGCACAACGATATGGTATGGCACAGGTTTGCTTATTTGTACAATTACAAAAGTGCTTGTATATAAAAATAAAAAAAAAAAGTTGTTTATAGAAATGAACCCACATATTTGATAAGCAAAAGTTTTTTTTTTGCTATTTATGCTTCGAAGCCACTGTAAAACGACGACACTTGTCGTTATTTGCTTGAATTTAGTTGGCTTAGTTTTTCGAAACTATTATAAACCCCCCAAAAAAAAAAAAAAAAGTATTGCGAAAAGAATGTTAATAGTTTGGTACAATCAGTTCGGTATCGCTGTATTTATGTGAGTAATATTTTGAGTCATATTATGTTCGTTCTTTAAAGTAAAAGTTGGTCTTTGTCTGCAATGAACAACTTTCGCTTATAAAAAAATCCAACACCCAGATAAGAAAAAAAATAGAGACACATTCCATATACACATTCGAGAATTACTATACATACCTGGCGTTATTGGTTGATATTCTTGTTGTGGCAGCAGATAGCATGCAAGCACCTGAAATTAAAATTAAAATAAATACAGAACGATTAGTTTAAATTTTAGAAAAGTAGACTTGAGTGTTTTATGAATAAAAAAAAAATTGAGCTAAACAAATGTTTGCTTTTATATTTGCCGTTGGTAAGTAAAACCATAAATTATTTGGAGACATTTCAATCTATTCTGTTATTGTCCTTGGATTGGCCTATTTTTTTTCTAGAAATTTTTCCAGTACACTAAGAGAAAAGATCAAGAACGATTATTCATTCTTGATATAAGAATAAACGTGCTTTTGAAAGGAACGTAATAAAACAAGGAAAAACGTTAACTTCGGTGGAACCGAAGCTTATATACCCGTCACACGTATTTTAAAATTGTTAATGTGTTATCATCAGTGGCTTTCATAGAACTTCGAGATGGGATAGGACGGGGTCAACGATCTGATACAACTCATGTTGTGTAGGGCCTATGCCAAAAAATTGGCGTGGCACATTGGATTTAATATTGGATGATATTAAAAGTTTTTACCCAATTTGGAGTCAATACATTACTAAAAAATAACCATTTTCATGCAAAAATTCGAAAATGGGCTTTTGATATTGGATGATATTAGATGTTTTTTTAGGCAATTCGGACTGAATAAATTCCTAAATAATAACCATATTCATGCAAAAATTCGGTAAGTTTGTATGGGGATATATCTAAAAATGGGCGTGGCACATTTGGTTTGACATTGGATGCCATAAGAAGTGTTTTTAGCAAATTTGTAGTAGTACATTCACAAATAATAACCATTTTCATACAAAATTTCGAAAATGGACGGTAGTTTTGTATGGGGGCTATACTTAAAAACGGGCGTGGCACCTTGGTTTTGACACTGGATAACATTATAAGTGTTTTCACCCAATTTGGAGTGAATACATTAAAAAACAATGCCTATTTTCATACAAAAATTCGAAAATGGGCGGTAAGTTTATATGGGGGCTATACCTTAAAATGGGCGCGGCAACTTGGTTTTGGCACTGGATGACAAAAAAAATGTTTTTACCCAATTAGGAGCGAATTCATTCATAAATAATTCGTATTTTTACACAAAAAATCGGAATAAATCGATAAGTTTGTATGGGGGCTATACTTAAAAATGGACGTGGCACTCTCATTCTCGAACTTAACATAGTCGTTGCCGAGAAAAGCTCAAGTTCCAAATTTCAGCTTAATATCTTTATATATTCAACGAAAAAGATGCTTAGAAATATACAGACGGACAGACAGACGGACATGGCTAGATCGATTCGTCTCGTCGAGCTGATCAAGAATATATATACTTTATGGGGTCTACGACGTCTCCTTCAATGCGTTACAAACTTTCAGACAAACTGAATATACCCTT
Organism: Leucophenga varia; assembly: GCA_018903435.1. Taxonomy (NCBI): domain Eukaryota; kingdom Metazoa; phylum Arthropoda; class Insecta; order Diptera; family Drosophilidae; genus Leucophenga; species Leucophenga varia. Next base: position 91,056 of record JAEIFJ010002763.1, read on the forward strand.
CACACTATGTGTGGCGGGTATAAAAATTAGGATGATTCTGATATAAGAAAGATGGTTCTTGATATAAGAACGATGGTTCTATATGTAATCACAATTGTTCTTGATATAAAAATGATGGTTCTTGATAAAAGAACGATGGTTCTGGATATAAGAACGATGGTTCTTGATATAAGAACGATGGTTCTTTATGTAATCACAATTGTTCTTGATATAAAAATCATGGTTCTTGATAAAAGAATGGTTGTTCTTGATATAAGAACGATTTTTCTTAATATAAGATCAATTGTTCTCGATATAAGAAGAATTTTTTATATATGAACAATTGTTTTAATACTGTATAAAAGCTGTTGTGCTTGGTTATAACTGCGGCTTAAAAATCGGAGAACAGACTATTATACACATTCCATGAATAAATACGTTTTTTTTTTCTTTTAAACCTTATTTTCAAAGTTTTGTCTTTACATAATTTTATATATTAAACTTTAAATTCCATTTTTTAATGCGCAGTTAAGCACTAACTCCACATATTTTACTTCCGGTTAATGCTTATATTAAATAAAATATTTTAATATCTTACCTGTTCTCCCGTACTATCATCCATATCCGGTTGGAATGTTAGCAACGGCTGCGATTGATTCTCCGACAACCAGACAGCCTTTTAATTGCAAATTTACCAATGAATATGGTAAATATTGCAACTGATTACCAGAAACATCGAGCACATGCAAAGCGGTACAATTGCCCAATTCTGGCGGCAGTTTTTTTAGCTTATTGTCACGCAAACTGAGCACACCCAAATTGGCACAATTACCAATTTCAATGGGCAAATGCGTAAGCGCATTACGATCTACATTTAGATTGCTCAATTTGGTCATAAGTCCAATAGAAGCGGGTAACTCTGAGATAAAATTCTCGGTTAGTATGAGTTCCTGCATATTGTCACAGCTGCAAAGAAAGAAAAAAAGAAATAAATAAATAAATAATTTTATATAATATTATATTTAAACTTACTGTCCCAAGGTGTTGTTCAGACGCTGCAAACGATTTTGATCCAATTTTAATATTGTCAGACGACTTAATTTTTGAAATACCATCGGGCAAACTTTCGAGCAAATTTTGTGCCAAATCTAAATCTGTTAAATTAACCAAACCACTTATTTCATTGGGCAGCTCCTCCAAACGATTCTCCGATACATCCAGATATGTTAGGTTCGTCAGTAAACCTAATTCTGGTGGTATATGCTGTAGCTGATTGTGATCTAGCCACAGTTCATGTAAATTAGGTAAATAACCTAAATACGGTGGCAGTTCTTCAATCTCATTATCACCAAGATCTAAGCGTTTTAGCTTTGTTAATTGGCTTATGGATTCGGGCAAATGTTTAAGCAGATTTTCACGCAATTCAAGCGATTCGAGTTGTGTTAAGCTGCCAAAATCAGCTGGTAATGTAGTCAGCGACATATCATTCAAGCCGAGTATTGTTAGATTTTTTAGCTGCGAAAATCCAGCGGGTAATTTCGGTATCGGATTTGAACTGAAATCGGCCACTTGTAGGCTCTTTAAATTTTTAATATCTTCGGGAATGTCTGGTATATCTGCAAAAGGAAAAGAATGAATTTTTTTTTTTATTAAAAAGTGAAAACAATTTTTGCCAAATCGCGCGTAAATTTAATCAAATAAAGTACGACAGTAGGGCGGCATAAATTTCAAAATAATCGATTCCACCAACTCAAATGGTAATTAAAATATATCCAGGCAGGCACAGCAGCACACTTTTTATGCTGCGTATGCTGCTGCTGCTGCGATTGAGAGCAAACATTTTTCCAATAGACAAGTTTATTGATTTTTTTTTTTTTTTTTTTTTTGTTTTTGCCCTGACAAAATAAACATTTTTTCTGCTGCCCACAAATATTTTTCCTTTTAACCTTTCATATACCTTCTTTTTTTTCGCGTAACATTTTATAAATGCTTTACAACTAAAAAAGCAGCTTACACAACAACAACAACAACAACAAAGTTTGTTACGCATGAATTACATTTTGATTAAAAATTTATTAATAAAAATTCTATAAATATTGAAATTTTGCAAAAGGGCAACAGAACAACAACAGCAACGGAGATCAGTTATGCTTACGGAGCCACTGCGTACATAGAAAAAACAACAACTTTATTTTAGCAGTCAAACAAGTCAAGCATGACAAATTTTACATGCCATGCAACAAAACCAAATCGAACCAAAAACACACACGCACACACCCAAACACAACTTGTTGTATACACACACACATACACACACATACACGTCGCATCGGGTCGGGTTGGGTCGGTTCCTGTCAGCTGTAACTTGTTGAACATATTCACGATTCACCTGTCAGTGTGGTGGTTTTTCTTGTTGTTGTTGCTGTTGTTGCCCAGAAAGGGAAACGCGCTATAACCACAGCAGCAACTAAAACATGAAAAGCTGCGGCAGGCTATAACTAGAAAACTCAACAAATAACACACACACGAGTCTTCTCGTGTGGCATGTGTTAAACGGAAATAGGGCGCACAGGAAAAACGGTTTAATGCCAACTTTAAGCACAAACCCAACAAAAGAAAAGCTGGCACCATGTATTAATGCCTTTAAAATCATTTACATGACAATGCAGGGTATACACAAAATATTAAACGGTACGTCAGGCAACACTTTCAACAAAAAGGATAACAATGTTATGGAACACACAATTAATTAGGGTTCCCGTAACTATTAAAGTTACACAAAGTATCGTAAAACACTTTGAAGCTTGTGTATTTTGTGTTGATCAGAAGCAATCTGATTAGAATCAGATTAATCAGGTGCTCTGATTACGTATCTGTGCTCAAGATTATGCTCACAATCAGAGTTGTCAGGATATTCTAAGCAGAAAACGTAAAAAATACGGTCTGAGCAAATATTGTACAGTTTTTCTTTTGCCATTTTTTTGGCAAAAACTCTAAAGATATTTGCCCCAAAAATTTGGTTAATACGAATATTTTGGACCTTTTAAATCTCTTACAAAATTTTGTTTCAATTTGAGCCAATATTTTATTTAGCTGCCATATGAACTTTTTGGTATTTTGTACTCATATTTTGAACTCCTAAGAATACTCCTTAAGTTTGGTTTGATTCAGACCACTATTTTATATACCGTTCGATCCAAAATGTTTTAACATTTTTATTTACTGGTTTTGTTTAGCCTCTATAAACTAAAAAAAATGTCAATAATTTACGCGGCATTTGTATAAGAGCAGCTATTTGTTAAAGTGGGTTGATGGGTTGATAAGTGGGTTGGTATAAGCGTAAAAGTGGGAGGGACATACTTATTTTGAAATAAAAATATCTTTATACCGTCAAAATAAGTGCATGTTTCAAATTTCAACTCAATGTCCTTTAAGATAAGGAAATAAAAATTTTAGCCACAGATAAATAAAAAAAAAAAACCGACAGACGGACAGGCCCAATTTAATTTATTAAGAGCAAAAAAGTGCAAAAATTCGTAAGAACTCATTAATCTGGACACTATGGGTAATAACTTCTCAGTTAAAACTTTTTGCTCTGGTGTGCGCTTCAAAAGCTGTATTCCATGAAACATATCGACATGTGTTACGGTCAATCTAAATCACAAAACATTGGCAAAAAGTATGATTAAACTAAAATTTAAAAACCGGCACTAAAGTCTTTGAGTATTACCTTTTATATTTTACTTTTACTTCCTAAGACCGCAAGCATCAAAAAAAAGTAATGGTAAGAACTTTAAAATTATTAAATTAATCAGAATTTAAAATACTAAAAATTACTACGAGATTTGAAAATATGAAACAACAAAAAAACCAACCATGAAATAATTCTGATTTCGAAATTCGAATTTCACTAAAAAAAAAAAAAGCACAAACAATTAAAAAAAATTTAAAGTCATAATAAATTAAATACTCCAACAAAAAACACCACGCGCACTCGTTATGCTTTGGCACGCTTGTTAAAGGCTGAAATCCTTTACAATAGGTTTTCTATTGACCTAGTTTCTTGCAATATATAGAACACAACGGAACGCAACGAAGGCCTACATAAATAATTTGCTTTGTGCTATAACAACCCCGGCGTTTAGCCAACACACACACACATCCACCCAAATACATAGACTCACACATACACTTAACTAGTATATTACACACACACATACAAACACTATAACCTCCTAACCGCAAACATGTCAGTCAGCCGTCTTCATTTGAAGTTACTAATACGACACGTGGGACAGCGCTCGTCTTTCATTGTTCCAGGCAGGCAGGGTAGCGTTTGTTTTTTCTTCTTCTGCTACTTCTTCTTATGCTTCCATACACACTTCTCTCTGATGACCAATCATTCTTACTGTATGTGTGGTTGTTTGGGTGGGTGGTGTTTGTCTGGTTGCTTGTCACATGTCGTTCGTCTATCCGTCCGTCCGTCCGTCCGTCTGTGCGTTCATTGTTCGTAGAGTTCATTGTATTTTAGCTTGCTGAGCATTTTATTGACTAGCTTAGTATGTATTTGTTTTACGTTATAATATTTTGTATGTAAGGACATAGTACATATGGCCTGGACAACACAGTCAGTAACATACCAATCCGCGCACCTCCGCCGCATCATGCAGCAACACTTTATAAAAACACCGCATCCGGTCGGTCTCTATATACATACAAATAAATTGTTGTCGTTGTCGACTATGAGCGCGGGAAATGCTTGCACTTAGTTTTTATTATTTTTATTGCTGCTGCTGCTATACGTATACAAATATTGTTTTATTTTTTACTAGTTTTGTTTTTGTTTTTACAGTTGTTGTTGTTTTTTCTTGTTGCTGTTCATTTTCATTTCATTTCTATTTTCCTTTTAATTTAATATAGAAATAAAAGCAAATGCAACTCATCGTCAAAAATGTCGGAAATAATTGTTTGCTTTTTATATAAATTTTTGCATTTTATTTAGTTGCTCTCATATTTTACTTGATCTTTTCTCCTTTTGCTTCTGTTGTTGTGTGTCAATATTTATAAAAAAAAAAATTTTATTATTAAATGATAACATTTCATCAACACAGCATCATGAATTTTTTAAATCAACTACAAAAATAGTTTCTTGGCATTTATTTTATGTTTTATTTAAATGAAAATTGATGCAGATTATATAGAATTTTCTTTTATTTTTCTTTTTGTGCCATAAAACAATTGAGGCATACCCGCATGCTTGGAATTCAAATATCAATTTATTTAAAATAAACTAACAATTTTAAATAGTTTTTAGTCAGCAAGCCAGTCAGCCATTCAAATATTTTTATTGTATTTTGATTTTTCGGTTTTTGTGGCTATAAAAAAATATATATATCTTTGCATAAATAAAAAGCACACAGCGCAGCACGCGTATAGGTGGGGATTTACGACTCTTTTATTTTTTTATCGTGGTTGTATACAACATAATTTATTCTACTAAAAACAACAATACTAAAATTTATATATATTAAATATTTATACTGAGTTACTTAAAATTAACATTCAATTTACGACATATCATTTTAAATAAGAATTGTGCCACGCTTTAACACAGTAGTTCAAATTGAAATTTAACAAGAAAACGCTAAACATTAACTTAAGGTACGCACAAGGTCTTGCAAACGGTGCAACTTTGCAAATGTGAAACTGTGCAACTTGCAGTTGTGCAACTTTGCAATTGTGCTACTGTGCAACTTTTAGTTGTGCAACTGTGCAACTTTGCAAATGTGAAACTGTGCAACTTTGCCACTGTGCAACTTTGCAACTGTGCAACTTTCAATGTGCAACTTTGCAATTATGCAACTGTGCAACTTTGCATTTTACTTTGCAACTTTGCAATTATGCAACTGTGTAACTGTGCAACTTTGCAATTGTGCATTTTAACTTTGATTGTGCAACTGTGCAACTTTGCAACTGTGTAACTGTGCAAACTTGCAATTGTGCAACCACACAACTTTGTAATAATGGAACAAAAACAACATTTTTTTTTTTTTTTATCAGAGTAAAAGCTATAAGCGATGCGACGCACAGACTTGTTTCTTTTGAGCTTTCGTATAGAAACTTGTAAGCAGTATTGTGTTGCAAAATACGACACCGTGCTATCACATTGCCTATCGCATTGCTTTTAGTCTTAGTCTATTCTGAAAAACTAAAACTCTTCAACAAAAATTTCGTTACATCGACGTTTTGAACACCATAATTTGCAGTTTTCAATCTGAATTGTATATTTTTTTTTTTTTTTTGCTAATAATATGGATAAGTAGCTTTTAAATTAAATGAACAGTTAGAATTTGGACAACTTAGGACTATCTTTGAAACGGAAAAAAGTCTGAAACAGCTTTTGCGCAGAGTTACACAGCTTTACTTTTTATAAGTGTGCATTTGTGCAATATTGCATTATTGCAAGACTTTTTATATATATCCGGAGAAGCAGTTACCCACGCTTATTAGAGCAGATCCTGTATCTGGTCTGAATCAGGTAAGTTTAGGAGTTTATGGAAATAAAAGAAATAAGACTTGTTTAGCACTGATGCCAAAAAAAGCAAACCCTTGTATTCAATTCAAAAGAAACATTCCGAGAGTTATATAAAGGTTCATTGAATAGTTGAAATTTTTAAATTATTTTTGCAAATTAAAGCATAACCATTTGTGTATTCAAAAAAAATCTTTTAAATAATAATAAAATTTAGAAAAAAAATTGTTTTCTAAAAAAAAGGAAATAGAACACATAAAAAAGAAGAAATGATCCATCAACAGTTCATACAGACAACATTAATTCTGCAAAGAGCATGCATAAAAATAGAAACGAAAGCACGATTGAAGCAAATTAATGCTGCACAAAAATTTTTTTATGGCTAAAGAATTGTACTGAACAAAAATGGAATTTTAAATACTCATTCTGAAAAGTAACTTTTGTTTTATTTAAGCATAAAAAAAAGCAAATACGAAAAGCCTCGACTTTAAGATACACTGTAGTCAATCTATATGAACCATAAAGTTTTTTTATAAAATTTAGAATAAGTTTATCCGAATGGTGTAGCCCATTCAAAATAATATGATACAACTTGTCTCAAGAAGGCTATACAACATATATAATAACCATATAACTAATAGTCTTTAAGATTTGGAAAACAGAAAAACCACCAAAGCCATGTTTCAGGGTATAGAAAAATAAAATATTAAAAAAAATGAAGAAAAATGCACGCTGAAGGCAAACTATTAAAATATTAGTGAACATGTTTCCCAAAAAAAAAAAAAATAATAATAATAATAATAACAAGAACAGCAACTACATTGCTTTGTACTTGAAATGAGAATGATGAGGTTGAGAAACAGCATGGCATAGATCATCGTCATCATCATCAGCAACAACGGCAGCAGCAGCAGCAACATTAACAAAAGCAACAGCAACAGACAAATGATTCTACATGCTGCCGACAACAACAGAAATACAGACAATCTGATAGACAGACAGACAGACAGACAGACGAACGGACGGACGGACGGACGGTAGATACAAAATACATACATATATGCACACACATACTTACAAATGGCTGAGTGAATGGATGGATGGATGGATGCCTGTGTGGTTAGCTAGATGAATGGATGGATAGCTGGTTAGGGAGAGATTGTAAAGTGGCGACGACGACCGACCAGCGTGCACTCGCGCACAGTCGGCGGTCATTAGTTGCTTTTAGCAGCACATAAGCATAGCAGCAGAGTAATTCAATGACCTTTCACACAGATACACAGATACACATATGTACTCGTGTGTATTCATAAAAATATTAATATGGGCGGCATATGCCGGTTTTGACTCTCGCGTTTGTTGCTACTGATCATCACTTTGGATAATGTTCCACATGCATGACTGACTGACTGACCGAGTTCGAGTTTGAGTTTATTTTTGAGTTTTATTTTTTTTCAAAACAAGATTGCCTGCTGCTGCATAGTAAAATAAAACATCATCATCCACATTGCCATGTGCACCGCAAGCGTTTAGAAATTCATTAAGCAACGGAAACTATTGCGACATAATGACGCCCTGACTATCCTCTTCATTATCAAAATGAAATGGGCGTGTTTGTAGTATCTCATTTTTTGGATAACATCAACACCGGATGCATGCAACAAAAATTCGCTTAAATGCAATTATACAATACAATGCAATGACAAAGCTTTGCATTGTTTTCGAAACAATTTACATTTTTTTCACTTTTTAATTAAATAAAAATGCGATAAAAACCTCAACATGACTTTTACTTTGAAATATATAATTTTTTTCTTTGCGAAAACAGATTGCAAAAATTAAAAAAAAAAAAAAATGATTGTATATATAACTTTTAATCAATCCAAAAATAGATATATGCATACATATCTAGCGCATATGTATAAATAAATGAAAGACATAAAGAAAAACTGACTGACTGGGGAAGCTACTTTTGAAGGCGAATATTTTGAACGAATGAAATTCTTCTCAATGTCATTGTGCGTTATTAAAAAAAAAAGATTGCAATAAAATAAACACTAACAAAAAATGATATACAATCATTGGAAACATCGGACAAGTCGACAATTAAATACCCTGCAGAAGATATTATACATCTTGAATTTTAGCTATCGTGGCTCAATTAAAATAAAATTGTAGCACGATACAAAAGACTCCTTTGTGGATTCTAACACGCTCCTCTTTGGTACTAAATATTAATAGACTACTTGAAAAGTGTTGAGCAATGTAGTTGAATCAAGAATCAAGTAAGCTAAATAAAGAATAACTTTTGTCACGATAATTTCGTGTAATGGTGTAATGGAATCGAAGTTAACGTTTTTCTAGTTTTTTTTTTTTGCTTTAAAAACTTAGGTTAAAATTACTATGGGACTCTGAACAGAAATTTTAGATAGAATTCATGGTAAGAAGTTGAACACTCGAAGAATTAAAAGGCGCGAAATGGATGAGAATCACCAGAATTTGCGACATTTTGTAACCGAAGACGAAACATTGAATAAGCACAACATCTTAGAAATCAAAGAAGAGAGCCAAAAAAGCCCAGGGTGATCGAGGTGACAGTTTTTTGAGATGCACACGGTGGAATTCACTTTAAGTGAAAAGGTAACGGAAAAAAAAGGAAGCTTCATCAAGACAGCGTATGAGTGAACAAATCCATAAGTTCGGCTACGAATTAATACCATCATCCGCCAATCTCTCCCTGCGACTATTTTCTCTTTCCAAACGTGAAGAAATGATTTGGCGGTTAGAGGTTTGGGACCAAATGTTAAGGTCATCTCGAAAACTAACTAACTATTTTGAAGACCTTAAGATAACCTATTAAATTGGATTGTCTAAAAAAGTGGAAAACTGACTATGTGTATCGATCTCTTTGACTCAAAATTATCCTCTTTTTTAGCTCTTAATCCACAAAGATGCATGCCAAACTCAGAAAAACCTTTCAGAGTCAAGATATTTTTGTGAAATTAAAAGTTAAAAATAAAATTCTCGTGTCACAATGTTTGTAACAATACTTCTCCGAAATGGTTGGACCGATTCTTATGGAATTTTGTGCGTAAATTCAGTAGTTTTGAGAATAGAATGTAAACTATTTTTCATACTCCATAATGGAGCGATGGGCGTGGCTCAAATAGAACAAATCCTGACATTCATCTGCTTTTACAAGTATTGGAGGGAAATTATACGGTATACATGTTACTAGGACCTATAAAATGGAAAGTGGGCGTGACCCCTTAAAGGCAATCCAAAAATAAATTCATCCTACCTTAGCAAACAATTGAACAAGTGAAATGGAATTCGGATACATGTTAGAAAAATGAGCGGTGGGCGTGGCACCATATACACGAAAAAGTAATTCTTCATATCTTTGCAAATAATTGAACTAGACAATTGAACTTTGCTGTTTGTACATGACCCGAGCAAGGCTGAGCAGTTCAGCTTGTATTATTATATTTTCTTAAAAAAACTATAATAAACTCTTAAATTTATCTGAAACATTTAAACAGAAATATTTCATTTTCCGCATTTTTTTTTATAAATAAACTCATCGTACCAGATTCATAAATAATTTCACAAATAAATTTATATTTATAAAAGAGTGTACTCGTATTAATAAATCCTTCGACAAATGTATTTTATCTGTGTAAAACGATTTTATCGACTATATGAGAAATAACTTGTTTTTATATATATTTTTGCAGACATTTTGAGGTTGTTCGCTTTTTGAGTACGGCGACAGATGAATGGCATTGAACATGGCAACGACGACGACGATGTTGATGATGATGATGATGATAATATTGATGATGATGATTAATAATGCTTATTATATTGTATTATGGGGTGTAGAATGAAAAACGAAAGTAAGGTCATATATGTACACTGTAAATGTATCTTAATAAAAGTGCATCTAAGTTTGTAGAAGCTTTCAAGTTGAGAAATTTAATTTTCAATTTCAATGTGAAGGAAAAAAAAAAAGAAAAGGCTTTAAAAAGTAGGCAACAGGCAGGCTGTGTGTCTATCGTGTCACAGCAGGTAGCATGCATAAAAATAAAAAAAATATAGTTTTCTAGTCTAATCCTAAATGCATGTGCAATATAGATGCACGTGTCTAATAAAACTTACATCATGAAAAGTCGTCTATTGTTGAAGATTTACGTTTTATAACAGCACTCAACGACGACGAACTTTACTCATATTCCTGTTGTTTATTCTATACTTTCCCCTTTAAGCCGCTTGTATTGTAAGTAGCTAACAGATTGTTGCATTCAATCTGCACAGAGCATGCGACGTACGTGAAAAGTCTGTCTGATTCAAAAAAAAAAAATAGTAAAAATTCAATGTTCTATTCAGTCGATTCTGTAACAAAAATTTAGAATTTTTATATGAGTCGTTGCAGTATAATGCAGCACACAGACAGACAGACAGACAGACAGACGTATAGAAGAATATAAATCTTTTGTTGCAAAAAGCTTTTAAAAAAAAATCTCTGCTTTGTTTTTTTTTTTTTTTTTTCGCAAAACGTTAAGCGCAAAATCCTTTGTGCATTTTACAAACTTTTTGCATATTAAAATAAAAACTTTTCATAAGTTTTTTTATTTGTGTAATGCTTCTACTAATGCTTTCTAATTGGCGCATTTGCAACACGATTTTAATGTACGCCTTTGGAATACTTATAGGAAAATCCTTCTTTCAGAGCAACGAGCTTATTAAGTGGAATTATGGCAAACAGCAGCAGCAGAAACACACAGAAGTGACATGCAACAAATGTTTTTGTGCTTTTCAAAATGGATTTGTATATTGTATGTCATGGCATGTTGGCAGCAACAGCTTAATTGTTGTGTATGTGTCTCACTGTGGAAGATTATGATGCGCTTATAGGAATGAAAAGTTAATAGAAAAAGAGGATAGTTTGAAAAGTAATGAGCAATATAAATATATGCTAATCAAAAATGACCAATTCCAAAGTTTTTCAATGGTAAATTTAATGAAATGGTATCTCCATCAATCAACAAAAACAATCTCTTTAATGTCTCACTTTCAAATTCATAAATTTTAGTTTGCGATAGTGACTCAACGGTCCGAGTGAACTAAAATTGGAATAAAATTTACTATCATTCATTTGATGAGATCAACACCAAACCGCTTGTTTGGTTCACGAACTGGTTTTTAGTCAATATCGAACCACGGTTCGGTTCGGTTCGGTTCAAATGGTTCAAATAATGCATAGAAAATTAAGCCTCAAATCAACTAATAAAATTTAATATTGTGTTTGCATAAAAATTCAGCAATTATCAACGATCCCAACGTGACATTCAAACTGATTGATTTTCCTCTAATGTTCACACAGATGACGAACTAACGTTCGGAAAACCGGACCAGTTTAAATTTATAGACCACCCCTATCTTTTGATTCTAATATTATTACGTTTACAAGAACTTGTATTACCTTTTTCAACATTTTTGCTTATAGTTCCTTATAAACTTAAGCAACATCCTCACTGAAGTAAATTTTAGACTATTATAATGTTTAACAGAAATTTAATTTAAAGAAATTGAGAACCAGTACGAACAGAACCACTTTTGCTCTTATATGGTTCGGTTTTTTGGTTCAAAACCATTTTCTTTTAGTAGACCTGGTTCGGTTTATGATTCGTAGCAAACGATCGAAAATGCTGTGATTCGGTTCAAAAAACCGGTTCGACTCAAACTCTCTCCTGGTAAAAACTCTCCTTACGACCGACTCTATCTCTGAGGCAGTGGGCAACATGTCTAAGAAATGCTGATTTCCAGATGTTTGTCGTTTGTGATATTTTTTTTTGAGAGATTTCAATTTGACCTTTAACCATCCATCTCAAATCCATCCCGAATAATAAAAACTGTTGGGTAAAGTAGATTTGAAGAACCGATACCAATAAAGAAACAAGAAAAACGTTAGCTTCGGTAGAACCGAAGCTTAAATATCCGTCACATGAATCTTTACATAGATTATGTTTAATCATCAGTGGTCACCCAATTTTACACACAATATTAATTTCAAATTTTGAGCTAAAAATACAAATATGTATAGCAACATATTTCTCGAAAATATCTGGAAATGGGCGGTATGTTTGTATGGAAAAAACACCTAAAAATGGGCGTGGCGCCATGATATTGGAAGAGTTTTTACCCAATATGGAGTAAATATATGAACAAATAATAACCATTTTAATAAAAAAAATCGAAAATGAGCGGAAAGTGTGTAGGGGGCTTTACCAAAAAAATGGGCGTGGCACATCTGATATGACATTGGATGACATTAGAAATGTTTTTAGCCAAATTCTAGTGAATATATGCATAAATAATAACTATTTTCATACAAAAAATCGGAAAAAACGGAAAGTTTATATGGGGGCTATGCCTAAAGGAGGGCTTGGCATATTGGTTTTAACATTGGATGACAAAAGAAATGTTTTCTACCCAATTTGGAGCGAACACATTCATAAATAATTAGTATTTTTATACAAAAATATATAAAAAAAAGGTAAGTTTGTATGGGGCTATACCTAAAAATAGGCGTGGCACTTTCATGCGTGGCACTTTCATTCTCGAACTTAACAGAGAAAAGCTTAAGTTCCAAATTTCAGCTTAATATCTTTATATCTTCAACAAAAAAGATGCCTAGAAATATACAGACAGACGGACAGACGGACATGGCTAGATCGATTCGTCTCGTCGAGCTGATCAAGAATATATATACTATATGGGGTCTACGAAGCCTCCTCCTTTGTTCTGTTAAAGGTTTAGCTATATAAAACTATTTTTAGTTTTATGGGTCGAAGATTCGGTTCTTGCTTCAACCTCAAAACTAGCACCGAGCCCGGTTTTCATTGCGAGCAAGAATCGAGTTGCTACTGTATATAAAATAGTAAAAATATTTTGTATGTCCGCTATGGACTTTAAAACCATCCAACCGATGAGTCGCAAATTGGTTTTAGTTGAAAGTTGACAGTGCAAGTAAAACAATGCATTAGGCACATTCTTTTTATTAATTAAGTCGATTTTTTCCAAAGTATTTAAAGTATTTTAAATACGCTACAATAAAAAAACAAAAAGTACAAAAATGCCACGGAAAAGAGCTGCCATTGCGAAAAAAAAAGCAGATGCGAAATGGATAAGAGCTGGAAAAGAGCTGGAAAAGCAGCCCAAATGCCTTTACAACGTAGTATCCGCTTGTATCATATATTATTATGAGTTTGAAAAGTATTACTTCACATTAACAATTAAATGTAAGCAATTTCTATTTCGAAGAACTTAAAAATCGTAACGTGTAAGATGACTAACCATTTTGAGAAAATCATGTTGAGAAATATTTTAAACTTCGCTGGAAAAAAATTTTAAATTTCTCCTCTTTTTTTTCTAGAATAAAACATCCCACGTAACTGTAGCTTTTGATAATTTTATTATTTTTAAAATTAATATGATCCCTGTTTGCTACTCATTAACTGACAATTTTTTACTATGCAACAGAAGCAGAGTAGTTAGAAAATATTTAATTAAATTGTACCTCAAGGTCTATGCTATCAGGAAACTTTATTTTCATTTGTTTCACTCTTGTACACAAGTCAATGAGCAAAAGTAGTAAACAAAATTGAAATAAAATCGTAATACAAGTCAAGTCGAGTCAAGTTAACTTTAACATTTTTAATATTTTCTGCTTACGCAAGCGTAAATCCGTAAACATTTAAAATAAAGTCAAGTTTTGGGGCAGCACAAATGTTTTAAAATACCTGCTGCTATTTTAACCAAATATGTAGAATATAGTTTATATGGAATGCATAAAAAAAAAATGTCCATATACAAACAACAACAGAATTTATAATGAAATTGTCCGTACTTTTGACTACTATGTATATGGCTTCCAAATGTATTTCCGCAAAAAAAAAAAAAAAAAAAAAAAATTTGTTACTGGTTTTGTATTTCAATTTCATTAATGAAAATTCATTTTGATATCCGATAGCGTTCGCTCATATACTGCAGCTGTTTGGTTCACATTCGTATGCAAATTTCACAAATATTGAGCTGCTTTAATTAGAGAATTTAGTGCAGCTTTATGCAAGCTTCGACAACAACGACATCGACAATATCGTGTCTCTTTGGTTAGTAGTTTTGTTATGACCTACAAACACCGAAAATGCAATGAACTTAATTTTATGCTAACAATAGATACATGTGCTGTAGATACATAACACAGATGACAGAAATTGTAGACGATACAGTTGCATAGTGGGTGGGTTCTGCTTTAGTTTGTTTAAGCTTACCAAAAGTAAAACAAATTTTGCAACAGAAAAGATACAGATACATTTAACTCAAATACTCGTATATGCACAGATACACTCAAACTCAAGTTTCACAGTTGGTTTGGTAAGCACCATTTCAACATCTCATGCTGAGGACTTTAGCAAACAACAATCTAAACGCGTTTACAGAAGTGCAACATCCTCTTAACTTAAATTGTTGCTGCTATCTTCTATGTGCAAAGACCATCTTCTCGTTTTTTTTTTTTTTTTTGTTTGCACAGGTCAAACTGAAATGTCAATGCAACTTTCACTCTCACTGTAAGACACGAGCAATGAAAGTTAAACTTAAAGGGCAGTGCATGAAGTGAATGCAATGAAAAGTATCTACACGTATACACATACATATACATTGTATCTATAGCGTGAAATGGAATGTGTGTTGTGTGGCTATAAACATAAACGAGTTACTTGTTTAATAGCCAAGTCAACAAACGAAAAAAAAAAAAAAAATTTTAAAAATGAAATAAAAACAATTGCAGCAAAATCTTTGTCGTTAGTTTACAATTTTGAAAGGAATTTTCTTTAAAAAAATCTGTGTTGGCTTTAAAGGAGTTTTATACAAAAGAAATCTAAAACGTGTGATATTTAATCTAAGAAATTCAAAATTGACAGTCTCATGATTGCTCACGACTCATGCAAGGAAGATCAAATATATTTTTGAGTTTTAAACTATTTTGTATATTTTTTTTTTTTTTATAACAAAAGAAATTTAATATAATGATGCACACATATGAAATGCAAGAGAATAGTTGCACTAGCAATGAAAAAAATTGCACAAAAAAAATTCATGCACTACTTTGCTTGAGTCAAACTCTTGAACCAAAAATTACTTTGCATCGGAACAATAATAGTGTTGCAAACTAAAGACCATTCAGACAAAGGAGCTTTTTTTGACAATAAACAAACCAAAGTCTCAAACAGCTATTTGGGCAAAACTTGAAATGTGCTCACAATGATGTTTGTGCATTTTTGCTTTTTTGCACTATTTCAAGAGCTTAATCCAAATGAAAATCACTTTTCGATTTTACGTTAAAAGGTTTCATATAGAAATGAAACAAAACAAGATAAAAAAGGTTAACTTCGTTAAAACCTAAGTTTTGATACCCGTCCAACGAAATTTTCGTCATAAAAACTCGGAAATTAGAGTTGACTTTATATAGGGACTATATGGTATAGTGCCCAAATCATTGTTTAATATATATATTAACCTAATCCTTATCAAATCCTTATTGTACACATGGACTACCATAACAAAAGTTTTCCCCCATATCAATAAACTTAATAAAAAAAAAAAAAGGGAAAAAACGTTAACTTTGGTGTGGAACCGAAGCTGAAGTACCCGTTACACAACACTTTTATAGATTAAATTACACGATGAAAATTTTTATGGTGGCTTTATGTTATATTTGCCCGATCCTTACCATATCGATAGTGTTCACTTAGGTGGACTTTGGAATGGATTTTACCAAATTTTAATTGGATTCATTCAGAAAAATGAATGTGTTCATACAAAAACTCAAAAATGGGAGGGGCTATAACTAAAAAATAGACGGGGCACCTTGGATTTGACATTGGATGTCATAAGAGGTTTTTACCCAATTTAGATCGAATTTATTCATAAATAATACCTATTTTCATACAAAAATTTTAAATGCGCGGTAAATTTGTATTTGTATGCCTAAATATGGGCATGGCACCTTAGTTCTGACATATAAACTGCCTAGGACAAAAAAAAAAAGCTTAAGTTTAAAACATTATGTTAATATCTTAAAAACATTCCGAGTAAAATGCATCGCAAGAGACAGTAGACGGCATGAGTAAATCGATTCGTCTCTTCGAGCTGATCAAGATGATCCGATGCCTGCTTTAACGCGTTCCAAACTGGTATAAAAACAATTTTTCTATATAATATTCTATTTCTTATTTTTCTAAAAAAAAAAGATCAGGGTTTGTATGGGGGCTATCTTCTATAGTGACACGATCCTTACCAAGCCTCTTGTGTAGACAGGTGTTGACATTAAAAGTGTTTTAATTCAGTTTGGGGTAAATATATTCATAAGTTCTAACTAATTTCATACAAGAAGTCCAAAATTGGGCGTAAGTTTGCATGGGGGCTATAAAAAACAATAGACGTGGTGTCTTAGTTCTGACATTGAATGGCATTAAAGGTGTTTTTATCCAATTTGGAATGAATACATTAAGAAATAATATTTTTTTTTTTACAAACAAACGAAAAAGGTGAAAAGTTTGTATAGGGTCTATACCTAAAAATGGGCGTAGCAACTTGGTTCTGACAGATAAACTACTTAGAATAAAAAAAAAATCTGAAATAATAAGTCTTTTAATTTTAAAAACTCGAAAATGGGCGCTAGATTTGTTTAGGGGGTACACCTTAACATGGGCGTGGCATTCTAATTTTAACATATAAATTAACATACTCCGAGAAAAGCTTACGTTTGGAGTTTGAGTTCAATAACTTTAAAACAGAGCGAATGTATCACCTCGCAACAGACGGACAGACTGACAGACATGGCTAAATCGATTCATCTCGACATGCATGGGTATAAAAATTATGTTATAAAATAGACTACACACACCACTCATGTGGAGAGCATTAACATGCATAAATCTAAATAATCAATTCTATTCACTCATAACTTCACAACATTCAAGTGAAAGGCAAATAAAAAAATTCGATTTAAAGTTCGACAAATACAAATTTGCAATCTAAAAACGCCAACTCAAAAAAAATGTAATGCAAAGTTTCCTATTCGCACTTTTATGTTTTTGATTTTTATGCACTTTCACACATCACAAAATCTCCTTTGGATATATTTATTTATTTTTTTCTTTTTCAATTTCAGATATTTATGCCACAAAGCAATTACACTCCCGCTGTGTGGGTTTTTCTAGTTTTATGTTGGCCATAAAAATTAAAATAAATTTGTTATTAGAGCGAAAAATAATGCTCAAATGCGACCGACCACTTTGATTCATGATCAACTAAAAATATTTTTTTTTCTATCTGCTCATCGGGATTTATAGTTTAATTCTCTTTTATAAGCAAAAACAAAAATAAAACTGATTTAAACAGGTGTGTACAGCAGAGCACTTCACAGCATTTATTATTCATTTGACGGCCAAGTGCAACTAAATTTCTTTTGCTCTATAATTTTAGAAGAAAAAAAAAACGCAATAAATTTGAATAAAATTTACGCTCGATTTGCTACAATTTGTTGTTTTTTTGATGTCTTCAGGCGTACAACTTTAACAGGTTTTTGATAATTAAAAAGGTGTTAGATTGCTACTAATTGGAATTCTATAACACATTTTTCATTGCTATCTCATTCACTCAAATAGTTTTCTTATTACTAAATAGTTTCTATTTTCATCTCTCTCTTTTGTCACACGTTAATTTCTTTTCATAATTTATTGTCGTCTTCTTCTTCGCCTAATGTCTGACACAACGCGTGTATCTGGCGTCAGACAACGACGTTGCTATTGAGGCGTGCATTGCATTTTGTATGCACAAATAACAATAAGTGAAAAAAAAATTATATACTTCAAGTATCTCAAAGCATTTGTACACTTCAAACAATAAATTTCTAAAATTCATGTAAAGCAAATTTGAACTATTTTATATGCAATCTGACTGTTCTCCTCCAATTTAAGATCAAATTTTAGGGTATTTTGCTCAGAACATGGTGTTTGAGCTGCCTTTCACAACCGGATTCTAATCGATTTTCATTTCTATGAGTAACCATCGAAATTTTGCGACCTAACCGAGTACATAGGGTCAAGTTGGCAAAATTTCAATGCTGACTCAGAAATAAAAAGCAATAAGAATCCGGTTCCAAATTTTTCCATTCCAATACTCAAGAATTCAAAAGGTCTACCAAAAAAACATTCCATTTCTTCAGTTTCACATCGCAAGTTGGTTGGTTATGGAGCATGATTTTGAATAAATACATAAAAAAATTTCTGAATAAATATTTAAAATTTTTTCCAAAAGACTCCATGTGCTCTTAAAAAATAATACATGAAGTGTATAGCGCGATATAAAAAAAATGAAAAAACTGTTTCACCTTTTCCGCTTCGTCGCTTTCCTATTTCGCTTCGGGGTTGCATGTCTATGTCAAATATTTTAAAATATACACTGGGAGAGTGCATATGTTTGTATTTAGCTTGGTTTCGCAACTAGTCTGTACTTGTACAGGTGTCATCGTTGCATCTATGTTTATTTATTTTTTTTTTTTTTTTTTGTAAACCCGAATGATAGGGTATATTCATTTTGTCAGAAAGTTTGTAATACGTGAAAGGAGACGCCGTAGACCTCATACGACGAAACGAGTCGATCTAGACATGTCCGTCTGTCGGTAGTTACACGTTTCATTTACTCAACTTTAAAGTTATTGAAGTGAAAGTCGATACTTAAGCTTTTCTCAGCCCTAGGCCGTTAAAGTGTTAAAACGAAGTTGCCACGCCCATTTTTAGGCAGAGCCCCCAACAAAATTTTAAATTTTTTGTAAATTGATTTATGTTAAATAAGGTAAAGACTCTTCTAACGACAGCCCATGTTTAGAAAATGACCCATGGTTTAGGTGGGACCACTAAAGCATTTAGTCCCCATACAAATCTTTCGACAATTTTTGAGTTTTTATATAGAAAATTTTTTATTTATGAAGCGATTTGTGTCAAATAAGGTCAAAAGACTTCTTGAGCAACCCATACTCTCAGTTCGATACATAATTATAGTAGGATATATACTTTTCATTTAAGAAAATTGAATCTAATCATCGTGTGATGGGTATTTAAGCTTCGGTTCCACCAAAGTTAACATTTTTTCTTGCTTAGTCTAAGCTTGTTTCCTAGTTTCACATGTAAATTTTTCGTAGATAAATTTAAATAAAAACGTACTCGATTTAATTGATGTTGCGGTGGCTTTGGGGTGTGTTCCGTTATTAGCTTGTTCTACTTCGATTTGGTTAGAGAGAATTCGGTTTCGGTCATTTAAATTATTTTGTTATTTAGCTACGTTTTTGCATTGTATTTAATGTTAATTGTTTGTTTATTTGTTTGTTTAAATTTACTCGAGAAACTGTGTGTTTTGTTGTGTTACGCTCAATATAAAATATTACATATTTGTATATACAATGTACAATATTAATTGTATATATAATAAGTACAGACGTTGTTGTTGTAGTAGTAAATATTTTAGCAATACTCTAGGTTGCTGTCGTTGTTGTTATTTTTCGCGTAAGTCTTGCGTAACGTGATTTGTTTATTAACAATAATAATTTAATTTTTAACTGCATGCTGCAATTTTACGAGACTAACAATATGCAACAAATTAGAGAGAGAGAGAAGAAGAGAGAAGAGCAAGAGAATGTGTCAGTGTGCTACAAACGATTTGGCTAAACGAAAAAAAATACTCGCCTATGTATAGAAAATATACTAATTTGGTTAGTTTTAAGATTGAATTAAACTCCTAAACGCCTAAACGGACTCGTAATGGTTTTGAAAAAATTTGTCAGCTCGAGTTTTTAGAATTCGTTTATGAATGCCTAAACGAATTCGTAATGGATTCGAAACGGACACGCGTTCTGTGCTTATTGGGATGATGCAGATTCTTTTTAGTACTGGACGTCGACCTTTGACCAGTCAGCTGGCTACCAAGCATGACTATTTCCAATCCCATTATTCCTAACAGATCCAGCTTTGCATCACCTTGGAACAATTGCTCCACAACTGATTCGTTTGGGGCACATACATACCAATTATAAAGTTAATTTTTCATGGACCTGGTTGACATCTCACATCCAATTACGCAGAATTCTTATATTGTTATGCATAAACTGTTGAAGAATTATAAGATTTTATTATACTTCAGTACTAGTAGAAAACGAAAAAAAATTTAACGTTTTGTAAATGGCGGAGCACGAATATTTCTGATTTAAAAATCAATAATTTCGGTCGGTTTCTACTGGAGAAAAGGCAAATTAACTGCTTGATAGTAGCCAAATTGAGATCTTTTGTGTAGAGCGAAAGAGCTTCTGCAAGGCCCATGCAAAAAACGCAGGTTTTCGGTACCTCGATTTTTTTTTTTTTAATTTTTGCATGGTTTATTGGGCCATCATAACTTAAATTTTTATATACTAAAAAAATTAAAAACCTAGGTACCAAAAAGCAGCACTTTTTGTCGAGGCTCTTTCGAAACAACCATTAGAGCACCCTTTCTCCATCCTAAGAGTCTGATTTTTGGTCTGATTAAGTGTAAAATACTTGATACTAACCGCCAAGTCATACTCTGAAGGAACTGATCTCTTTTATACTTGTCACCTTTGATTTTAAGATTTCATTTTTTCGCTAAAACATCGAATTATGCACGTTGGGGAATTTTTAGCTGGCGTCTGACATGTCTCCAGTACGCTATTACCCTGCGGCACCCTAGTAGATCAGGATGAGCAACTGACATAAAAAATCGTACTTTAACAGAATATTACCAACCTCGATCGACCACTGAGGATATGGCTGACGGTTTGAAGTGCCATGTCATCACGAAATCAATACTAGTTGTCCAGTGTGAAATCTCGGCTTTCAAAATAGAACAATTTGAGCGAGTGAATCGAACCTTAAAAATGGATGACAGAGGACCGAGGACCGCTTTGTTAGGCAACTGGATCATAGGAAAAAGGGAAGTCGTAATGTATCCTTATTATAGCGTTAATTCTTTTATTTTTAGTTAATACCTTCAATTTACCTTTTCTAAAGACTCTGCATGGTGCTTCTCAGTTCAGGAAGAGTAAAGAATTCTGTTCTATTGTATTCCTCTGAGTAAAGTTTGCCAGTTGATAAATCAATGAATCGGATTGGATTGTTCACCATCTAACCTTGCACAACTTTAAAAAGACTTCACTACATTCTAAAGTGCACAACTAATGCAAGCAAACATATACTTGTATATATAATTTTACAATTTTACTAACCAAAAGGTTATTTGTTAAATAAATCGATATATTGAAACTACATTAAAGTTTTGTAAAAAAAAAAACTTATTAAATTAAAAACTTTATATGAAGCCTTTTAGATGCACGATAATGTAATTTATTTATTTTCAAAGTAGACAAATTCTATTAAATTTGTTGCAGCTTTTAATGTAGACCAACAAAAAAAAAAAACAAAAACAAAAATAGAAAGAAAGAGAAATATAATTTTTCATTGTATTAAATTTGATATGCAGCCAAATTATGTTCCACGCCTATGAAATTGTTAATGAACATGAACATGAATATAAAGAAAAACCCCACGACTACGACGACGACGACGACTGTCTTTAATACAAAAACAATCTAAAATTGCACAAAAACACGAAAATAGAAAAAACAAAGATAATTTTAAAGAAAGCTAAATGAATGGTGGCAAAGAAAAATAAAATATAACTGGGCGTCTCGGTAAGATATAAAATACATATAGAAAAAAAAAAAAGTAGACAACTGGGTCAAAGTTAAACGCTTTAAGCTGCACTACTAAACGCTCGAGAATGCTCTGAAAAAAAATAAGACAAAATTGTAAAAAAATTTAGAAAAGAATAGTAATGTGTAGAAACATAGGCGACGACGACGACAACAATTTCAAGTGTTACTCGACCTTTGTGAAGTGATTACAATTGTGTGCGCATTTCACTACTACAACATACAACAATAGTAGTAGTGGTAGTAGTAATGGTAAGCTACTTAGACAAACATCTTAAAGATATTTCGGTTCTTTCTATTTTTTTTATGTGGTATTCATTTTTAAAGTTGCAAAGTTCCACTTGAAAGTATCTAAAACCCAAAATAACTAAAACATTTTCTTAATAATTTAAAAATATTCAAGTGCGGAAGTTGTTGCTCTATTGCAATTTTCTTGGAAAAACTGCGTTTCGAGTAATTTTAGTTTAGTTTAGAACTATTTTCATATGTTTTTAAACAGTTGAATAATTTCAAATGGTGGGTGGTGATATCAAGTGTTACCATTAAAGGCCTAAACACTTTGCTCTGCCATACGGCCATCACAATAAAAGATTTGTACCATAAATGAAAAACTTAATAAATAAGCAAATTTCATGAATACAGAAGAAACGAAAGCTTTGTCGAGAACAAATTTAAAACAAACATTTATAGAACAAGGAAAATTTAAATTTAAATACAGATATTCCAAAAAGAATCGAAAATAATAGGTAAGTTTGTGTGGGGCCTATGTCTTAATATGGGCGTGGGACGTTGGTTTTAATATTGGATTATATTAGAAGATGTTTTATCCAATTTGGAGTCAAATACATTCTGAAATAATATCCATTTTCATACAAAAATTCGAAAGTGGGCGGTCATTTTGTATGGGGGCTATATCTAAAAATGGGCGCGCCTTTCATTTTCGAACTTAACCTGGTCGTTTCAGAGAAAAGCTTAAGTTTCAAATTTCAGCTAAATATCTCCAGTAGTCTCCGATTAAATCGCGTTGAAATAAACAGACAGACGGACATGGCTAGATCGATTCGTCCGTCTCATCGAGCTGATCAAGAATATATACACTTTATGGGGGACGTCGTACGTCACTTTTAGTACGTTATACTATGTGTAACGGGTATAAAAAGTATCTGCTGACGACTGAAATCGATTCATACGGTACTTCTTTAGCGCCCCATAACATCTTTTCAATCTTATATATTTTAATTCCTGGTGTTTATATTTTTTTTTTTTTGAAATATTTGTTTGAATTTAATTCATAATCTTGTGACGAGCAGTTTGGCTTTAGCTCTTATATTTATTTTCTTTATCACAATATTTCACGAAAAAAACGAAATAAAAATAAATAAAGAAGATAGAATAAAGTAAATCTAACAATTATAGACCATGACTTGAATAATACAATACCCAACAATGCCAAAAAGAAAAAAATAACGTTAACTTCATTGAAACCAAAGCTTAAATACACGTCACACGTATTTTTAAATAGTTTATATGTTATCAACAGTGCCTTAGATAAAACTTCAGAATGGAATGGGAGGGTGTCAATGGTCTGATACAAATCAAGTAATACACAATTTTGTTATTAAATTTTACGCTAAAAATATAATGGGTGATTTTTTAAGCGTAGTTTTTTTTTAAAACGAATAAAACACTGAAATTTGCAACGTACATTCAAAATATAACATTAGGCTTGCCATTTAGGTTTTTGAAGATAAATAACTTAATGTATACGTTGTCCGCGGTTCCGTTTCAAATGGTCCATTCGGAAGATCCAATTTGGAGTATTCCACGAATAACGCGTGTTATGTTATCCTGTAAGGCTTCAATCGTGTTCGGCTTGTCGACTTCACATAACCAACTCAGTGGGCCATTTCGAGAGTTAAGCTACTCACCAAATTCATCGTTCAACATGTCGATTGTTTCACGAGCTGTGTGGCATGTGGCGCCGTCTTGATGAAATCTCATTCTAACCAAGTTCAACTCAGCCAACTGGGGCAATAAAAAAAAGTCACGTATCATGGCTCGATATCATTCGCCATTGACGGTCGTTTTTGAAGAAAAATAGGCCGATGATGCCTCCAGGGATTAAACCACTCCAAGTTGCCGTTTTTCGGGATGCATCGGTAATTTTTGTATGGCATGTGGCTGTACATCATCCGTTCATAACCGTTGAGCCAGAATTGAGCTTCAACGCTGATCATAATGTTTTGATAAAACAGCGGATTTTCATAAAGCTGTTGTAAGACCCATTCGCAAAAAATTTGATGTTCTGGTAAGTCATACGGCTTAAATTCTTGCTGCAGTTGAAATTTATATGCTTTTAGTGATTGACTAACAAATGCCCAATTGCTGAGAACGGCGACGACCTGGAAGCTACGGCTGCAATATTCTCTTCGATACGCACTATTGCTCGTTTATTAGTCTTTCTATAATGATATGGCAGAGTATACTGAAAACGTTTCACTTTGACAGATGAGTTGGACGCCATTACCAATCAGAGCTGCTAATCTAAAAAACTTAACGCTTAAAAATCACCCTTTATATTCTTTTCTTGCTCCTTTTTTTTTTTTTTTTTTTAAATCTATTTTAGTACTTTCAATCGCTAAGCAAATAATTTTTTAATTAATTGTTTTAAACAAAAACAAAATTATAAAACAAACAAAGCAAAAATAAGGAAAAATCTTAAATTATTGAATTATGTACCTACTTGGAAATTTTGCATGTTGATTGATTTAAAAAAAAAAATAATAATAATATTAATGGAAAAAGAAATAAAATTTTGCTTTGCACTTTGCGTTGCTTATTTTCCCGCCGATGTTAAGAATCTGCTCGATTGACGTCACACTGATTGACGTGAACTGAGAGAAAGCGACTTTGATAGCTACAGGCAGCAACAAACATATTCAACAAAATCTCAAAAAATATAAAATTGGCTAAACAATTAAAAACTATTTTATTCTACAAACAAAAAATATACATTTTTATTTAGATAAATAGATGAACGATTCGAGGTATCAAAATATGAAGAACTGGAAAAAATATCAAACAAAACTAGTACAACTAGTACAAAAAAAACAAAAATAGTTAATCAGCTCCATAATTTTTTTATAACTAAACAAACATAATACAGCTGTTTCACAGCGATTTAAAAAAAAAAAAGTTTATACAAACTAAATAAATAAATAAGTTTCTTGTAATCAAGTAAATGAGATACATTTAAGTCATTCCGTTCGTCTGGAAAAGTTCTTTCTTATAGTTTCGTAATCGGAACTGTTTGACACAATTGCTAAGAATCAATTCTGAATCATAAAAAGAGAAAAATATTCCAAGTTGTATTTAAATCACGTCTCAGTAATACCGAAGAATATCAATTGCATTGATAATAAAATTAATAGGAAATATACGTTTCTGAAATAAAAAATCTGAATTAGAAATACTATTGGTATATTTAGTATGGTTTTTTTTATTTTCACAATTTATGTGTCTAATCGAATCTTAAGTTAGAATTTTTACTAAAAACTATTGTCTTTGGAACTTCATACTATGCGCATTAATGTCCAATTTAAAGGGTTTGTTAGCTAACCGGCATTGCTCAGTTCATGTAGATATTCCATTCGTTTGGTGCTCTTTTCTCGGTGTAGTAACATGTATACCGAATTTCATTTCTCTCAAATACTTGCGAAAATACGATGAATTTCAGTATCGATTCTATGGTGGCCACGCCCACCACCCATTTTTCTAAAAACTACATACATTCAATCTTGTAAGTTGGATTAAAAAATACACATCTACAAAATTTCATTGAAATCGATTGAGTTCTTTCGGAAACATTCGATGAATTTCAGTATCAATTCTATGGGTGCCATTAAAATAGGTTTATGAAAAATAGTTTACAATCAAATGAATGTGTATATGTATGAGTTTGTGTACTAGTTTGGATTGATTTTTTTTTTCGTTAGGTCGAACCGAACATTATTTTTTTTTTTTATGTTAAATATTTTTAGGAAAAAAATCATAACTCGACAATGGCTGGACCGATTTTGTATTTCAAAATTGACTAACCATAATCATGCCTTCCTGCACCTTCCCCTGCAATTTTATGGCAATCGATCGAGCCGTTCTCAAGTTATCGAGTGGAGAAGATATCAACTATATGTTCAAATATGATCAAATAAAGTTAAAAAATATATATTTATGTATTTATTTTTCATAATTAAATAAAGTTAAAATTGTATACATTTTCTGAATTGAATTATTTCAATGAGAATGTCAACTAACTGTCAGTTAAATTTTAAACTGAAGAAAAAGTGTCAGTTAGCTTCAACACAGAAAATAACACATTGAAAAAACAAAATATATTTTATGGTTCAAATAACCTACAGTTAAAATTTAACTTAACATTTTAATTACATAAAAACGTACTTAGTTTTCGACTATACTCAGCACTATAGATTTTTTTTTTTTTAATAATCAATAATGAAAATTTAAAAAAAAATCACATTTGTTTGCACGGAACAACAAATGGTACACCCTATAAATGAGCATTTCAATGCAATAAGCGCATAAATTATATTTTTTGTTTTACGTTTTAGTGCACAAAAATTTTCAATTTTCGTAGTCAAAGGTCTGCGTCGAGCAAAAAGTGTAAAACATTTTATATGTTAGTTTTTGTTGCATTCGTTTGCACTTATGCTTTTATCCACTCATGCAAGACTTCGTGAACAGCACAAGCGTAAATTTACAAACACATACTTCAGGCCTGTGCAGAGCTAAATAATAAACGAATTATTCCATGCAGCAACGCATAATTGGCGTCGATTTTATTCAATAAAAATCTATGATGTACACAAGTTTATTATGTAAAAATAGTAAATTTTTTGGATAATGGTTTTTAATTCGATTTATTTACGATGGCAATTAAGTGTCTACATTTCGACGGGTAATAACATTTAGCTAAATATTATATAGAAAATTAGGTCCAGGCATAAATGCATTATTAAAAAGCTAATAAACACATATACCCAACACATATAAGATGATTAAATCTATATGAGGAGGATTAAGAATTTTATATAGTCTGAGTAGTGAGCGAGCTCAAATGCGATGTAGTCATTAATAGTTTTAATGAAAAGCTATAAAAAAAAAACATATAACGAATGCGAATGTTTTATGAATGCATTTTAATGCTAAAAGAAAATAACGAGAATTGTTTTTATTGGTGCAAAATTGCCTGTAACTTGAATGCGAAATGGAATTATTTTATCATTTGTATCTAATGCGAACGAAATGCAAAAAAAAATAGAGATACAAATAAAGGAATAACTCTAACTCAGTCATGTCATGCAACAATCCATGCAATTCAGTTCAAACATATCTATTCAGCTAGAAGGCATCTCTATCTGTTTATGTCTTGTCATTCATTTGCTCAACAAGACTTAGAATGTCATTTCATTCATACACCATCCATTTATCCATCCATCTATCCAATCCATTCATTCATCCCAATGAGTACACCCAGCAGCTCATTTATTATCGGTCTATTGCACTCTGCCAACTCATTACTGATGTTATTGTCTTTATGGAAAATGTTTTATGCAAAACACTTTTGCAAATTAAATGAACTGCAATTTTCACATTTTCATTCAAAGCTTCTACAGCATACAACAGCCGTCAGTCTCTAAGTCGTTCAGTCCGTCTGTCTGTCTGTCCAACCAACCAACCAGCCAGCCAGCCTGCCTTTCTAATGCGAATGCGCATTTTTATATTTCAATTTTCTTGCAACTGAGTGAAAACACTTGTTGCTTTCACACACACACACAACAGTTCAAGGCGAGTTATTATCGTTTTCACTGTTGTATAATATTATTGTAGAATGACACACAGTGCTATGCACTTCTAGTATTTTTATAAAAAAAAAAAAAAAAAAAAAAAACAATATAAATTTAATGCACAGTATGCAATGCGTACATAGTGCATTCATTTTGTCTTTTAAGTATGCTTTTATGAATTAATTCATTTAAAAAATTTTTATATAGGCACTTTTTTTCAATAATGAAACAACATAAAATTCATATTCCATGAAAACTACACAATCAGGTTTTTCACAGATCGATAACACAGGCCTACAAGTTTTTAACCCAGAGACAAGACCTCATACCCGAAGGATTTTGATGGCTGAATCCGTGTTCGGAATTGCTCCTATACGTCTGGTTTTTGAGATATCCTAACCTAAAAGTGCCAAAAACCGTTTTTTTAGTTTTTGAGGTTACACGACAGACGGAAAAAAATTATTATCAAAAAACGTATTTTATGGCAATTGCAATGTACCACCCTTCCCTTTTAAACCTTTTTGGATTTTTTCAAATATCTTTTTTTTCACCGAAAAATCATCTGATTTTTTACAAATGAATGCGTTCAAAAGCGTTAAAGGGTTAATACGCTTAATTGTAAAATTTCAAATAGCGATATTTCGGTGAAAAAATTGATTTGAAAAAATCCAAAAAAGGTTTAGAAGGGGAAGGGTGATACTTTCAATTGCCATAAAACGTTTTTTGATAATAAGTTTTTTCCTTCCGTCTCGTAACCTCAAAAAACTGCATAAAAACGCGTTTTTTGCACTTTTAGGTTAGGATATCTCGAAAACCAGACGTATAGGAGCAATTCAGAGCACGGATTCGGATTCAGCGCATCAAAATCCTTCGGGTGTGTTAGGTCCGGTCTCTGGGTCTAGACTTTTGTTAAATTTTGTCGGCCCTGTGTAATAGTTGACAAATTGTGTTAGTTTAAAGTAAAACTTTTGTTGTTGCTTTACATACAAAGCAAAAATAACACAACTAAATAGCACACAACAAAAAAATATGTTAGCAGGGCTGCAATTTTGTTGTTTTGCAACCTTGGTGCTTAGTGTACACACATTCTGGATATGTGAACACAGCTTTTGAGCCCTATTAGCGTCCCAAATTCGAAAAAAAGTATTTAACGACCCACCCTACTGGGCACTAGGGCGGAACGCTAATAGGGCTTAAAAGCTGTGTTCACATATCCAGAATTGTGTACACAAACCGATTGCTGTAGGACGATGCCTTCCGTCTGCACATTGACGATGAAAATTGAAAATTTACCTACAATTTTCGATTTTCATCGTCAATGTGCAGATGGAACGCATTATTAGCGTTCCAAATTCAAAAAAAAAAAATTTTTAACGACCCGCCCTTTCTTTGTCTTAGTCAAATGTGAATACTATTTTTTAAAACTTTTTCAAACCTTATAAAACTTTAATTACATGCTCAGCTGATAAATTTAGCATCTATAATAATTTGAGGCTGTTCACAAGTTAAATTGTCGGAGTTAAGTTACACAATATGACGACTATCATCAACCTGTGAATACCCTAAACCCTTTTTATACCCGCCACACAGAGTGTGAAGGGTATTATTAGTTTGACGAAAAGTTTGAAACGCATAAAAAGAGGCATCGGAGACGTTACCCGATGCTCCTAGGCAGTTTGTATGTCAGAACTCAATGTGCCATGCCACATTTTTAGATACAGCCCCCATACAAACTTAGCGCTTTTTTAAAATTTTTTTATGAAAATAGTTATTATTTATGATTGTGTTTTACTACAAATTGTGTAAAACCTTTTTTAATACAAATACTCAAAAGAAAGGTGCCACGCCCATTTTTTGATGGGGGACCCCATCCAAACGTAACGCCCATTTACCAATTTTGTATGAAAATAGTTCTTCTTTATGGATATATTCACTCCAAACTGGGTAAAATCACTTTTACTGTCATTCTATGAATATGCTACCGATATGCCAAGGATCGGGTCACTATAACATACACATTCCATATTTTTTTTTATTTTTTTAAAATAATTATTGATATATCTTTATTTTAACCTAAAGAGTTTACATATACTATTTCAATTTGGCCCCAACTTGAGTTTCAACCCATTTTGCGGAAAAAAATCTACGTCACCAATGATCACACATGAACTAATTAAGTTTTGTGTGGCGGGTAGATCAATTCTAGATCATATAACTTTGAAACATTTTAGTGAAACTAATGTTTTTTTTTCAATGTTTACTTTGAAAATTCATAATTATAACAAATCTAATAATAAATCAAAAAAAAACCGGACAATAATTGATTTTAAGCAGCTAATCATTTGTAATAATTCCGTTTCTCAACTAAAACTGTTTTACACTTCGTCTTTACAATATATTTTGTATGGATAAGTTTATTTTGACATCGAAAAAAAAAGCACAAAGCATTACAATGTATTTCAGCTTGTAACAAGGCATTCCATCCCTAAGCATGGGCAGAGAGAAATTAATTTGAACATTATTAGATTCTGGCTGCTCTAAGAGCTTAGTTTTTAGGTTGCGTGATACAAAAAAGACGGGTCATTCAGATAACAGTAAAATATCAATCTTCTCTGCTGCGGCTTACCGCAGAGAGATAGAAAATATTCCGGGGTTCAAGACGGAGCCGAGACGGAGGATACATGAGGCCTAATATAAGGCATCTTGTAGCTTCAAAACAAAGCAAAACTATTTTGCTATTTTTTATTATTATTAAATTTTTTTGTCACCAATATCATTTTTTGTTTTGTCTTTCAAATGTTATTGTCCGCCCCCCTCTTTACAAAATCACTTTAACACTAAACATTGCATTTAATCTTCTTTAAACGTAGAGCCACTTACCATTGCGTGAAACATCAAGTTCCACGAGGTTCTCAAAGTTTTGTATATCCGGCGGCAGGCGTCCAATTTCATTGTCGCTTAGTCCGAGTTTTCTCAGGCGATGCAATCTGAAGAAATTCTGTAAAAGTAAAACAGAGAGAAATGTAAATTAGTGCACAATTTAAGTCAGTTTAGAGTTTTGCTATTTTCTTTTTTTTTCGCTTAACTTTAACTCTAAACAATAACAGAGCGAGCGCCGCATCAATCTTCGTGCAACAAACTGTCAAAGAATGACAACCTCTTGAGGCACGTTTTCGACTTTCTCGAATTCGAGTTGCAAGCAAACTTTAAACTGAATCGTGGTCATAAATTTTAGCTACATTGTCATTTGTAATCGACGAGGGACAATGAGACAGACAGACTGACTGACAGACTGACTAACTGACGAACTGACACAAGAAAGAAGTCTACGACAAAAGCAAACGTGCAAATGGAAATGTCTTTTTTGTATCTAAAAGACGCTCTTCTTCTTTCTTTCTGCTGGTGCTGCTGCTGCACCAAATGATCTTTCACTTTGCATTTACAGAAACGAACGGCAAGGCAATTTATTTATGATACCTCACGATTTTCATTTTAACAAACAATAAATTCTTTTTGATTCTACTAAGTATTAGTTTGCTTGTTGCAAATAAATTGTTTGAAATTGTTTGATCAAAATGGCAGAAGAAAACCTCTTTCTTCTCTCACAATTTTTCTAGTAGAGTCGTCGTCGTCTAGACATGGCGAAATGGCGTCGTCGATATTTGATGCGACTTTCTAAAGTGAATGTTCACAACATCGTCAGTCAGCGTTCACTAAGATCTGTGTTTTGCTTTTGGTTTAATAGTATTTTTGACCTTCCTCTTGGCAAATTGCTTATTGTTCACTCTCCATGTTATATGAGACCCCACCACTTCTTAGCTGGTGGTCACAAATTTCCGTTTTTATTATTAGGTACTTATGACCGATAACAAAAAAAAAAAAAAAAACAATGTCGCCAACGAAAACGACGACGACAATGTCGGTCTTTAAATCTTTTAAAAGGTTCAATGTACCCCCAAACCAAAGCCCAAACCAAAGTTTAGCAAAACAAAAGCGACTCTCGCTGTTGAACTATAATTTCATTCGACAATTTTTTTTTTCTTCTTTCTTTTCAGAAATTTGTATGCCTTCTCTCATATACAAAACAGTTTGCCACTTTGCTCTTCGCTGAGCTTTGTTTCTCTGAGTCATAGACCTCAAGGTTAAAAGCACCCGGAGCGTTTAAGTATTGTACAAGTACGTGAAGTATTTATGCGATACATTCGTACATTTCTTCTTTTCATTCTCAAGACACTCTCCGCTTACGTTTTGCGATATTTATCGTCATTGTTTGTGGTCGCCCGCTGCCAGAGCCATGTCAAGAAAACAGTATTTGGTTCACTATTGTGTGCCTTCAAATGCTCACCCAAAAAAAAAAAGTCCTCCTCTTATCGCCT
The DNA here is from genome assembly GCA_018903435.1 of Leucophenga varia. Lineage (NCBI taxonomy): Eukaryota > Metazoa > Arthropoda > Insecta > Diptera > Drosophilidae > Leucophenga > Leucophenga varia. Next base: position 123,654 of record JAEIFJ010002763.1, read on the forward strand.
ACCCGCCCACAGCTAAACTTTCGAGTCATAATAACGATTATTAAATTTGAAAGCAAAAAAAAAAATAAAAAAAGAACACACACACACACATTTTATTGTGCTGAAAGTAGAGTAGATACAAGAATGAAGTGTGTTGCTCACTTAAACAGTAGCAAAAACGACATCTATTGCCTCGTTGACCCAGTTCGCAATGCCGTAAGCAGTTACAATGAAACATTCAAATGCCCCAAAAAAAAAAAAAAAAAAAGCAAATAAAACACCATTAGAAATGTTAATAAGCAAAAATTTCATACTTTGTTTCAAGTCTTGAGACAAAAAAAAAAAAAGTAAAAGAAGTTACAAGTAAGTAAAGTAAATTTTGAAACCAAAGAATAAAATTTTCTTGAAACAGGAGCTTTAATACGCTTCAAATAAATGAGAAACAAGAAAGTACGCTAAAGTCGTGTATGCTCGACTGCAAAATACCCTGTACCCAATCTTCATGTACCTTAAGTTAAGCCTTATCTGAATACCATACTTTATTGTAGTGGATTATTATACAAAAACTACAAAAAAAAAAATGGGGTGAATTTGTATGGTGGCTATATCTAAAATTTTTTTGGACCCACCCATATTGAGATATTTCATGGGGAATGTCCTAGGTTTAATTTATACTAAATTTGAAGGCCTAGAAAAATAAACAATGAAGTTTTTACGCAAACACCCAAAAGATTTTTAAGGTGACCACTTGACGGCTCAGAAGAGTCTAAGTTTTAAATATGATGGTCCTATCTATTATAATCGTTTTTATTCGGCATATTGACGGACATAGCTAGTTCGACTCAACGCTGATCAAGAATATATATACTTTATAGGGTCTAACATGCCTCTTTCTGCCTTAATAAACCCTTGTGACACCGTTGAATGTGACAGTTACTGCATATATGTATGGCATAAAACTCGTTCGCAAAAATCAATTATCCACAAAAGCTTGAAATGATTATTTGAAGGGCGTGACAGGTTCTATTTTTTGCGATTAGCGACAGCGACTTAAAAATCACAGTGACAGCAAACAGTGATTAAAACATTGTTCGCGAAGAATAATACAATTCCCAAACGCCGATAACTGAACAGCTTCACACAAAATCGCCAATACTAAAACATGTTCTCTGAGGAACAAGAAAATCACCGATCATTGCTTTTAGTCGCAATATGACACAGTAATTTTAAAATCACTGTGAAAAGATCACAAAAGTGATTTTTTTTTACTCACAACACATGATATGATTGAAATATCTTCATTTTAAAATAAGAAAATCATATATTATTCGATCTTCTTATCAAATTTATAAAAGAATATATGAATTTATTCAGTGGTGACCAGAGATGTCATTTTCGTTTTTTTCTCCTTCTCACATACACATGTTGTACGGTTTTAAATTTCTGTACAGTCTGCCATGCATGAGTGCGAAAGAGAAACAAAAGCGAAAAAGGCGTCACTGGTGGTGACCTCTAGATTCATTTTAATCTATTAACTAAACGACGAGCACTGTTGCTGAACTATTTAATTATTTTAGTACTAAATAAGTACAGTAACCGAACCAAATAGTCTTTGGCCTCAAATAATATATATTCAAAAATGTTTCTGTTATTTAGAAAAATGTTTGGCGTAATTATTTTCTTTTTACCAAAATTTGTTATTACAGTTTTAAAAACAAACTTCCGAGAATTTTTTTTATATTTATTTTTCATTTTCGAATGTTTTGACACCAAACGACAAAACAGACAGACAGACAGACAACATAAAGGAATAAAAAAAAAATAAACACAACTATAAAGCTTCATCATCAAAGCTAAATGAGAAATGTGTCAAGCGCAGAATGACAAACAACGGACAAGAACCGAATATGTATAATAAAACAAAAACACAAAAGAACTGGAAAAAAATTAAAGAGAAAAAACAGTAGCAAAAAGAGAGTACAATAACAGCTTTCATCTTGATCAACACAAGAGGACAGCAACAACAACGACAATGATAGTTAAGATGAAATGGCATAAAAATTAAATTTATATGCGATAAAAGATACAAACAAAAGATACAATTGAAATTTTTATAGTAATGAGAACAAAGGGAATGCTACAAGTACAAAGTAAAAAAAAAAGACACACAAATTTGTTCAAAATTTTTCCAAAACTGTAAGTAGCAAAATAGGCTTAAAGATTATTAATGAACAGAAGCAGGTGTTAACTTATTATAGATACACGGTAAAGTAGTTTTAGATTTATTTTAATATTTCTAGTCTCCTCTTTTTTGCTACAACTTAAATTTGCTTATATACACAATTTCATTATATTTACAGTATAAAATGGAATACTCGAACTTATTAACTATCTTTTAGCACGATCTGCTCGATTAGAAGAATCAATATTGCCACTGCTATCCGTGTGTTCCATTTGTGGGAGAACGATCACCCAAATCTTAGTTAAGATTAGTTGGCTGAGTTTTTAGGCCAAAAGAGGCCCATTAGCCACATGAACTCAAAAGACAGCTCCGAGACATAGGATAATAAGTTACCACCATTTTGACGCCTTTATAGACATAATCGTCAAAAAGGATCGTGCGGTCACCGGAGCTTTCTCAGGTATTGAAATGAGTCACGTTCAGTGAGACTAAGGTTGAACGCGAGCAAGACGAAGTACTTGATATCCATCCGCAGACAATCTACACGACGTAAACGGTCGTTGAGGACAGAGAACTTCACCTTTGGGGCGTATTACCTGGGAACAGATGTAAACAGAAACAGCGGTAAGAAAATGAGAAGCAGAGTTCTATCCAGAAAAACAAAAGTTTAACTCTACAAGATGCTGATACTGCTTGTCCTAATGTATGACTCAGAAGCATGGGCCATGACAGAATCGGATAAGTCGGCGTTAGGCGTGTTAGAGAGAAAGATACTTCGAAAAATCTTGTGTCCAATTAGAGTGGGAAATGACATTTGAATTTGCACGAACGATGAGCTGTACGAGCAATATACTGACATCGACATTATCAGGAACATCCAATGCAAAAGTCTGTCCTGGGCTGGTAACCTGTGTCGGGTGGATACAGAAACTCCGGCAAGAAAAGTTTATGAGCAAAAGTGAATCAAATCAGAGGGTTGCGGCAGAGAGGATGTCTTCGGCCGCTGCGTTGGGAGAACCAGATGTTGGAAGATATTCGTAAGATCGGTATCCCAAATTAGTATCGAGTAACACTGTATTACAAGCGCTGTTGCGAAGCCTTACGTACTGCCATGGCTAAAAATCGGATGTAGAGCAACTTATTTATATAATATATTTTGTCGTCTTAATATATTTAGATAGGCTTCTGGTTTCGATCGCGGTTATTTCCGATAGATCTTCTAAGAAAAACTTTCTCAAATGTTCAAAGCTTTTTCTACTCAGAGCTGGACAATGACAGAGAAGATGCTCTATAGTTTTCACAGCTTCTACAAAAATCGTTAGGGTCTATGTAGCTGTGCTTCGGCACCCAACTAAGATCCATAACTTAATTGTAATAAATATATAAAAATCATCCAGGCAACATTAGGACATACAATTATGAACAATATAATATAAGATTTTCGTGCAAGAGGTCGAACATTTGGGATAGATTATCGAAAACGCTGCCACTAGAAGTACGGTGTGAAGATTTCGATGTCACCGCTGATAGTTAAGTAATAAAAAAGTTCTTTTCTATCAGGTCTCATTCTGCCTATTACACACATTGGCCCAAACTTAAAATACTCTTTTAAACCTTTAACGATTCCAGGATATAAAATTAAAAATACCTTAAAACTTCAACAAAACATCTTCGTACTTAAAATTTTGTATAATTTTTATGACAACGAATTTCAACACTTTGCTATTTTTATGCTCAGTTTGACGTCGAAACTGGTGACATTTAAACAAATCAACTGAGACGTCAGCGCATTGTAACTGTCAACGTCAAAACATGCACATAGCTTCTGGCAAAATAACTGAAAGTGCTAAAGAAAAAATAAAAAAAAAGCAAATACAGAAAAACGTGAAATTATTTTGAAAAAAAAAAAAATGTTATAAAAAGGAAATAAAAGAGGGGTGCAACAAAATGAAAAACTACAAAACTACAAGTTGGCAACCAACGTTTAACGTTCACAGTAAAGACAAAAAGAAAATGTATAGAAACCCAATTGGAAAGCATAAAATCGTAATAAATTACCGGCCGGCCGGCATTATGCGGGTCGCGCAAAAGAGATGTACAAAAAGAGATAGGCAACTGAAAAAACAAAAAAAGAAAAAAACAGCGAGAAACTGCGAAATAAGTTAACAAAGCAGCCATGACACGACAACGAACTAGTTTGCAACGGACAAAGTATCTACGACGACAATATAGACAAAAGTCACGAATAGATTTACTTCCTTTTTATTTGCTTCGAGACAAACAATTGGCAATGCTTGAAGAAACTATGAAGAAACACGTTCAGAGAGCCAAAATTTTTTAAACATAACCGTATGCGGACAGACAGCTTGTACACTTTTTGCTATTGTATCTAGTTGCAGCAGGCGCACAGAAAATTGCACAAGATACAAATTTTCCCCGTTGGTAGTTGGCAACACAAAAATTGTGTGTTTTTTTAGCCATGTTGGTGGTAGGGGTTTGGTAGGTGATGTTGGCAACAAGAGGGTGAGGTGAAGTGAAGATAGCTGCTAAGTGGATACAACTGGGTGATTGCATCACAACAAGCACAAATCGTTGTTGTTTTTGTTGCTTTATGTATCTGCAACTGATAGCACAGATGCACAGATATATTGCAACAACACCAACACTTGAACCTATACATACATACATTTGTTGTTGTTATAGTACACATGGTAAATGGCATGGCATGCCAAGTAGTTTTGCAAGTGCAACCAGGCAAAAGCACGTCAGATACATTTGTAGCAATCGGCAACAGCAACCGTATTGCTAGCAACCATGACGTATGTATGTGTTTAAAATGTAGCTACAATAAAAACAAGAACACAAAAGAAAAGAAAAGAACAAAAACAACAACAACAAGGCAAGGATGTTTATGACGATGTCGACGAAAACGCTGTACAGATACAACAGCACAGCTTTATAGATACTTTTTTGTAGCTGCATGCATCTGTACCTGTAAATGTGTACATTTGTGTATATGGCTTGATTTTTAACACAACACACAAAACAAAATATATATATACAGACAGACATATAAAGATACATTAAAGAATTTTTTTTTTATTTATATTCAAGGCAAACCGTACCGAAAAAGTTGTCATATGTAAATCATGCATATTCATTGCACATTCAAATTTAAAACCATAAAAAGGAATATTATATCTTTTGTGCTACATTTTCATATTAAAAAAAAAAAAAAAAATCAAAGAAAAGTTGAAAAAAGCAATACTACATTTACACATAGATATATATTTTTTTAATTAAATATTTCATAAATATAAAATCTTATCGGCTCAAATAAATCGCGCAGCAACACACAGACAGACGGACAGACGGACAGACGGACGGACAGGAGACGGACAGACAGACGGACATGGCTAGAATCGATTCGTCTCGTCGAGGTGATGAAGAATATATATTTTATAGGGTTAAGATGCCTCCTTGTTAATGCGTTACAAACATTCCGACAAACTGAATATACCTGTTTCAACATAGATGTAACAGGTATACAAAAAACACAAAAAAAAAAAAAAAAAAGCTACAATAAATAACATATATCTTATTTTTATACCTGTTACACTAGTGTAAACAGGTATATTCAGTTTGTCGGAATGTTTGTAACGCATTAAGGAGGCATCTTAGACCCTATAAAGTATTATATTCTTCAATCACCTCGACGAGACGAATCGATTTAGCCATGTCCGTCTGTCTGTCCGTCTGTCCGTGTCCGTCTGTCCGTCCGTCCGTCTGTCCGTCTGTCTGTGTGTTGCTGCGCGATTTATTCGCTCAGTTTTAAAGATATTGGGCTAAAAATTTTAAACTTAAGCTTTTCTAGGTCCTGTGTAGTTTCTATGTTAAAATCAATGTGCCACGCCCACTTTTAGGTATAGCTCCCATACAAAAGTACAACATTTTTTCAAGTTCTTATATGAAAAAATTTATTTATAAAGCGAATGGCTTCAAATATGGTTAAAATGTTGCTTATACCATGCCATATCTTCAGTTTAAAATTGGTCCAAATCGGACCGCGAATTTCTAAATTTTTATGAATATATTTAATTTGTTTAGAATTTTAAAATAAAATTTTAATACAAATGCTGCACACGAAGGTCTATCAACGTCAAATGATGTGTAACAGGTATATAAGCTTCGGTCCAACCGAAGTTAACTTTTTTTCTTGTTTTAATTAAATATTTCATAAATAAAAATCTTATCGGTTCACTTCTTGCTCTTTTACAGTTCAATGAGCAAAGAAATTAAATCGTTATAACAATAAGCGTAGTGCAGCTAAAAATACAGATACTTTGTGCATAAGAAGTGAATTATTTACTACATTTATTGTTAAAAAAAAAATTTTTAGCGCAGAAGTAAAATATTGAAAACATTTTTACAATTGAGGCTATGCCATGAAGGTCACCTTAGCTTCTGAAAAGCGGATTTCCTTCTCTAGACAAAGCGAACACATTGACGACACCTGCAAAAGATTGTTGCCACTCATAAAAGCGTCTCATGTCTCATTCCTATCTTAGCTCAAAACTAAACTTATAACTATGATCAACGGAAATGAACAAACTTATTTGTATTCATAACAAAGCAGCCAATTGTGTAACATAAAAGTGCAACTAAAATAGTCAACAGATACATTTCTCAAGGAAGTGAAAAACTCGACACAATATATATAAATATTTTAGAAGTAAAGCTAAGCAATCAAAAATCTTTCAATAAAGATATATAGTATGCAGAATGTATATCGACCAATGCACATCTCTAGAAACCAGTGTTGACAAAGACGGTGCAAGAAGCTGTAAAGTGCGAAACTGATTGATTTATAATACGAAGAGTAGAGGCGTTAGAAAGCATAAAAAAAAAGCTATTAAGTTATCATTTTTTAACGAAAAAAAAATTTCTAAAAAATTAATCGAAAGGATTACAGAATTTATAATTTCGAAGATAAAAACTAAAACTATTGCTTGCTGCGAAAAAATATGTACCTTAAGTGAAAAGTATTTAAATTGGAATATCTCGATTTAATTTATTTCTTAAAAATGTAATTTTTAAACTTTTCTAACATCTATTTTGAGTTTTGGCAGGTTCAAGGCGCGGTCAAAGAAATGTTTATATGAACAATTTTCAATAAGAAACGTAAGAACAACATAAATGCAGAAAAATGAAAAATGGAAATGCCAGCGTAGACAGCGCTGTTTCATTGTTCGCCAAGACAACTCATCAGCCCGCTAAACTGCTCTAATTTGTATTATCTAACAGATTTGGATCGCTGACTCATGAATTACAAGCATGAATTATAAATTTTACAAATTATATTCATTCAAGTCTCAATATAATGCATATATTGTTGTTGGTTTTTTGAAGACAATTAAACTTCGCTTGCGGGAAACAGAAAATTCCAAGCTTTGGGATTCATGAGTCCTAAGCTGCGATATTTCGGTCCCTTGTGTTTAATAATTAAACAATGTTTATTACTATATTATTTAATTATTAGACAACGGCGTGTCCCCTTCGTATATAATCTTTTATATCTTAAGAAAAGTTTATCTTTATACTTCATATTTCACTATCTACAATCAGAAAATTTGGCAACAATTCTAAGCAAAACATTTTGCATAATTTAGACGATTTCAACGATGCATAACACAAAGATGTAGTCTAAATAAAATTAAAAATCAAACAAAAAGATAACTAAAGCAACATGTTTATGAGATGCATACATATGGTATGTGTGTGTGTGTGTGTGTGTATATTTACATATAAAATAGAAGCAAAACAAAAAACTGCGCTTCGTTGATTTTTCGCAATTTTCACAGAATAACAGCAAAGCGAATAATTACGATGATGCACAAAATAAAAAAAAGAAAAGGCAAAACCACTTAAGCAACATAAAGTGAGTCAAAGTTGCGCTACACAAACACAATACAATCGCGAATCGAGAACGGCGACATGTATCTCATATATGAATTTGTATCTATGCGTGCTTGTATGCATGTTGCAAATGACTAGGCGCACAGCAACAAGAAGTAAATAATATTCGAGGTCATACAATGTGTATCGCAACGTTTTACACGTTTAGCTACATATGTACTCGTACTATATAAAGAAAAACAAGTTCTAGTTATCCAAGCGTGCGTACGTTTAAAGGTATTAATGTATCTAGAACTCTTTGCGGCTGTCTCAAAAGCAAAGTAATTGCCATTAGCAGCAATACACTTGAAAGATTTTACTCTGTTGTGTGTGTTTTTGCGGGTGGTAATAAATGTGCCAACCAAATAATCAAGTCAGGGCCAAAACTTAAAGTAGTAATGGAAAGTAGCAGCTGAGCGTAAAAGCATAACAAGCTTAAACCCGCTTAAGAATATAAAGCACAAACACACACAGAACGCACGATCTTGTCCATTTCATATAGGTTTTCTTTAAATTTATTACTATTTTTGTGTTTTGTTGCTTCTTGTTAAACAAAAGCCACAAACAAGCTAAAATAAATAAACTTATAGATAAAACAAAAAAAAAAAAAGTTCTGCAAACGTTTTGTATCTTTTTCTTCTTTTATAAGCAAACTTAGTCAGCAGAATATTTACAGCAACGTTTTTGCAGCTTATTTCTGTTCGCTACTGCTAAAGATGTTGCTGTTACCGCTGTGCGCCTATTCGATTCTGTGCATCTTCATTTTTCAAAACAGCTCAAAAGAAAACAACAATATCATCGGCCTCAGCAGCATCATATACGCTTATGCTGCAGCTGCTAGAAATGTATCTGCACAAAAACAACTTCGCTTTAAATGCTCTAAAGCAAACTTAAAAGCAGTAACTATAAAGAATATCAGTTCTAAAGTTGCTTTTGCTTTTCTGCTGCTCATCTATCTAGCTATCGGTCTATCTATCTATATATCTGAATATATAATTTAATTTAATTGTATCTAAAACAACAACAAAATATACTCGCGTAAATGCGCGTGGTGCAAATCGGGATGCACTTTTATAGTTTTTAATAAAGTGCTACTGTTTTGTGTCGCAGCAGCAGCACTTATGAAAAAAGATACTTAATATTTATATTTGCTTGCTATATTTCTTGGTATAGCGGAAGTTAATCAAGTATCTTTTTATCTCTATAGCACAGTTTAAAGCTTGTTTTCTTCTGTTGTAATGCGACGCAATATAACTTTTAGATTGGGTTTATTGGAAAACATTTTGCACAGTACTAAAGATATTTTTTTTTTTTTGTAAAGCATCCAATTAGTAACTTAATAAAAAATAGTATCTGCTAAGTCTTCTTGTAAGTCTTAATCGAAAAAATGTGGCACATCTTTTTATTTAATAGATACATTTTCAATTCACTTCATATTGCATCTCATAAACATAAAAACTTTCAAATATACCTAATATTTATTTCTATTTTTAATAATATTAGCTGTAGATACCTGCGTGTCAAAGTGCTTATCTAATAAATAATACAAAAACTGGTTTTGCATTGAGAAAATAGATACAAAAAAAATAAATCTTGAAAAAAGATACAAATACAAAATAGAGAGAAAACTTAATTCAAATAAATAAATATGCTAATAAATTACAAAAACAGGCATCAAGTTGTATTTTATTTCAAGCATTGTATTGCTTTTAATTTAAAGGCATTGTTTAGTTAAAGAAACGAAGAAAAAAAATAAGTAGATATTTGCTTTGATGATGTCATAACTTTGAGCAGCAAAACCAAATGTCAACAATAACTTGAAACATGAATCAATTAGCCCCGTCAAAGCGATACACCTGAGTAAAGTGGCATAAAGCAACTGATAAGACGATTAGAATTATCTAATCTAATGAAAAAAAAATAATAGAAAAAAGCTTTTTTTAACTGCAAAGTAGACTAATTGGCTGACGAATCAGCTACAAAATTTCATGTGAACCAAAATGTTGCAATCAATTTTTAATGAAATATTTCAATAAATAAAATATAAAAAAATGAACCTATTTTTTGAAGTATTAGAATACTCTTGAGGTAGGTTCGCCTGTCATCAATAGGTAACTAACTGTATACAATATAGCTACACTAGAATGCTTTCAACGACATCATAAAAAGGATATTGAAATTGAGTTAAATGTAAATGTACAATATTTAAATTTCCGGTCAATGTAAAAGTAACAACAACAAAGGAAAAGAAAAAAGGAAAAAAAAAAATAAAAAAAATAAATATGCAAACAGATTGCTAGTGGCAACTGGGTGGACAACATACAAGTAACTATTGTCATCTTTGTTAGTAGCCAGAGCAATAGACAAGATACATGAGTGCTAGTCAGCATATAGTGACGAGGAAATACTCGTAGCAGCACAATCACAACAATACATATAAATAAAAAATGTAGTCTAAGAGCTATAACAAATGCAGGAGCGCATTCAGCAAAAAATGTGTAAAATTTTGCGTTTAAAATCGTAAATAGGTAACTATTAGTTAGCGCTACTTGGATATAGGCGAATTTTGTTATAGAATTTGCAAGAATACGGTTACGTTGAGTGTAAGGCTGTCGCTGTAGCTCAGGTTAAAATCACACATAGAAATTTTTTTGTATATTCATCCCACATATGAGAACAGGAATTATAATTTTTTGTTTGAAGGAGACATAATGGACCCTATATAAAAAGGAATATATTTTTTTTTTTTATTTCATTGAAGTCCGTCTGTCTGTTTTTATAAGTCTTTTCTCACTCAATTTTTAAGATATTGACCTGAAATTTTAAATTAAACTGCCTTTAGCTTTAGCCTACTTTTTTGGCATAGCTAGACAAATCCCTCAAATTTACAGTGTATTTTGTTTCAAATATGGCAATAAGACTTCTTATGTCAACTTATGTATTCAGTATAAATTTGGTTCGGATTGGGTCACTATAACAAATAGATTCCCATACAAAAACATCAAATTTTCGAGTTTCTGTCAAAAAAAAACGTTGTTCATTTCTATATTTTATAGAACTAGGGCTTTTTTTTATTTGTAGAATCATAATCCGATCCAATAAAAGTGAATATCGAACGCTAGCGAATAGCTATTTATTTTTTATATTGCTGGTATGCATTATTTTTTTACTTTTTTTTTCCAAATTTTTTTCTTTTTTTTGTGGAAAAATATTTACAAATGAATTGTTCAAAATATCCATCGCTAGCCACTACTTTATCCCATCTTTCTGGCAATTTACGGAAACCAGTTTTGAAGAACGACTCGTCTTTTGAGGTACTTCATTAGTCCTCTGCTGAGTCTTCGATCAAAATTCTGAGAGTTTTACGTGAGAGCCTGTCGTAAAGACTCGATCCCACGGTGCCAAGCACAGGATAAGTAAGCGCCAATTAACGTCCCCATAGAGATTCGAAACTACAAGTATCTATTTCGAATTAAACGCAATTTTGGGCGTAAACTTCTCTTCTTGGTGGGGAACGAGACCTATCTAACACCTCTGGTGATCTCTGGGTCACAGCACCCGGTTGTAATGAACAACTCCACCCAGAGTTTACGAATAAACTCTACCCGCATATGGGTGCTAAACGACAGCCACCACGATGCTCCCCGAGGAGCCACACCATTGATCAGCACGAACAATAATGTTCATGGGACACGTGACCACCCGTGGTACCAGATTAAGAACACCGGTCAGACCTCGTATCCACCAACCAACCAACCAATAGGATACAACCAATTTGAGTTCCAAACAACTACGGGCTTGGTGGGCACCGGATCAAAATGGGCAGTAGTCGTAAGGAGCAATGTCTGGAGAATGCGGCAGATGGGATAACACTTTTCGTAAAGTACGTTTTGACTGTTTTGGCTTAGAGATTTTCGTATTGAAAAATTAATTTTTCCTTCAGTGCTCGCTTTAAATGCACCATCAGAGTTCGATACCGCTTTCCCGTGATGGTTTCATGCGATTTAAAGAGCTCATAATACATCATAACGCGCTGATCCCAACAAATACAGCGCAAGAGCTTAGATCCATAAATATTCCACTTTGTCTGCGATGCTGATGGTTCGCCGGGCTTAACATACGCTTCTTTTCAATTGGGGTAGTAGTAATGGATCCACTTTTCACCGCCAATCAAAATTCGATGCAAATTACCTTCGTTTTCTGCTGTTCAAGCAGCCCTTCACAATTGAAAAATCGTCTCTCAACGTCTATCGACTTCAATCTTTTTTAAATTTGGGCCCCAAAATAGATTTGGACAGACCCTTTTTTTGAACGCGAATTTAATATTTATACCATGTTGTTGCTGTTGTTATAGTTATTGTTTTTGTTGTTGTTTTTGTTGCTTTTGCTTTTGATGCTACTGCAAGTCATTTGTGACAACAACGAAATTGTCATGTTTATTGTAATAGCTACGAAAGAACGTTGAGTTGAATGGATAGTTCAAGCTTTTTTTTTATATAAAACATGTTAGTAAACTATAACAAAAAAGAAAAACGAAAAAAAGAAAACTAAAGCCCTCTAAAAGAAAATGACAATAACATCCGAGCTAGAAGCAAACCGGACGACTTGATTAGAAATCAAAATGCTTTTAGAATGTCATTCAATTGTTGCGCTCTTGTTGCAGCTTTAGAATTTGTTGCTTGTTGTATTGTGTTGTGTTGTACAGGGCAAACGGTTGCTGCTCTGCTCTCGATAATTATGTTGATGACGATGATAATAATAATGACGATGACGATGCTGCTGAAGATGATGATGATGATGATGATGCTGATGACAACGAGATTACAGTTCACAACAGATACAATAGAGGAGAGATCAGTACATGCATGTGTATCACTTGTGGCTGTGCAAAAAAAAAAAAAAAAGCGAGCATTGTGCGGTTCTGTGCATCTGTATGCATGCAACATGTGGTCACTGACTGCCGGGTGCCGGATTGCGGTTATTGTTGTTGTTGTTGTTGCTGTTGCTGATATTTCCTTCTTCATTTAAGCGTCATCTACAACTAGACAAATGCCTTTGCAATTGCTGCAAGCGAAGCGAAGATTGAGTTCGTATATAGCAAATAACCGCAACAACTAATGCGCTTAATAAAGTTTGTTTTTCCATTTTCATTTTTAAGATAGGCACGGCATACAGTCAGCGTTGCTAGAGGTTGTACTATTTATGATGTGTGCAGGCATTGAGAGAGAAAACTCTAAGCAAGAAAATTTGCATTAGAAGTTCATTAGAAAGTGCATTCATATTAGATATTTCGCTCAAGTAAGTACGAAGATATATTATTGTGCAAAACCACAGCAGCACATCATCAATTTATGTATGCCGACTAACAACAAACAAAGTTGCATCGCAAATAGAAGCTTTAATATAAAAGTGCAACTCTTTGTTGCCGCAGGAACTAATAAAAATAAGTCAACTATAAAAACCGCAACAGCAGCTCTAGAATGGGAAAATTATATGAGATAAAATTGCATAAATCTTTATTTACGATTGTGTCTGAATGACCGCAATTGTTAAAGTGAAAAAAAACAAACAAAACAAAACAAAAGAGAAATATTGTGCATTTTACTTCATTATTGGGGATGCATCCAAAGAGATTTCTTTAGGCAGGAAATTTCTAGTAAAAATTGCAAATTAAAAAGACGTTCTTTATAAGCAATTGTCTTCAAATTTAAAAAGAACAGCAATAATTTATTCCGTATAATTGTTCTTAAACGATAGATGATTCTTTATATTTGTTGAGTTAATTGGCAACTTGCTAAAGGAAACACAACTCATTTCAGGAATGTATCTGTAGGTTTTACCGACTTTCTGAGATTATTCAGAATGGTCTTGGAACTCTACTAACAAAGTAAAATGCAAAACAAATATTGTACAACCAACAACAAATCTATATATATATCTTCTATCTTCTTCTATCTAAATATATAAAATAGTAAAAATGTTTCTATGTCCGCGATTTTCGTTGAAACCTTCACACCGATGAGCCCCAAACCGTTTACATTGGTAAGTAAACAATGCAAGTAAATTGAAATTCCACTTAAAGAATGCCTAACGCATATTCGGTTCATTTAAGAAGTCGATTTTTTTAATTTTATCATACAAAAATGTTTAGCCTTTTTAACATAAACAAAAAACAAAAATATAAAACAGCTGATTGCAGCTTTCCCGAATACATTATGGGTAAGATCAAAATAGTGGTATTTTTTAGTATGTTTAAGTTAGCCCCAGCCTATTTTGGTTGCGCTACAAACAAAAAAACCAAATAGTAAAAATTTCATCAAAAAGAACTGAAATTGCACAAAACATAGCAGTTGCGAAACGGAAAAGTGAAAGAAAAGATCTACTTTGCACTTCCCATGAGCTCTAGCCCTAGAGCTGCAAAATAAATATTTCAATGCAGAATGTTTTTCAGAGTTGCACAAATTTACTTTCACAAGGGGCGCTTACTTTGCCATCGAGTACAAAGTTCATTTTTTACTAGATCATTCTGAATACCCTAATTATTTTAACTAATTCAGCGCAGTTTTCAAATTATCAAATTTCAAATAAAAGGTCATATACAGTTATTCAAATTATTATTATTTTGACATTAAACAAAATTTATATTTTTTAGTACAGCAATTTGAATAATTCAAAAAGTATGCTCCTTCCGATTACTTCAAATATGTAAACAAGAATTTTTAATATAAATATAGAAGCTACAACGTAGGCGGTCTAAAGCGTAACTCTACAACGCCCTAAAATGCGCTGCTGCGTAAACTTCAAGTAGCATTAAAAACTTTTTTTTTTTTTTTTTGTTTTTGGCTCTATAAATAAATAAAAGCATAGATACATTTAAACAAACAATCGATTTGTATCATAGCTACAATCAAATAACAAGTGGATACAATGAATGGTTAAAAGGGAGAGTAGTGTGCGAATGTGTATGAGATGTGAGTGAGTGAGTGCCTTCCGTTTATGTAGGAGCAGAATATTCTGTACTTATTCAAAGAAACACTTGTTGCTATGACAACGATTAAGGGCACACGCAAGTGTATAAGTATTTTTTATGTATCTGTGTATGAGTTAATTTGTTTGGCAAAAGCGCCGCTGAATGATATTTTACAACGCAACACAAAAAAAAAATAGGGGGAACAACCCATAATAATGATATAGAAAAATGCTGAAACGTTTATCTTTTTATCTTGAGTAGCCGCTTGGTACTTTTTTATAAGCACATATTTTAAAATACAAAAGCGCATAATAAATGTTCTAAAATAAATAAAAGATGTATGTTTTCTTAAGACTCAAAAATCAATTCAGCAACATCAATTATAAGCGTAATTGAAACATAAATGAAGTAAAAATAACAAAGTCGACAGAATTTAACAAAAAACTGGAACCAGTGACGATACATATGCTGCTTCCAAATCTGCGCAAAGAAGTGTTCCATGTAATTTTTAAGTTTTTGTATTAGATTATCTCTAAAATTCAGATTGGTTTATTAATTCTGAGAATATTATACAATTTGTCCGGTCTGAAAAATGTCGACATGTATAATTTGAATGAATATAAAAAAAAAAACGCTAACTTCGGTGGAACATAAGCTCAAAAACTCGCCTCACGAATGGTTGAATAGGATGACATTGGAAGTGGTTTTATCAATTAAATTAAAAGTGAAAAAAACGCTATCTTCGGTGTATCCTAAACTCAAAAACCCCGTCACGAATCTTTGAATAGCTTATTTATGATTATCACTATCTTAGGGAATATTCCGTAATGGAATTGGGTGAAATCGATGGTCCGATACAACCCAAGTTTCGTATAAGAAGCATTTCTGTCAAATTTTAAGTTAAAAATGTAAATATGACCATTATTTTTACTTGACTTTATATGGAGACTTTATATTTTAGTAGCCCGATCCGGTATATCTGTAGTTAATGCATAGGATGGCATTAAAAGTGGTTTTATTAGGGTTTAATATTTTAAAAATTAAAAAGGTTGGGAACTCGACTTGTATTAATTAGAATTGTACAATGTATTCGAAGCTAACTTTTATTTTCATTTTTTTACTAGCATGGAAACAGACATAAATGTAGTTTAAACTAATTGTGAATTATATTCATAGTTTCATTGAATTTAAGCAGAGATTTGAATCCTACCAAAGAATATTTTCGTGACACCCTTGATTAAAAGTTTTTTAAGAGATTTCTTATATTTTAACTCTGCGTTATGTATGGTTTGAATTAAAAAGAAAAACAAAACTATTCTACTTTTATAATCAAAAGTTTTTAACGACACGAATAAACAAATGAAAAATTGTGTGAATGCATTTTCTTGAATTGCTGTTGCGCGCGGTTTTAAAAAAGTTTAATTGTTTCTTCATTTAAAAAGCGAAATTAATTACAAAAAAAAAAGGTGTTTTTTTCTTTGCGGCCATTAATGTTGATGCAACACTGCCGGCAAGAGCAAGCAACGATAAAGGTATTTAAAAACAGAAAAGTGGCGAGAATAAAAGGCAGGTAGGCGCCTTCAATTGTTACTACAAATGCAATTAAGGCGTAAATAAGTACATCTTCAAGTATTCATACTGACAGCAACGAGGCATACATACTTGTATTGCATTTAAAAGTATTTCAAATAGAACCACTCAACACCATTTTTCTTTCTCTTTTTTTTTGTATACCATGAAAAGATGTTGTAAGCTGCTTCTTCAACTTTTTTAATTAAAGACTACCGCTGCTGCTACTGCTGCTGCAAAAGAAAAAAGAAGACGAAAAAGTTCATGCAACATTTGCGCTTTGCTTGCTTGCTTGCTTGTATCTGAAGTGCAACAGCTTAAGTAGATAGTTTCAAAAGTCTCAATAGCAACGCACGCAGTCGGCAGCTCTGAGAAAATTGAAATTGAAATTCAGTAATTTAAGTACAATTCTGTAGTTTTCGATGCCACTTTGACATTTTAAGCGTAAATTAAAAGAATACACATTGCATACATACAAACACAGACAGACAGACAATTATGCCTTTAGCGGAAAAGGACCTTCGAAAGACAAAAAGCACTTTGGCGCGAAATTAAACCAAAATGCCAACTGCCAAGATGCAACACCCTTCTCTACCTTTTTATCGTTTTCTTACAGTTTGCATTGTCTGCGTGCAACAAATACAAGCATAAACCACACAGCTGTATATATTCCCTGAACACCCTTTGCAGCAACGAGGCAAATTAACGTATTCAAGAGAAAATGCAACGATTGAAGTAAATATGCAGTCGAGTCCTAATCCAAATTGAATATTCAGCTGAGAGGATTTTTTTTTTATGTGACCATTTTTTTTTTATTAGGTACTATAATATGTATTATAAAAATGCGGGTACATGCTTTACTATTATAAGCGTTTAATAATTGTTTTAATAACAGCGAACATGAGAGCCTATATAAAAGATAAGAATATCTTTAGTTAACGAAAAAAATAAAGGTTTAGGTTTTTTTTCAAATTTAAAAGAAAATATGGTATTATTTTCCGTGAAAACAAAACTACTCTTCACCACACAAGAAAGAAATCCACCCAATTTACAACAAATTTATTATCAACAAGAAAGAACGTTGAAGTCGAGTATGCTCGACTTCAAGATACGCTGTACCCAATCCTTATGCACCTTAAGATAAGTCCTATCTTACTACCATACCTCATTGTTTTGGATTTTCATACAAAAACTTAAAAAATGTGGAATATTTGTATGGGGGCTATACCTAAAATTTTGATGGTCCCAAATTAAGACATCCTACAATAAAAAACAATGACGTTAAATGCAAAAACCCGAAATTTTTGGTTGGATTTGTATGGGGGCTATACCTAAAATTTGTTTTGGTTTACCCATATTGGTCTATTTCATTGGGACTATCATAGTCATAATTTATACAAAATTGAGGCTTCCTAAAAGAAGAAACAATGAGATTTTTATGCAAAAACCCAAAAATTTGCCCAAAGATTTGCGGCTAGAGAAAAACCGTTTGCAAGTGCACAACTGACTTGATATAATCAGGCGCATTAAGTACAAACGATAGCACTGAGCTGGTCACGTGCTTCGAATGGATGAACTGGCTCCGGCGAGGCAAGTGTCCGACAAAAACGTGAATGTCAGAGGGGCACGACAGCGAGGAAGGATCTGGTCCTGGTGGCCGTCCGGAGGATTGGGATCTGGAATTGGTGTCGAGTGACATTGGACATTACATACATACAAGTGCACACTTGACGGCTTTCTTGAGACTAAGCTACAAATATGAAAGTTCTATCTCCGAGACAGCATGACAGACGGACATAGCTATTTCGACTCTCCTTCCATATACTTTATAGAGTCTATCTAGCCTCCTTCTGTCTGTTACAAACATTCGCACAAGCTTATACCCTTTTACCCTTTGAGTCCAGGATATAAAAAGTTTGTTGAATAGAATAGAGTACTGTTCAAGGGTTCTTCTTTTATGAATCCTGGAACAAAAGAAACAAGTATTCTTCATCAGCTCGACGAAACGAATTTATTTATCAGAGTCTCTCTCTCTCTCTCTCTCTATCCGTTTTTTGTCTGTACATCTGTTTGTTTCTGTAAGCTCCATTTGCTCTGTTTTAAAGATATTGCATTTTTTTTCTGTTTTTTTGTACACCATTTTTTCTAAGATATTTTTATACTATCAGCTCATTCCTAATTTATTAAAGTTACTTTTTATTTTCTAAAAATGTGCATCTTAAAAATAAAATGTATAAAATTTTGTTTTTACCTTTGGCAGATCACGTATATGATTCGCATCGAGAAAGAGCTCTTCCAATGTACGTGAATAGCGTAAAATCTCTTCTGGAACATTTGGAAGCGAACAATGGCGTTTATCGACAAATTCGACTTGTCGATTGCAGCCCTTAAAAATTGGAATGCACTTAAACATTGTTGAGGTTTTTTTTCTTTTTAGAAGCCAGCTTGAAGCGTTTTTATAAACTTATTGTTGCACTTTAATATTCTGCACTATTAATATTTTATATTTATTTTATTTATTTTTTATTTATTTTTTATTTATTGAATTACACCACTTCACAAAAGGCAAAAAACGCGGTTTACATGAACCGCCCGCATAAACAAAATGAAAACAAAAAAAAAAGAAAAACAAATAAACGAATTCGTTAATAATAATTTCAATTATTTACACTATTTTTCTTAGTGTTGTTTACTAATTTTATTAATTTACAATTTACACTTTTTTGCACATTTCACTTTGTGTCGTATTTTTTTTTTTTTTTTTTTATATTTTTAATAATTTGCTTTGCGCTGCATTTTCGTTGGTTTTACTGCGGTTGTTGTTGTTGTTGCTATTATTGCAAACCTGTGGAATAGAAAAAAAAAAAAGAGAAGCGCGTTAAAAACAAACAAAAAGAAAATGATTTGAAGAGAGAGTTAAAATATAGTACGTAAAATTATTTTAATTTTAATTGGTATGCTTATTAGCGCAGAAGAGCTTTGATGTTATACGCCATCATTCAACACATTTGCACATACATATGTACAGTGTGTTGCATTAGTATAGGACAAACAAGAAAAATTTAAGAACGTCATTTAGAAAGAAGAATTTTTAAAATGCTTTTAAATTAAGAAATTAATAGAGAAAATGGTAAAATGCAACTTTATAGCAACTTTGATTAATTTTTATTCTATTTATTTTATTATTTTTCTTAAAAGAATTTAGTGTATACGTATAAAACGCACTGTTGTATATAAAATACATAAATACTTGTACATAAACGTAATTGTTCAAACGTTGCAACGTAATACAAAACCGCGCCGAAAGACGTGTAAGCATTTGTTGCTTCATACAGCTTTACGTAGCTTTTAAACATCGCCGGTGCGCTTGTGAATGACACTGAATATACGAGATGCCAATGTGTATGAAGAGAAACGTTGGGACGGTGTATGGTGTATCACACTACAAACGAGTGTATAAGCCAACAATAGCAATAAACGAATAGGCTTGGAATGAGAGAATAACAGAAAAACGAAGTAAAAGACGAAACAAAAGCGGCTAACGATGACGACGTCGACTACGACGACTTCGAAGCCGACTGCAGCATTGGAATTTAACAACAAAAGCAATGTGAAACGGTCAAACGGAGAGTGAAGAGTAAAGCGTTAGTTAAACAAAAAAAAAAAAAAAAAAAAAACGAAACAAAAAGCCTTTTTTAAACGTAGTAGAATATCAAGCTACGTTGATCGACACACCCAATAAGCGACACGCACTTCTAAAGCCGCCATACAAAAAAATTATTTAATGTGTGACGCATGCAACGTAATAGAATGTTTAGTTAAAAAAAATTATTCATTTCTTTCAAATTTATTGAGAAGCCAACGAGAGCGCATGTAAAGTAATTTCTAATTGGAATATCAATCGGAAATTAGCAATAAGGAGCAATTTATTATGCGACTCCTTTAAAATCGCGCTATCCTTTTCACACACACACTTTAACCAATACTCCCACTTATATACAAACATACATAAAGAAAAAAACGTACGCTGCAGCTACAACAAGGCTGTGCTGCTTGTCTGTGGCCAGCCAGCGTCGTTGTTGTTGTTGGCGCAGAGGCTTTTTTCTGTATGTTCTGTGTATCTATGTGTTTGTGTGCGTCTAAAGGTACTTGTTTGTGTTGCGCCTTTTCGTTGTTATTGTTGTCTTGTTAATTTGCACCAATTATTTCTTTTAACTTATTATTTAATTTATTATTAATTTTTGCACACCTTTTCTTGTGCTGCCTGTAAGATGATATTACAATAGCAGCTTTGGTTCGTCGATTTTTTTTTTCAACCTTTTGCAAACATTTTCTTTGCTTTGAATGCGAATTTTATATATACACAGAAACACACGTTTACATACGTTTACATACACACACACACAGAAACGAAATCCCGGCGACGGCGGCGTCGAACACGAAACAAACGACAACAGCGGCAATTTATTGAAAATAACACTTCACAATTTCAATAATCCGAGTTTTAAATATTCCGCTTTTTTTTTCTTTTGTATAAAATGTACTACTTTTTTTTTTTAAACGCAGAAGAAAGAAAAAAAAAGAAAAATTGCGAAAAAAATTTGTATGCGTACGCGAGCTGTTCTTTTACGTTAACGTTCCGAAAGCAACGAAGTCCAACAACAAACAGAGAGCAACTGTTGTATATTGAGAGCAGAACCTGTGCCAATAACCGATACAACAATAGTCTGAAACGGTTAGAAATACGAATAGCGGGAATGTCCAAGCGGTTATAGCCAAACGGTTATTAGCGATATTTTGTTATTGTGAATTGAAATGAATAGTCTGCGCCGTTAATTTTGAAATTCAAATTTATTTTAGAAACTCAGATGATTAATTAAAATCGTCTATTTAAGATGTTGTTCTTTATTATCAGATTAATAACGATGGTTTTGAATTGCCAGTCTTTAGAGTTAAGTTTTGTTGTTCCTTTTTATATTGTTATCATATTAATAAACGAAATTTCTGAATTTTTTTCATTTGGAGTTGCACAGCGGATCAGTAAAAGTCAAAACATTCTTGATCAGTTTCAGTCTGTCAACCCTCCTAATCACTTCTACGTTTAACTAATAAAAAGTTTCTCGAAAACTTTAAGAGATTGTGTCATTTTAAATATTTATATTTTATTTACACGTTTTAAAATTGTTTTTTTTTTTTTTTTTTTTTAATTTAATTTAAGATATAAATATATACACAAAAAATTCTTAAAATTAAACAAAATATTATATAAAAACATTTATAGTAATTATAAAAGACAAATTAAACAAATTCTAATTAAATGAAGTATTTTGAATAAATTCATTGTTTGAAGGCGGTGCCATTTCATTTATTTCATTGCGTTTATCCCATGGCTGCAACTTTGAACTGCTAAAGAAACTAAATGCAATGATGCCCAATCCATAAGACATGATTAACGATAACATTACATAATCCCATTCAGCTTTTGTGCCCTGCAAACAAGTATAATGAATCGATTGTGTATAATATACATGTGTAATGTGTAAAATAAATTCTTACATTTGTAACAAACAGCGCAATGCCAATTGGTGCGAGAAAACCACAAGAGCTTGCCAAACAATTGGCAATGCCTGACAATAAACCCGCATAGGATGGTGCAAAGTACAGCAAACTGGGCCAATAGACACCGGAAAAGGCCAAATCTGTAGTTACGCCCACAGCGACAGTTAAAATCACCACAAGCGTTTGTTGTCCAGAGCTGGCGAAGATTATGCCACCAATGCAAGCGCATGTAATAATGTTACCTGTAATTTTTATGCAGCCATATATTATAATGAAAAAAAAAAAAAGTATATACAAATATAACAACTGAATAAAAACTAACATGCAGCATAGACATATCGACGAAACTTTGTTAAATTTAAATCAGGCTTTGATTCAATATGATTACAAGAGGCTATGGACAGCGCTTTCGACACGAAAGAGCCAAGAAATGGTGCAGACGAAAGTAAGCCTACCTAAAAATAATAAAAGTTAATATTGAATTGCAATAAAAAAACTGGAAGAAAACTCACCTCATGCAAAGAGAAACTCATTGCTTCACGGAAAAATCGTGGCAACATTAGCATTATTACCATAATACCGTAAGTGTGAAAGAAGTGCGTGAGTATGAAAGCGTAGACAGGCAACGAGGTAAATATCGCGTTCCAGGGTATTTTTTTATTCTGAAATGTTACAAAATTTTTTATACAACACTATTCGAAAGGTCTAAGTTTATTCTTTGCCAGAATTTAAAAAAAAGAAGGAAAGCCTACGTTATACAACAGATATTCTTTCCAGATTCAGCTACAAAGAAATTTTTTAAAAATTTATACTGGAACTCTCGACGGTCCCAAAAAACCTAAGTGTCAAGTTTAGTGGATCTATCTTTTATAGTTTCCAATATCTTTAAAGTTTCTTTGCATTTACTTACGACCGATTGCCTTTGTGTCTCTGTTGTCTGTAAATAGGCACGCTCAGCCGGCGTTATGCGTGGATGCTCGTCCAGCGTATTGTACACCAACCAATGACAAGCGATGCCGAAGAGTAATGAAAAGCCACCAATTACATAGAATGGAATTTCCCAGCCATATGTACAAAGATAACTAGAAATCGGAAAAGCTAACAATGCACCGGCAGAATAGCCACCATATGCAAATGAAAGCAGAGCTGTACGTTCCGTAGGATGTGCCCAAACAACGAAAAGCTGATATAGCGCCGGATTGCCGCAACCCTAATAATAAATAACGCAAAGAGAAAAATTATACACGCTTCAAGACTACGTATGGAGTCATTGAAACTGACCGCAATCATGCCCTGCAATACGAGCAGCAATACAGCGGCCACGTAGCTTTGATGTGCAAAGACGGGTAGCAACATAAATGTTATGGCTTGCAACGTTATGGAATGTACAAACAATAATTTACCACCGCATTTATCCGCCAAATGACCAGCAAAGGGTAACGTTGCAATATATCCATAATAGAAAACTCCCTGCAATGTCAATGCCTGCGAACGTGTCCATTCTAGAACGTTAGACTGTAATGTTGATCAGAAAATGAGTAAATTATTTTGGTACATCTATAAAGAATTTTACTTACCTGTATAATCTGTTTACCCGTATCAATTGCCTCCGATACCTCTTCTACTGCCTGGCATAGATGTGGCTCTTGTTGAACATTTGTTACATTAGCCAGTGAATCCATGGTTGTTTCCAAAACAGTTGCTACTGTCTCCACAGTCTTCTCAATGTTCGGCACCATGCACAATATGACAAAGCTAAGCGTGTTGCGCATGCAAATGTGTACAATCATTGAGAAAAATGCGCAAAGCGTGTATGTCATGCGTACTGAACACCAAAACTTTTGTTGAAGCGCCGTCTCCATCTTGGCGCACATCCTGTGCAACACCATCAAAGACATTTGCAATTTGAATTTTAGCCACATTCCATGTTTTTCGCGTCATTTCATCAATTGTACAAGCGTTTTAGTTTTCGAACGTTCAAAGCCCAACTGCTGCCGCTGTCAGAAATTTTCTAAATTGCGAGCACCAATAATTTGCAAATTGTCACGATTCTCCACTTTGTTGGTAGTCAGTCGATCTTACTTATCAAAAAGTAAAGCAAACAAAATGACTGCGCTGGCGTCTGTTGCACACTCTTTCTTAATTTTATCTGTCCGTTCGCTTTTACGTTATGCACTCGGATTCGTGTAAAATAAAAGTAACGGTGAATCGCTTTTGACAATTTGTGTTCCCATTTTCGATTGCATTAAAAAATGGATCGATTTGAAATTAAAAGCTTTTTCGTTACAAAGTCAAATCTTTATTGTTTTGTTTAATATTTTTAAAAAAATTCTTTTGGAAGTGCTGCGGTACAAAATGTAGGGCCTTGTCTGCACTGAAAACATTAACATTTAAATCAAGAATGCAAAAAAAATAATGGTCCATTCAAAAGCCTTTTTTAGCTTTGCAACCTGTGTTGCCCTCTTAAGTTTGTGCAATGCAGTTTTTCTATTTAATAATACTTTTATCTCTTTCACTCTCGTATGCTTTCATCGCTTGTACCAATTTTGCAACTTTTTATGTCTCTCTCTAACATAATAGTTCTCTGTCCTTTCTATTTTCTTTATTCCGCATCTGTTAAAATGTACGATGCATAGTCAACGCGTATTAACACAATCAGTGCGGCATGCAGCATGCGTTGAAAATACCTTAGCGCATGAAGCAACGCATGCGTCTTGCATAAATACAATCAATGCATATGCGTTGAAATTGTTTTAAGGCGAAGATTAAAAAAAATTGTCATTTCATTGTTTGCGGATTTTATGTTGCATTAGTGCTTTCGAACAAAAAGAAATAATAATAATAATAAATGAAATGTTATTTTTAGTACGATAATTATTTCAAGCAAATTGTGCTAGTGCAATTCTTCGTTTATTTGGAACATTTGTTTATTTTAAATAAAATTATTGTGGCTTTTTGTTAATGTGTCGCCATTTTGTTGGAATATTTTTTTTGTGCTTTTTGTGCTTATTTTTTTTTACATTTTTCAAATTTCCCAAAGTCACATTTTAATGGAAACACGGTTCATTCAACAAAAATATAACTTCGGCCCCCGGTCAAGTGTCACATTAAACTCTTCAGACCAAAACAAACTATCTGCTATTTTTAGCAAACACAAGTCTAAAATGCAATGAACTAAAAAACAGGGTAAATATATCTAAAGCTGTTGGAAAAACTTCTATAAAATAATATTTTTTTAACTATTGTTCATCCATTTTGTTACCGCCAATTTTGAACTTTCGTTATTTTTATTCCCGCCACACATAGTGTAAGGGGTATATTCAGTTTGTCTAAAAGTTTGTAACGCATTGAACGAGACGTCTTAGACTCCCATAAAGTATTTATGTTCTTAATTAGCTCGACGAGACAAATCGATCTACCCATGTCCGTCTGTCTGTAGATTTCCATGCATCTTTTTCGTTCAAGATATAAAGATACATACTAAGCTAAAATTTGGAACTTAAGCTTTTCTCGGCAACGACTAAGTTGAGTTTGAAAATAAAACTGCCACGCCCTTTTTAGGTGTAGCCCCTAAACAAAATGACCGCCCATTTAAAATATTTTATATGGAAAAAAGTATTATTTATGAATGTATTCACTCCAGAATGGGTAAAAATATTTCTTAAATCATCGTATCATGTACACACCCCCGATGTAATAAGAATCGGGCCACTATAACATATAGCCCCCATGTAAACTCACCTCCCATTTTCTGATTTTTTTTAAAGAAAAGGTTTGTTTATCTGTCTTTAGCTTAAAATTTGAACTATTGACTCCCACCCATCCCTTCTCCAAATGATACCTAAGCCACTGATGATAATAAATATACTATTCCTAGATTCGTGTGGCGGGTATATAGCTTCGGTTCCACCGAAGTTAACGTTTTTTCTTGTTAATTTTTAAAAACGAAACGCGTTTTTATTGTTGAGGTGCTTTGAGCGAGTCGGCAATTATCTGACAAGGGTCAGAAACTCATTTAGAAACAAGAAAGAAAAATTAACTTTGGTTGGACCGAAGGTTATATACCAGTCACACATCATTTGACGTGGATAGATCTTCGTGTACAGCATTTGTATTAAAATTCATCTTAAAATACTAAACAAAGTACAAATATTCTTAAAAATTTAGAAATTCACGGCCCGATCTGAACCAATTTTAAACTGAAGATTTGGCTTGATATAAGGAGCATTTTTCGACTTTGAAGCCATTAGCTCCATAAATAATTTTTTTTTCTTATAAGAACCTTAAAAATGTTGTACGTTTGTAGGGGGCTATACCTTAAAGTGGCGTGGAACATTGACTTTGACGTAGAAAGTACAAAGGACCTAGAAAATCTAAAGTTTAAAATTAAAAAAAAAAATACCGCGAACGGTATCAAAAATACAGAGCAGGCTAAACAATTTAAGCACTAAACTCCTTCAAACATTTATTGAATAGATTAGATGGATATGCCAATAATACGAAATAGGAATCTACTGATATACTTCGCATTAAAACAAAAATTAAAAAGCAAAGCTATTTGATGGTATACAATTTTAAAACTAGAAATGTTTATTAGTTTTAATTTTGTTCGAGATGTACATCGGCAAAGGATGGAAGCTATATCGAATGCAGGGGCATCTAACATTGAATATAGATGAAATAAGATCTCAAATGGAAGTTACACTAGTTTAAAATTTTGGATTTCATGTACCTATTTCCATATTTTTTGGTCAAACTTAAAAGGCAGGATACATATTGATTGGATAAATGAGCTGTGGGCGTGGCCTCCATAGAATCGATACAGAAATTCATTGTATTTTTAAAAATACAAATTTGATCTTAAGAAATGAAATTCGGTATACATGTTGCTAGGACCGATAGAACCGGGCATTAAGGCGCGAAAAAATTATGATTGATTCGAAAAGTGGGCGCTGGGA
Source organism: Leucophenga varia (assembly GCA_018903435.1). Lineage (NCBI taxonomy): Eukaryota > Metazoa > Arthropoda > Insecta > Diptera > Drosophilidae > Leucophenga > Leucophenga varia. The sequence continues at coordinate 150,826 of JAEIFJ010002763.1, forward strand.
AAAACAGTTTGGTGTGACAAAAATATTTGAAAAGAACTATTTGCGACAAACGAGCAAAGCCGGGTATTTTAACTTTTATGTACATATTTGTTTATGTACGTATATATAAATTTCATTAAAGCGAATGAAATAAATTTGTTCCTAGTTTTTCCATGTTCGATATGCGTGCGTGTTGTTATTGTCATTGTTATCTATAAATAAAGATCGCACATACGACATGTTGTACTATGTAGCTTTACCTTTTTTGTTTTTGTTTTCATTTCATATATCCTTGATGTCCTTTTTTTATATTTGTATTTAAACTATTTTTAGCGCAGTTTTTGTGTGCACTATATTTCGATTAAAGTTTTGAATTTTTGATGACTCCGCGTGTTCACATATGAAAAACAAAACAAAAACGGCAATTATAACGCCTTTTCCGCGCTTTTTCCGCCATTTTATTTATTCAAAATATGACAACTGAGTAAACAAAAAAAAATTCATATACATACAGCCATAGTCAAATGTTATTACACAACGAAATTTTTTTGCACACTCAACTTCCTTCCTTCTTCCTACTGTTGCTATTGATGTCAGACTATAATAAGATATGTCGTTGTAATCCTTGATCTATCCTGAATCGATCGATGTCTTATTGGAAAAGATAACGGTATATCGAACCGAGTTTCAAGCGAATGAAGTAATGAGTAGCGGCCGTCAAAAGTTATTACACATTTTTTTCCGTCAAAAGTAATTACACAAAACTCAAACTTGAATATCTTGGTCTCTATTGAGAAAGCAATGAAATCTTATAGTGTAGGTTGTAGGTCTCTTCGAGTAGAAGAAAACGGTATGCTTAGAATTTTCGGGGACCCTTAGGGTCTGAATTTAGGGTCAATAAACAAATGTTCCCTGTTTTTTCACTTAAAGAGCAATATCTCTGTTAGTTACAAACCGATTTTAATATTTTAACATGTTTTAGAAAGAAAAAACTTTGCCCACATTTTTCAAAATTAGGCTTTCTAAGAATTCTAAGCATTTTCTTAAGAATTTAAAAACAAAAATTTTTAAAAAAAAAATTTTAGAAAAAGTTAAATAACTTGGTCAATTATTGTCGGATTTTTATCATTAAACAGTCATTTTACTCGTTGTTCTGTGTACTTTAAGAAAACCTTTCTCATAAAGATAGCTTTCAAACAAAAAAGTGTAACAAAGTACGATAACCTTAAATGGTTTGAAAAAAAATGGTAAAAATTGCGTTTGTCTTGAAAATACGCAGAGGTACGATCAAAAATGTCTTAAAAATGTCATTGCCCTCAAAAGGGCAAAGTTTTTTCTTTCTAAAACATGTTAAAATATTAAAATCGGTTTGTAACTAACAGAGATATTGCTCTTTAAGTGAAAAAACAGGGAACATTTGTTTATTGACCCTAAATTCAGACCCTAAGGGTCCCCCGAAAATTCTAAGCATACCGTTTTCTTCTACTCGAAGAGACCTACAACCTACACTATAAGATTTCATTGCTATCTCAATAGAGACCAAGATATTCAAGTTTGAGTTTTGTGTAATTACTTTTGACGGAAAAAAATGTGTGTAATAACTTTTGACGGCCGCTACTCATTACTTCATTCGCTTGAATCTCGGTTCGATATACCGTTATCTTTTCCAATAAGACATCGATCGATTCAGGATAGATCAAGGATTACAACGACATATCTTATTATAGTCTGACATCAATAGCAACAGTAGGAAGAAGGAAGGAAGTTGAGTGTGCAAAAAAATTTCGTTGTGTAATAACATTTGACTATGGCTGTATATGGAAAATCCTATTACTTATGCAGCGCAGCAAATATTGTTATACTTTGAGTTTATATATACACAAAAAAAAAAAAATAAATAAAAGAAAAATAGAACAGACTGCATTTTGTAAGTTTCTAAGCTGTTATAAATTGTCAGCGCGCACATGTTCTCCACTGGGAGTCATTTAAATGTAGTACACCATCATGTGTATGTGTGCCACACTTATTTACTATGGCAAATTGTAAATAGTAAATTTCTAAAAATAGCAACCATGTGGCAGCTTGAACTATCTAAATCATCATATCATAGTAGTAGGTACCTGCATAGGAGCATTTTTAATACAGCTCGAGATTCCTATATTTGCAAACATATTTAACCACAATGGAGCATTTACTCACAACTGGTACACCTTGGCAGGTGTTCATCCACATTCAGTTTGCTCACCTGAAAAATGTTACCAGCGAGCATAGCGTGTAAGCGTACAACGTGTAAGTAATTATTATTACGCCCTCGTTATCATCTGTCGAACTACATAGATACTTATTTAAAAAAAATAAAAGTTAACGTATACGACTTCAAAATTCTCTATGTGAACGAGGATGATGATCCCCCGATGATATTCTACGTAGAATCCTATAAAACAAAGCGATGGGTTTTTCTTTTTCTTCGCTATGCCTGCAATGTGTTTGTTGTAATGCTCCGAACATGTTGTTGCCAGCTTTCTACATATTCTATTGTATCGAAACGTACGCCATGTGTTTGTTGTTTTATCACTTCGCTATATCCCATGTTCGTGCTTCGACATTCTTTCGATGGTTCGGAAAAAGATAAATTTTGTTCATTCTTCGTTTTATTAGTTATGATGTTTTTATGTCCGTTATTATGACGTCTATAGGCATGGTCCAACTTAATACAATACTATGTGTGAAGTATGCATTAAAATCGTCTATACTTTAAATAATACTTTCATATATATTTAAAATGTTGTACATATGTACAAATGCTTGACCCATACACCTAAAAATATATGTGTAATTCAAATACAATAAATAAATACATAGAAATTACGAGGGCCATTAAAAAAAAAAAGGTGAGATATTCCGATATTGTGAGGTTGCTGACAGATTAGACTATACCAATTGTTTATATGTACTTAGATCTTGTTGATTTGTATTTTTTATAGCTCTATACTGAGTATCTTTTAAGTCTGCGTAAAAATGCTGTATTGTTATTAGGATAGAACTCAACAATCTGGTCTATATTTTACATAAACCTTTTAATGATTTTTTTTCGAATCTTTTGAAAAATTTATATAAATTTAATTTGTAAATTTTTTTATATTTTTATTTTTAAAAATAAAAATTTTACAGTCATGTACTACGTTATCCTTATTTAATTTGTTAACTAATAAAACTGACCTCATATTACACACTTTGACTTTTAATATTTTTTTTTTACATGTCATTGTTATTGTTTTTTATTTTATTTTCTTTTTGTGGAAATGCCACAATTCGCGTGTTTCCTGTTCGTTCTTCTTATTATATTTACTGGTATTCCTCGTTGATATTTTTGTTGTTGTTTTTGTTGTCTCTTGTTTAATATTCCTAAACGAAGGTACACGCCGGAAGGTTGAAAGGAGTTAGACAGCTACGAAATGTATGTATGTACATCTATTACGTTTTGTTTAGCTGAATGTGCGGCTACTTGACCCAATTTTGATAAAGCATTTTTTTTAGTCCATTATACCGTAAAAGTGAAGAAAATGAGTATGGAATATGCAGAACACACCTATAGAAAGATTTTTGTATTTATGCAAAATATCGGAATAATAATAATATCAAATTTTACAATATATATTGAGGTGTTCCAATTCTAATGGAATTTTTTTTTTACGGTGTTGAATTAAGCATTGCCAATGTAATAATGTATTCATTTTAGTAAATTTAATTGTGTTTCAACTTACGATCAAAGAAGACTACATTTATGAAACACTGCTCTGCATTAGATCGGACCATGGTTCCATACGCATCAGGTAACATGTTAATTTTTTCAACACAGCTGCGAATGCTAAAACACAAAACAGAAATACGAAGGACAGTGAGTGAGACTGATAATTTAATGGGTCGAGAATAGAAAGAGACAAATTAATAATATACCAATTTATAGTTATTCCACCATGAATAAAACTTAATGTTTTCATAGAAATTTTAATTACTTCGAAATGATTTCCAAGACCATCCTAGTGTTCACCATATAAAGTCGTTTCAGAAACACCATAACGAGCCATAAAGATCTTCTTCTTCTGACAGACTGTCTTTTAAAAGGAAGCGTGGCAAGTTTGATACACACATATCCTCTGAATATGAACGCATTTTTGATTCAGAACTTTGTTTCGTTCGGGTTTCATTTGTAAAAAATCGTGACAGTTTATAAAATTATTTTTGTACTTTTTGTTAATTTTCAATCGATAAATGGATGGATGGTTGGTAGAATCACCTGGTCTTCCTTTATTTCAATTTCACTTGAAAAATACAAATTATCACATTAAGATTTTCCAATAAATATATTTCTTGTGTGACATGGAAATGGATGTTTAGGCTATTATTTTAAAGAGCCACCTTTAGTTTTTGATAATAGTGGAGTTTATAGAACTTCAGGGTTCAGCTCTAAAATTTTTAAAAAACTTGATTTTCAAGGATTAAACCCTGTTTTTTCAAAACGGACATGATGGAAGGTTTCCGAATCGAGTTTCATATTTCAAAGCATGAGAATGGCGGAATATTCAAGCATATCAAAATTGTCAGCGACTGAATTGATTTTTTTCTTGTTTTTATTTAAAAAAAAAATATATTGTAAACCTTAACAAAGTAACTTTCTTTTACTGTATAAACTTTTGTGGTTGCAGCCAGGATATGGCAGGTTATCCATAAAGCCGTTTCATTAAAAACTAAAACTTGTGGTAAAATAGAGGAAAAAAAATGTGGCTTTTTTTTTTTTTTTTTCAAATTACATACAAATATTCGAATCGCTGCCGAAGACAAAAAAGGTAACACGAATAACTACTAAAAACTATAACAAAAAACAACAACAAAAATTGACGAACTGAGCCGATTGAAGTCGTTCAGGACATTAGTGTAAGAAAGATAAAGAAAGGTAAATGGAAGAGTGAAGAATAAACAGGTGTCCAGTGAACATTAAGGAATGCGGCAGTGCAGCAGTCAGTTGCGTGAAGAAGCTAATACGGCATGGATGTAACGCGCGAATAAGCGTAAAAAAACGGTTCTTGCTATAAAAAAAATAACGCAAAAAAAAAGAAAAAAAAATAAACTAAATTAAAATAAAAAATTTAAATAAATTAAAAAAAAGGAAAAACAAATTTTCTACAATATTTTCTAAATAAAAATATTTAACGAAATTCAAATAAAAGAGTGTAAAAAAATACAACGAAATAAAAGCAATTAATTTAGTTGTAATGTAAATAAAAATTGAATATAGAAAAGTGAAGTTTAAAGAAAAAAAAAATAAAAGAAAAGAAAATAATACAATAAATAAATAAATTTGAATAAATAGATTAAGTATGTAAATATTTAGAATAAATTTATTGCAAGTCATTTAGTGAAAAATATATAGTATAACGGTTTATTTTATTTGTTCAACAATCTTCATGTCAACGTCGTCGCCATTTTGTAATTTAAACTGTGCACCGTGCAAAGAAATTTTAATGAAACAAATTTATTTTCCAAATGTGAATGTAAATTGCGAGTGAAATATTTTTCTTTTTTTTTTTTTTTTATAAATTTTTTTTTTATATTTTGTCTGTTGTCACACAAGTCGGTGTCATTAATAATAATTACAACTTTTCGGAAAATTTAATGAGTATTGATTGAATGAAAAAACAAAAACAAAAAAATAAAAATAAAAAACGGAAGTGGACTTCATTATTCTACCAACCATCCATCCATCCATCCATCTATCTATTTATTGTAGCAGGCGAACCGAACGTTGAAGCGAGTAAATAACAGTCAATCCAATCCGTCCAGTCATCGGATCCAATCTAATGTGCTCACACCTACACATGCACACAAAAAATGACACATGGGTATACATATGCCCACATGCATGCATACATACATACTTTCATACGTGCAACATACTATGTACATACTACACTCTGACGAAAAAGTATCGGTTTTTTTTTTTTTTAATAATACATTGAAATTGAATTTAACTGTCTTGAAAATTATATTTTATGTGCCCGGAACAAAGTTAATCCATTTGAATTTAGTGGGCCGGGATTTTCATATAGTTTATGGGAATCCATCCATACTTTTAGGTTTTATTATTTTTTTTTTCGGGAAACACCCCATTTGCAAAAAATCGGCAACTTTCGACGTAAATGAATAAACACGACCATGAAGCAATAGCAAAATCGAATCTTGCAATAGATTTTCAAAATTTAAAATGACGAATGCAATATTATATGTCGCCCAAAAAAGTTTAGAATCAAATGAGATCGCTTAAAACATTTTGAAACTTCATCAGATTTGCTTGAAATCTTTACTCTTATGAATTTGTGGGTGCTAAAAGTATTACGAATCTGGTATCAGTTTTTTAAAAGTCTAAAATATAATTCAAAAATATTATATAAACTTGTATGTAAAAGCCAGGAGATAGGCGTAGGTGTCACACAAAACCTCTTTTAAACTCAATGAAAAAATGAATTTAATTCACAATAATTTCAAAATTTTTAAAAAAAATAAATAAAATAGACACCGAAAACTCAGAGTTTTGGTGTAAGTGTTTTGTTATAAATACTCGAATATTTACACCATTACACCGATACTTTCATTGATTCCATAAGGTAGTCAATTTTTTTTTAAATTTGAGACCCGCTAAACTGAAAATGAATCCTGGAAATTCTATTTAAAATGTAAAAACTCTCGTGGAAGTATTTTCGGTGTCACCCCTGATACACAGTATTTTTATTATTTTTACACCCTGTACCCAAAGGGTAAAAGGGTATATTAAGTTTGTGCGAATGTATGTAACAGACAGAAGGAGGCAAGATAGACCCTATAAAGTTATATATATTCTTGATCAGCATTGGAAGGGGAGTCGAAGTAGCTATGTCTGTCTGTCTGTCCGGCTGTCTGCCGTATGAGAGAGATTATCTCGGAGACTATAAGAGATAAGGCCACCATATTTGAAACTTAGACTCTCCTGAGCCGTCAAGTGTTCACTTGCAAACGGTTTTTCTCTAGACCCATTTTAAGTGGTACCCCAAAATTTTAGGTTTTTGCATAAAAACGTCATTGTTTTTTATTCTAGGAAGTTCAAACTTAGTATTAATTATGTCTATGATTGTCCCAATAAAATATCCCAATATGGGTAGGACCAATAAAGTTTTAGGTATAGCCCCCATATAAACTTACCCAATTTTTAGTTTTTGTTTGAAAATTCAATACAAAAAGTATATACAAAGATAGGACTTAATTTAAGGTACATAAAGATTGGTACAGGGTATCTTGCAGTCGAGCATACTGACTCCAGCGTTCTTTCTTGTTTAAAATTTAGTTGAAACTTGTTGTGAATTATATTCATTATTATATAATTTATTATTATATTATCTAAACTTAATTTTGAAATATTTGTAAAAATGCGGCATGGATTATAGCTGTGACATTTTAAAGAATTTCAATAACATGAAACATTTAATTTATGAACCAGTCTAAATACTTTTTGTTCAGATTGTACAACTAAAATATTTTTTACAAATTTCCATTGTTATAGTTTTTTTTTTTTTTTTTGCTATTCGATTTTGATATTACTATGAGACACACATATGCATTAATAAACACGAAAGTAGCTACTACAATATACATAAAAATGTATCTGTATCTATGTGATTTTGAGTGTAATTGTGTGTATCTAGCTACATGCATACGCTATTAGTGTACAAATTATTTATTATGCGCCACTACTAAATTTCAAATTTATGGAAATTTATTATTTCCAGTTCCTGCTCAATCTGCGTGAAAAGTGTAAAAATAAAAAACAAAATTAAATATACAAAAACAAGAAATCGTGTGCATCCTTTAAAGAGAACGTTTAATTTATAATAAAATTATTGTGGTATTTTACAAATTGATCCACTTTGTGAACTACATAAGTGAAATATTACAGGATATAACAATTTGGAATAAAATAAAAACGTAAAGTGTAAGTATTTTAAATGATGTATGATACAAATTTAGATTTCGCAATAAAAAAAAACTCAATAATTTAGAATATGTTATGGTAGTCCCATTCTTCTTTTAGCTTTTGCAGTAGCCTATTGAAAAGCTAAGCACGGCAACCAGTTGCAATTTGTGCTCATAGTTGTGCTACAAAAATTTACTTGCCTTTATAAGCTCATTTAGTAACTATCCTTGAAATGCAAGGGATGGCACCCAAAATTTATTGATAAGTGTGCGCTAAATCTTGGTGTACACCCAGTTCTAGTCTGATTTAAAAGTCGCCATAGGCTAAAATCAATGGTTTGATTTGAAACAAGTTCAAACGGAAAGTTTACTGGCTTTGACTCTGTTCTATTATCTCTGGTGTGTTAAGATGGGTCCATGTTTTGTTCATGACTACGAGACATTGCTGTTAAAGTGCACAGAGAAAAAAAACTCCGTTAGAATAATGAGGACGATTATATTTGATCTAAGCATATACTTAATCTTATATCAAGCACAATGTGCTTGTATTGAAAACAATCGTGCTTAATTCAAAGTTCAAAAGCTTAAAATGATGGACCAAATTAGTAAATTATGTGATCTACGCTCCTTCAAGTTTATTTTGTTTTTTATCTGTCCATTTCATAAGAACAAATGATTCTTTTGATAAGAACGAAAGTGCTTGATATGAGAACGACTGTTCCAACACAAACGATTATCCATTTATTTTTCAATCTATTACAATTTTTCAACACATAATACACAACAAGTTCATGCCAAAAATTAATGAGGATACTGGTTGCACCTAGGAAAATTCAGCAAGCAACGAATACTTTATATTATATATAAATGGTTCGTATGAAAATATACTTATATTTTGGGGTAATATATATATAACATAAATCGTGGTTGAACACAAAACCAAATGACGAAACTTCTCAACACTTTTGCAATAGAAACATCAGACAAAAAAATGAGACAATTATTTAAAAACGATTAAAGTTCTATAATCTAAAGTGTTCGACGTTGGTACCATATATGGGACAAGCAGTAAACATTCTAGAATTGATTGCAAAGAAAAAACTTGCCCATTTTTGCAGCTTAGCAAAATTTTTATACCTGTCTGTCTGTCAGTCTGAGTGTTCTTCTGCTGTTGCTATGCGTTTTACTCAAAAAGCTTGAAAAATATTGAGCTAAAATTTGTATCTTAAGATTTTATCTGCAATGACTACATAATTTATTGAAATCTGGGGTCCACGCACTTTTTTTTTGGGGAAAGCTTCCTGTATGTACAGCCCAAGTTAGATAAGAAGCATATTTGTCAAATTTTTATATAAAAATACAGAAATAATTGTAATTTTCTGTAAAAATCATAGAAGGGGACTTAACTTTATATAGGGGCAACATGTTGTAGTGACCTGATTCTTATGTAATCGAAAGTGTATGAATGGGCTAATATTAAAAGTGTTTTTACTCTATTTTGAGTAAAACATTTATTAATAAACCTTTTTTTTCCATACAAAAATTCGAAAATGGGCCTTAAATTTTTATGGGAACCATGCCTTAAATTTTAAAACAATATCTTTTTAATTATGCCTGCTATTGAATTAAATCCTTCTTATTGTATTCTTTAGGCTAGAAAAGCTCTAAAATAGACGGTAGGTTTGTATTGGGCTATACCTAAACTGAGCGTGACATCTTGATCTAATCATCAGAAGGATATGGTTAGATTAAATCGTCTTGATGAGATGTTCAAATGTATATTTACTTTATAGGGTCTAAGATATCTCCTTCAATGCGTTACAAACTTTTTGACAAAGGGTAAATTAAGGCAGATCCTTTTATTTTTTCTTTTTCAAATCTTTACTCTGCACTGCATCTCTTCTCAACCATTCTTATAAAACTAAAACGAATATATAATGTTTCAGGCGTTAATTTATATAAAATTAGATATAACAATAGTTTTTATTAAATAATAATATTGTTCTACTGACATTTTCGAATTAATCAATTAACGTTTTTAATTATTAAACTCTCATCATAAAAAATATGACAAACAAACAAAAAAAATAATAATAAGGAAAAAGTTTGAAGTTTAATATATTTCGAGGTCATCTTGAAATATTTTTTGTGTAGAAACTATTTTTAGAAAATACATGTGACCGAACATAAGCAAAGATAATTATCTAGCGATGACATGACAGCAATGTACATATAGTGTGTATAGGTCAAGGTAGCTAAAATAATTCAATAATTATATTAGGTAAAAATAATTTAAGATAAATTAAATGAAAACATTCGTTGAATATGTAACATGTATGTATTTATATTTAGAAAGTATTCGAGAAATTTTCATATATAGTACATAGTAGAAGGTACATACATACCTAAATATAAAATATTATTTGATTAGTCATTCTAAATATGAAATTATGCATCATAAACAATTTACGAGCAGCAACAACGATTGTGATTAGCTAAGCTAAAATCGAACAGGTGTGCACATCTACAAATCGTAACTTTGACAACAAGATTATCAAAATTCCGGAACGATAACCGATACGAGGGTTGTTTGGAAATTAATTACACTAAAACGAGGAATAACGTAAACTTTGGTGATCCAAAGGTAATACCCGTCCCACGAGTCTTTAAATATTTTATGTGTGATCATCAATAGCTTAGATAGTACTTCGAAATGGCATAGATGGGAATCATTGGTCTGATACAACTTAAATTTATACACAATATTAATATCAAATTTTAAGTAGAAAATACAGATATAACAAAAATATTCTTGAAAATATTAGGAAGAGAGATTTATTTTACTATGGGCCTATAAGTTATTGTGGCCCGATCCGTACCATATCGGTGGAGTGCACATAGGATGATATTAGATGTGTTTTTACCCATTTTGAATTGAATAAATAATACGTATTTTTATTCAAAAATTTGAAAAAGGACGTTAAGTTTGTAATGGGCTTGGCACCTTGGTTATAACATTGGATGACATAAGAAGTATTTTTACCCAATTAGGAGTGAATACATGCATAAATAATACTTATTATCATACAAAAATTTGAAAATCGGCCGTTAAGGGCTAAACCTTAGATTAGGCGTGGCATTCTAATTTATAAAAAAGAGCGAATGAATCACCTCGCAACAGACAGACAGGTGGACATAGCTAAAACGATTGGTCTCATCGAGCTGGTCAAGACTATATATCCTATTTTTGGTTTCCAATGCCCCCTTTAATTCGTTACAAACTTTCGGACAAACTAAATATTCCCGTTAAACTATTTGCAACGGGTATAAAATTTATAACTTTTACGTCTTTTGATTTTAGTTTTTAACGTCGTGGACAAAAAAAGATACAATTAAAATGTTTTGCCTCCATAGTGTTACAAATTTCTTAATGGAGAATGCCTTCAAAAAGCGTATTTTGGTGCTCGTCGAAGTCAGAGTGGCAATATGGAGACCTGACGAGAAGGGGTTGAGGGAGGGAAATCATTCGCTTTTTTTTTTTTTAAAGGGTTCGGTGATGAAAAGGATCCAGGATTGCGCAGAAAAGTGATTTTTTGGTCCTCACTTTTAAAAAAATGGTTCCACCAAGCCTGGATTTTCTCTCAGCGAGTATGCCGCTCTTAGACAATGTAACAAAACAGTTTTCATAAAATACAAAAACCCAATCACTTTGGGGGAGGCTTGTATGGTTTGAAGAATAATTTTGATATTATAGACAGACAGTCTATATGCTCTTCTTTCGATGCTGACCATACATTTGCACATCCTAATATAAACTTTTTCCCAGGGCTGCAAACCACTACAAAATTTGCAATTCGGTTCAGTTCAATTGGGTCAAGTAAAATGTTATGTTCAACAAATTTTTGACTACTTTGACTCAATTATTATTTGCATTTTTTTTCGAAATTATTTTTTTGTAAAAGCTCTGTACCAACCGTTTCACCAATCCGAATGAGACATAAAGATCGATTGTGATCAATTTTCAAGCACAAAACGAACCATTTTTGAACCGAACTACTTTTGTCGGTTATTTTGGTTCTTAACCATTTACTTTCAAAAGAGCCTACTCTTTTCTTCTTAAAATGAAACCTAATACTCAATGAAAATTAAATTATGAACTTTCGACAAGAATAATTCTAAAGATTAATACTGCCCCAATAAATCTCGTACTACTCTCGAACTTATTATACTTATTTTAAGTTGTTCTTGGGGCTTTTCTAAATAAATTTCTTTTTAAAGTAATTTTGTAGCTTTTCGATATTTTGACAAACTGCTACGGAAATACGTAACTTGAAGTAACAGATGTACAAAAATTATTGCACATACAGTAAAAACTCTACATGAGTTCCACTCATAAATTTTTTTTTTTTTGTGATCTACAGAATTATAAAAATAATATATTAAACAGTACTCTTCTCGTAATGGTATAGTCCATTAGAAGTAGTTCTCACTGTATTATATAGTTTAGGGTATGTATAATCAAATCAGCTTTTTTCAAGTGGCCTATCGATAAGATTAACCTAATAAAACAGCGAATAATTGTTTCAAATGGCAGGTGGCAGACAATCAATACCGCAAACTTTACAAACAACAAGAAAAATATTTGCTACCCACCAATTTAGTTAACTCTCGCGATTTTAGCGTTTCATACGGCTACGTCTGCGGCTGCCGTTCTAAAGGAAAATAAATAAATAAAAAGCTCATAAAGTGAAAAATGGCTAAATTAAATTTTATGCTTGCGGTCATTTTCTGCGTTTGTGCTTTGCAAGGTGAATAGAGTAGCAAATTAAATGTCAAAGGACTAAAGGACTAAAAGGCTAAACAAGGCCATCCATACAAGCGTATTATTAAGTGAATTCTTTTTTTTTTTTCGTATTTTTTCGGTGCAATTGAATTTAAGTAAAACGAAATTTGACGCAGTACAAGTATCGCAATTTTTGTAATTTTTTCCATTTCCCCTGATAGTGCCAAATTAGACAAAAAATATGGAGAAAAAAAAAAAGAGTACAACAAAAACCGTGTAGGCGCTCTGAGTGTAATTAATGCAAACGCAATCAAGGTCAAATGTCTTTAAACCTTCAATCGAGTCCGTCTCCCGCAGTCCAGTCCAAAATTTTTATTAAATGGAATTCGCTGTGTGCTGGCATTTTTCTTTTATTTTCATTCTTTCGTCCTTACATTTTTATTTTTTTTTTTTTTCAATCCTTTCGTTTGTAGGATTGTTGTTATTTGTATGTAAATGTTTACGTTTTTCATTTTTGTTTTTGTCGTTTCTCTTGTTTGTAATGTACCCATTTTTTTTAATACTTACCTACATTCTTTGTTTTTGCTACACAGTAATTTCCATTGTAAGTAAATTCATCAAATTGTTTGAACAATCACTCGCCTCACCACTCAAGTAAAATTGTATGTCTGGCATATTTTGTATTGTTTTTCATATTTTTAAATAATAAAATTAAAACAAAAAAAAAAAAACAAGTTGAATGAATAAACCCATTAAATCCATTATTAAAATCATATATAAAAGAGATGATATAGCCATGTACTTCCTTTCATTCGTATATTCCTTTGAGCCAAAAGATCTCGAAGACAATAATAAATAGAGCCATCAAATTGATGGCATCAATATTAAAATGTAGTTTATTCAGAGTCTGTTTAATATATTTGTTATAAATTTATTTTTTCAAAATGAAGTTCAAAGAACAGTCCCCAAACATGTTAATGATTACACCTATGACCTATATCCCAGTAAAAAATTTCAAATTGCTTCTAAATGCTCAATTCTTGAATGGAAAGTTTTCAATTCTTTTATAGGAAGTAAATATTTTAGTTGAAAGGAATACTTTTCATTTACATATATCTAAATGTAATACATAATATCAACGAAAAATTTACCCCAAAAAGGATTACCTTTTTTTAAAATTCAATAAATCTTTGGTCTGATACTTAAATTGTATATCTAGGCTCAAATCAAATTTAAAGATCTGGCATCTAGCAAAGAGTACATGTGAAAATTTCAGTTAGTTTCGAGATGATTTTTTTGTAATCGAGTTCTGATCAAGCATTGTCTTTTAGTGGGGAAAATCACTCATAACTGTTACCGTGAATCTGCACCGTCGCAATCAATCAGTATTTATTGGTTTAGTTGTCTTTAAACGAAATCCTAAAGATTTTGTGCGTCGGCTAGTGACTTCTGATGAAACATGGATACACCACTGTACACCAGAATCACCAGAATTTGCCATCATCCATTTTATTCTGTATTTTCAATTTAATTCAGCAATTGCCCATTTTCTTCTCAAAAGACCATACTTTGACTTCCAAAGAGAAAGCAAAAATTTTATTCAAGACGTAATTTACAGCAAAACTCCCTTTTCTTTACCCGCCACACATAGTGTGAAGGGTACATTCAGTTTGTCTGAAAGGTTGTAACGCATTGAAGGAGACGTCGTAGACCCCATAAAGTATATATATTCTTGATCAGCTCGACGAGACGAATCGATATAGCCATGTCCGTCTGTCCGTTTGTCTGTATATTTCTAGGCATCTTTTTTTGTTGAAGATATAAAGATATTAAGCTGAAACTTGGAACTTAAGCTTTTCTCGGCAACGACTATGTTAAGTTCGAGAATGAGAGTGCCACGCCCATTTTTAGGTATAGCCCCATACAAACTTACCGTTTTTTTTCGATTTTTTGTATAAAAATACTAATTATTTATGAATGTATTCGCTCCCAATTGGGTAAAAACATTTCTTTTGTCATCCAGTGTTAAAACCAAGATGACACGCCCTCTTTTAGGCATAGCCCCCATATAAACTTTCTTTTTCGATTTTTCCGATTTTTTGTATAAAAATACTAATTATTTATGCATAAATTCACTCCAATTTGGCTAAAAACATTCTAATGTCATCCAATGTCAAATCAGATGTGCCACGCCTATTTTTTGTTATAGTCCCCAAACAAACTTTCCGCCCATTTTCGAATTTTTGTATGAAAATTGTTATTATTTATTCATGTATTTACTCCATATTGGGTAAAAACTCTTCCAATATCATGGTCCCACGCCCATTTTTAGGTGTTTCTTGCATACAAACTTACCGCCCATTTCCAGATATTTTCGAGAAATATGTTGTTATACATATCTGTATTTTTAGCTCAAAATTTGAAATTAATATTGTGTGTAAACTTGGGTGACCACTGATGATTACACATAAACTCTTTAAAGATTCGTGTGACGGGTATTTAAGCTTCGGTTCTACCGAAGTTAACGTTTTTTCTTGTTTAATTTAATTTAAGCTCTGAATTGCATTTTCTTTATAAATAATAAATAAATGTATATTTTTTTTATTATATTGAAATCCACACGGCAGTAGTTAATGTCTCTGACAGCATTGATTAGAAATTGATAAGAAAGTTTATTGAAAGCCGTAGTAGCTGTATTTGTTTTTTTTTTTTCTTTTATTATTTTATTTGGAGCAAAGGAACTCCACATCGTATTATTATTTAATTATTGTTGTTGTAATAAATTCGAACAATAGAAATATTAAGAAGCTAATCGATGTATAATCGATTATTATGGGAATACGTTTGCCGGACGCTCTCAATTATTAAAGCGTTCAATTGAATTATTCTGTTTTTGATTTTCTAAAATATACAACAAGACCAAAACATTGTGACCTGATTCATTTTTTTTACATGTCACATGCATTTTAAGACGTAAAAAATTTAAAATTTAAACGAGGTCAACCCTTGAGGAAGCCAAAAATAAAAACAAAAACACAAAGAATTGAATTAAATTTTCAATAAATTTTTCTACTACATTTGTGTAGCGTTATACTTATTATTTATTTTTTTTTTTTTTGGTTATTATAGAAACTACCGCTTTATTTTGGCCATGTGAAACGCAAACAGATTGTGCAGCTGACGGCTCAACCTGTGACACGGACACTGGTTTGTGTGTTTGCCAAGGTTTCGATGCCGTTTTTTCGTCGGATTTTAGTAAATGCCTGACGACGTCACTCATTGGTGACACATGCGTCGATAGCGTGCAGTGTAATCTTATGCCAACTGGATCCAGCTGCGTCAAGGCGGGGGTCTGTGATTGCGCCGATGGCCATTCCTATGTACGTGGCCGCTGTCGTCAATTGAAAATACTCGAGCAAAGCTGTGAAACGGATTTGGATTGTTACTTTGGCTACGATCGTCATTCCGTAAGGTGTCAGAATAGCGTCTGTAATTGTGCAAATGGATATTATCGAAGATATGGCAACATCTGTAGACGCAAATCAATGGGTAAATATAATAATGGAATTTATTTGAATATAAGCTTTAAATATTGTTTATTTCTTTTTTGGTAGACATCGACGATGCATGCGTCGTGGATACAGACTGTGATGCACTGGGTACTGGCGTGAAATGTGTAAGTCTCAAGTGTAAATATGTTGACGAGATACCGACGACAACGCCCGACACCGACATAACCACCACCACAGAGGAACCGATAACATTAACGCCAGAAACGCCAACAATCGTTTCATATAAACAAAAAATAAAACAAGAAACGCAACGCAATAAATCGTTAGGCGAAACACCAACTTCAGAGGAGGCCAGCTCATCACAGTTTACCGCAAAAAGTGAATCGAATGAACGTAATACACATGTTCTGCTTACAAATGGCGACTATTATTATGACGAGAATGCCACTGATACAGAAACGGAACTGGATAATAATAACGGAGCAGCAGCAGCAACATCAACATCAACAGCAGCAATTAACGCCTCACAGCCTCAAAAATCACGTGAGATCGCTGTACAAACCAGCATTGATGCATTTGAATTAAAGGAGTTCAACAACACTGGTAAACGCAGTGTACGTAATGTTGGCACCACAACAACGAATACTGGTACCGGCACTTCGACCAGCACTAGCAGCCGACGCACATCAAAAGCGTATACAAGCCATAAACGACATCGTCCGAGTATCTTCCGCTTTACAAATGATGACGAAGATTTTAAAGGTGGCTACTCGACACTCTCGAATACCGATGATGATGTGGATGTGGAGAAGAAATGTAAATGTTGCATTATAAATTAAACTTTAGAACTTTAGATTAAACTATGCGCTTGCTCTTCTAGATGGTGCCACATGTACGGACATTGGTAAATCTTGCACCGGTTTACCGCATTCAATTTGCTCGAATAAAATTTGTTTCTGCCGTCAGGGCTACTATCCGCGAAATGGCAAATGCTTTGCAGGTATGTACATGAGTGTTTAACTTGTTGTTGTCTATTCTTATTGTTTCCGTTTCAAACAGAGCTGGGCGAGATAGCGGAGAGTGCCGATGAGTGTGAATACGAATTTGATGAGATCGCCAAAACTTGTATGTGCCAGAAGAATTACTTTTACGAGCGTGATCTGCGTAATTGTCGCAAACGTAAGACTTAACGAAAAAAAAAAAAAAAAAATTCCAACTAATCTCCATTCAAATATTACAGCTATACAGTACCATCTATCGTGTACGTCGAATAGCCAATGTAGTCCGTTTGGTGCCGCCTTTTGTCATTCGGAAATCCCGCGTCGTTGTACCTGCGAAGAATATGCCCAATATGATGCACTACAGCAAATGTGTGTCTATAGGCAAGGCTTGGGCGCTGAGTGTGAATCGAACGATGGTTGTCCTGTGGCTCATTCGATTTGCACAAACCGTATATGCGTTTGTCGGGATTCATTCTTTGCCAAAGATGGTGAATGTTATGCAGGTTAGCATAGAATGCAGCAATAAAATAAGAAATATTTTATGTCTTATGTTACTTCTTCCGCAGGTATTGGTGCTGATTGCGATGCCGATGCTGATTGTGGTTTAGACAATGCACTCTGCCAGAGCAACGCCATCAGCAGTAATTCAACAGTTAAAGAATCATCCGAAGAACATGAGAAATCTTGCCAATGTCGTAAAGGATTTGTGCATTTTAAGGATGAATGTCTGAAAGAAGGTATGTAAACAGCTGCTGCTTAGTTATCTGAGATTCATGTGTTTTGTATTTTACGCTGCAGCGGATGAAATCGAAGAGGAGTGCACTGAAAATGAGCAATGCAAACCGCTGCTGGCCAGTTGTATTGATCGAAAGTGTAGTTGCACCGAACAGCAACATGAAAAGAACGGACGCTGTGAAACGAAACGAGGTAAGTGTAGTAAAATAATAAAGTTAAATACCCGTCACACGAATCTTTGAATAGTTAATGTGTTAAAGTCAGTGGCTGATATAAAATATCGAAATAGAATGGGTGGGATCAAGGGACTAATGCAACTCAAGTTTAAAGACAATATTGATATCAAGTTTTAAGCCATCCAAGCAATTACTATATAACAAACATTTTCTTGAAAATATCAAAAAAAAATGCAGCTGGAGATTTGGGACAGATCGATTTTCATTTTCTGAGACAGTCAAGTTGCCATCAAAGCTCTGGATGCTAACATTACCAAATCTATGTTAGTAAGAGAATGTAAAAACCAACTAAATTTTTTTGGTCGCCACAACACACCTTGAATCTCTTAGGTTTGCTAGAGTCGCCCACATTAGGAATCACTCTATCTCTTTAGGCAATTATAAATGGAAAATATGAAGAGCTGCAGGAAAGCTAAGCTTATTTGGCCTACGATTGACCCAAAACGTACCAGAACGATACTGGTCACTCCCAAAACTTAGAGAGAAGCCGCCATCACAGATTAGGCATCCCTTATAACAGTACCTGCAGAAGTTGTAGGGAAGAGGACACCCCAGAATTGTTAGAACACTTTCTCTGAGTGTGTCCTGCACTTAGATCGAGTAGACTAAGACACTTTGGACGTAGGCAGTTAGAATCGCTGAACGATCTAGCACTCTTATGTCCCCCCCAACCTAAGGTCCTTCCTTACGTACAAAGGTTTCCCTATCTAGATTTTTAGTGAGAATATGGGGTTTTCGCTCAGCCACCTCTATCTATCTACACCTTAATTTAGAGATCCTGTGGGGTAGGTTTGTGTGGGTATAACCTTTACAGTGGGGCTAGAAAAAACCGTTTGTAAGTGATCACTTGACGGATTAAGCAGTCTTAATCCGAAAGATGGTGACTTTTTTCATAGTCACCGAGATAATAGGTTTCATACGACAGTCAGACAGACAAACCGACAAGTAGACTTAGTTATATGTACTTTCTTTTAATATTCTTTTACCCTTCGGGTAACCAAAATAGAATTTGTATGACACCCCTGATAGATGGCAAATTTGGCGGACTATATTCTTTTTCAACAAGCCATGTCTTGTGTATCGGTGCTTTGTTCTAGTAAGAAATAGTCATCTATTGTAAAATATTTCTGGTCATTGTTCTTCCATTTTCAAAGAAATTGTTGGTAGGTCTATCACGGGTCTTCAAACAAAACCGTCCTACCACCTAGGTAACTGACATCCCATCTTAACATTATTAACTCTTGATTTTAAATATTTTTAATTCTTTGGTTGTTTCTTAGTATTTTTAAAAATTTTGGGTCCATAATAGAGCATGTTTTAGATCCTTGAGTGCTCTTTTGGTAAATATCGTAAATTGTTTATATCAAAACACGTTTAGAAGAAATATGGTTAAGATCTGAGCAGCCATTTTTGAAATTTTCTACAATTTTTTTTCTGTAGTGTGACGGTTTTTTGGTCCATGCTAGACTTTTTATTTCTAAAACGTAAGTTTTTCTAAACTTTCAACAAAAATTTTGTTTACTTAATCTTATTTTTTTTTTAATTTTTATCTCGAAATGTGCATGGTACAACCGAGTCGAGCATCTCGATTGTAAAAGACTTTTCTGTTTTATTGTTATATCGATTTCTATGCTTCTTGAATAAATGAATAAAATTTTTTTTCGTATCTTTTACACTTTTTTTAGTGCTAGGCGAAGCTTGCGCAAAAGCGTCTGAATGTTACGTAAACAAAGATCCGGAGTCAGTGGAATGCCGCAATTCAGTCTGTCAATGCAAGTTTGGCTACCAAGCCGCAGGTGAACAGAAACATTGCATTCGTGTTATGCCCAGTAAAAAAGTTTGTATTTCTCCAACTTCTAATCTATATAAATTCTAATCTATATATATATATTTTTTTCTATAAACTTTATAGATTCTTCCGGAAGGCCAAGTGCTCTTAAAATAATTACATTCGTGCTGATCGGCTCAGCATTTCTAATTACGAGTGCTGCACTTAAACAGGCCTACTACTAAATAATACACCGATTAAACGTCCAGCTGCTACAACTTGTTCAATACAACGATGATAAGTCCATACAATACGGTTTCCAATGGTCTCTTTTTTCGATGTTATGTGAAAATTTTTGCAATAAGTCTTGTAGGCACACACAAACACACACACACGACAACTGAACACTGGCACATTTACATAAGTGTAAGAATACAGTATTCCCTTGTTGTGGTTCGTGGTTGCCTATCATCACCACGTCGTACCTTAGATGTAAGCTCAATTTCTAGTTCTAACCTAACAAAAACAACAACAAAAAATGCGTTTAGCTTTAACTTTTTTTCTCCCTATAAGCGCACTCCGTATACAAATGTAGAATAGCAATTATATAGTTTATAAATTATATTCTAATCTTCGAAGCAATAATTGTTTAAAATTTTAAGTGAAACGGGTTTCATCGAATAAGCCCGTATTTTTTTAAGAAAATCAAGTAATCAACTAAGTTTATTAATTAATAATCTTGCATATACATAAATAAGTTTAAACTTCAAAAAAAAAAAACAACAAAAAACATGTACTTTATATTTTAAATAGTATTAAAAAATAAACCAAAAAAAAAAAAAAAAAAAAACTTAAGCTATCTACCAAATTTTCAAATAAACTTTTTTATACCCAATGAAACGAATCGTTGTAGTCCATTATAGTCTGATCATGTCTCCATCTATAAATTTGATAAGTCTGTCGGTGTCTTTTCAAATTTAAGTTATATTTTTAGGCAAAACTAAACCTTTTTACCTCTATACATTCATCCCTGCGTTTTAAATTTTTTTTTTATTCCCAGCAAATATGAAAATTCCTCAATACAATCCAAATCTCTTAATGTCGAGCCATTTTCTTAGGTTTGGAAATGGGAAATATTCGCAAGAAGCCAACTCTGAAGAATTTGCTGGAGTGTGCATTTTTCGGTAAACAACTTCTCTATCATTGAAATTGATTGATTGATTTTTCGACAATTTTCAGAACTAGGGACTGGTGAAGAATTTTGGTTGCTTTCCATTACTCTGTTTCAAGACATTCTAACCCAAACACGATTTTTAAACATTTTTTGGGTTACAAACAAGAACCATGGTTGATGATATAATTCTGAGCATAAATTCGGAACTTTTGTGTTAAATATTCGTTCGGATGCCCAGTCTCAGGCTCCTCTCTTTCGTCAAATGTTTTCGATCTGTGTATTGTAGTCTTGAAACAAAAATTTTATAATATTGAATCTAACGATGATTCAAACAAAAAAAAATGAATATGAATTTTCATCCGAATTTAGTTCATCTCAAAAACCTTAAAAATTTTACATGCCGATTACTAAACTCCTTAGATCTGGATGTGATATACCCACTATCTGAAATTTCCCCACCAAAGTTCTATGGAAACTTTTGAATTTTTATTATTTTTATATTAGAGTATTAGTGGGGTGAAAAGCAACCTCCTTAACCGCCAGAATGCGCAGCTACTGCAAAGTAGGTTATGGTACCTTGTAGTCCGTTCATATTTAAAGAGACATGCGAAATTTTAGTGCGATACTGCCCTTAGTTTTGTTTGGACAGCCGATTGCTTTTGACGGGTTTCCCATCATGTTGAGTATGGACAAAAACGATTTTCGTTCTCTCATAAAACATTATTTTTTGAGAGGCAAAACGGGGCTAATGCTCTGTTAGATTGCTCCGTCAAATATTGGTTTTAAAAGTTTCGTGGTGGCCGCACTCCACTACCGATGAAGTCCACAGCGGTAGGCCCTCCGATTCTGCATATGAAAAAGTTATCCTGCTGCAGGGTGTCGCGCATGCTCACTCTGGACCAAAAACACAAACCGAGAGCATCATCATTAAACAATGATTAAGGGCTCCAATTGCTTCCGCATCCACCGTATTCGCCCAATTTGGCTCCCTCGGACTATAATCTCTTCCAAAATCTCAAAAGATGGCTCATCAACGAAAAACTCAGCTCACGCGAAGAAATTATCGAGGTCGCGGAGTAGTGTTTTGCATACTTTCCGGAAAATTACTTTTCGGACGGGATGAAGAAGTTGGAATATCGGTGGAATAAGTTTATCGAGCTGATGATTCA
The DNA here is from genome assembly GCA_018903435.1 of Leucophenga varia. Taxonomy (NCBI): domain Eukaryota; kingdom Metazoa; phylum Arthropoda; class Insecta; order Diptera; family Drosophilidae; genus Leucophenga; species Leucophenga varia. The sequence continues at coordinate 173,184 of JAEIFJ010002763.1, forward strand.
AAAAAAAAAAAACAAATAAAATTTCATCCGAATTTAGTTCAAATCTATAAATTTTACATTCCTGTTCCTATGGCCTATAGCTCCGGAAGTGGTATATTCACTATAAGAAACTTCCAGAGTGGGGTACTTCCTCACAAAAATTTGTTTTTAGGGGTTTTCTTTATTTAATTATAATAGAAAAAAAAAAAATATTAAAATATTTTTAAAGTTCTCTTGGAATTTTTAAATTTTCTTATTTTTTTTTAATCATAATAATATAACCCATCGAGTTAACTTTTAAAAACTAAATTTATCTAATATAATTTCAAGACACACAAAAAAATGTCATGCTTATGTGAATATTTTGGAATAATGGAGAAGCAATTGGGTATAAATGAAACCGTTCCACTTGAAGAAAACGAAGAAGCGCACACGGAGAAGTCAGCGTATGAAGTTTACTTGTCTATATTTATATTTCTAAATTAAAATGTTTTTTTTTTCATTTTCTGCAGTAACGCTTTTACAAAAAATACATCCAATCAAGTGTCCGCCAGTGAATTGGCTTTATTGCAAGCTGAAAACTGGTTGCTTAGAAAGAAACTCAAGGATTCGGAAAATGCCAACAATAGTCTTGAGAAGCTAATTGCTACAATTATCGAAAAACAACATCAGATTTCGGGTGAAATGTACCAATTGCGTAGCGCACAACACATATTACAAAAGGACATACAAACGCAACGGGATTATCATATAATGGAACGAAACAATTTGAACTGTGAGCTGCACGATGTCAAATTAAAGCTTAACAGTACCAAACGAGAGTTGGTGTGTATTTTACATGAGTTAAGGCTTTATGAATAAGTTTCTCTTTTTACAGAAAGAAATTACAACGGAAAATCTTAATCTAATAAATTCATTGCGTAGCGCCAATGAAAAGATTTACGAAATAGGAATGCGATTTCTTCAATACAAATCAAAATATGCTGGCGCAAGTGAATTAATGACAACGGATGATGATGATGATGATTATGATGCTGAAGATGATGACGATGTTGAGGAGGAGGACTGGGATATTGAAACGGATGAATCGAGCATATCAGATGAATCGGAGAGTTCCGAATCGGATGATAGTACAACAACTGTTTTAACAGATTAAAACTTAATTTTTATTTCGTATTTTTGTGAACTTAATAATAAATGTTTCTTATATATATTTTTAATTTTCCACTTTTATGTTATTTCGCTCCTCCAATTGTAGCCAGAAATCCGGTGTCGTAATAATAAGTCCATTCAGATTTTTATTCAAATCCGGCATTGTATCGCCGGGTGCCAATACAAAATTAAAATTCTGACACATAGCTGTAGTCATCAGGAAGAGCATATTACGTGCAAATGTCTCACCGGCGCATAAACGTTTGCCAGCGCCGAATGGAAATGAGACATCTTTCTGCAAACATAATTTGCCAGCTTCATTTAGAAAACGCTCCGGTCGAAAATTTTGGGGATCGCCCCAGATACGAGCATCGTTATGGTAGGCAAATAAGCCGGGTATAACAATTGTGTCCTAGTAAAAGCAAAATTTTTTTACAATAAGCAAGACAATTTTTTCAAATATTGATGGAACATACCTTTGGAATTTTATATCCCTGCAACTCTGTATCAACCATTGCCTTATGTGGCACATCAGATGGTACTAGTGTTTCGATGCGCAGTCCCTCGCGTATTGTAGCCTCCGTATAATGCATATATTTACGATCTTCAAGCGTTGGCAGACGTCCACTACCAACAACATCATCAATTTCACGCTGTATACGGCGTGTTACTTCCGGATAGAGCATTAAATATTGTATTAGCAATGACAATTGTACACCAATAGCAGTGAACGCCGGAAATGAAAAGTCCACAAGACCCATTATTAACTGTTCGCGATTGAAACCTTTGTTCAGTTCACCTGCTGCCTGTGCACGTCGCATTTCGGTAATATACATATCGAGAAAATTACGCTCAGCACTTGGATCGTAGGTGTCAATGTAATGATCTATAAACTTGGCAAAGTAATCGTGTATAAAAGTATTCGATTCGTTTAGTTTATTATAGCCGCTTATATTGGGAAAGATATGTCTAATCCAAGGTAATATGCTTAACATTTTGCCATAATCGTCGGCAGTACGTTGAAATTGTAAGCCTAAACGTATCAGATTCAAGAGATTGGCCATTTCAGCACGTGGCGTTCGTTCATTGTAGACAATGTGAAAATGACTGTTTGCGGAAAATGGATTGAAGAATAGCGGCAATTGTATACGATAGCCTCCGGGCTTAACTAGCTGCTGCTCGTGTTCGTAGCGTGGTCCATTGCGTATAATATCAAGCATATCTGTGATCTCCTCCTTTATGACAAGTTCCAATTCATCAAAACGACGTCCGAAGCCGAAATCACGCAAATAGCGTAGTATAAAGCGTCGTTGTTCCTTCCAGAGTAAACCATCTTGAAAGAAAATACCTGAAAATAAATTTGTATTTGCTTAGAAATGATCAATTTAAAATATTTTATCGAAGCAAAACCCAAAATTTAATTGTGTTTTTAACTTTGCTGTGCTTTCATTTAATATAAAACAAAAAAAAAAACCCTTGATGTAGGTCATAACATTCGTGGCAATTTATGATACAATGTAATATATAACTGCTATATTTTGATACCATAAAACGATTATAAAATTTAGTAGAAATTATTTGATAATGTTTAAACTCATTTCGATAAGTGAATTCGAAAGAAGAAAGTGAGTTTATTATATAATAACATTATAAATGCTATAACGTCTCAAGAAACTCTTGTCTTATCATCAATAATTATTTGATTGACATTTCTTGATTAAAATAAAACAAAAGCTGGAAAGTAATCTACTTACCACGCACATCATCACCCGGATCACGCATAGCAGCTAGAAAGAGACCAGGACGTCCATCGAAATCCTGACTATTCAATACATTACGTACTCCTTCACCATTGTGTACCGCAACAACTGGATATGGGCCGACATGAAATCCAATAATATCCGAACGATATAATTTACTAAACAGTATTGCACCCTTGTGCAAGTATTTACGATTGGCAAGCATCAGAAAAAGATAACTGCCAAATAATGGTATACGCGGTGGACCCGGTGGAAATCCTACCGGACGGCCGACAGCATATTTATAGGATAAATAAAAAACACAAGCGCACAGATGCAAAGTAATATCTCGGTAAGCATTTTTGCAAAAATTGGAACACCACAAACACGCACGACGACTCGAAATCTATGCGATTATTCGAAAAAAATATTAAATTAAATTTAAAAAAAAATTCACTTAATTTGAATTCCGTTCAGATCAATTGCAGCGTCTTGACTAATTGTTGTCGCAGCATTGTACGCGGTATTTGTAGCTTCAATTTCCAGTGCCTGATAACGCTTTTTTTATTTTTTTTTTTTTTATTATATTTTAAATACGATGTATAAGTACAAAATATATATGCCATAAATGTGCAAAGCGGGCGATTCGCCAGAGAGATAGAACAAAGAAAACAAAAGTAAACCAAATAAAACAAAAAATCTTGAAATTAAAAAAAAAAAAAAAAAAAAAAAAACAAATAAAATAAAATAAAAAAAATACAAGCCTATATTAAATTGTATTAATTGGTTGATTGATATTAGCTGACCGCAACCTGCGCACTAATCATAGTCAAACTCGATAAGAAACCGGCGTACTTCAAGTGACGCCTATAGGTAAAAAAAATTTTTAAAAAATTAAAAAAAAAAAAATAAATAAAAAAAAAATAAATATAAAAAAAAAATAATAATAATAAAAAAAAAAATACTATAAGTAAAGGAAGCGGAATTTCGAAAAAAGTTTTTAGCAAACAATGCCAAACACGAGGACACGTCACAAGGTCTTCGTTTGCTTTGATTAAAACATATATTCTATACGGAACAAACATGCAATCTATTCAATAATTTGCATTTTTATAATTATTAACAAATTACGGTGTCAATCATTACGCTTAATTGTTGTATTTAACAATTATGACAGCATTTGTCATAGAAATTTTTTATGAATTTTTTTTTTTGAACTTTTAATCTTCTGTGCACATTTTATTGTTTTTATCATTTTCAATATTATTTATCGTTGTGCCAAAAACAAGCTGCATCCATTCATCTTGATGTGTCGTATTTTTTAGCTGGCACAGTTGTTGCTGTAGCTCATGCCGTGTATATTGCGTGGGATCCATATTAAATGGATGCCATTCTACATTATTCTCCTGTTCACATAAAACAACGCCCTTGAAAGCGTTCTGGCAGTGCGCGATAGTTGATATACGTGTTTGTAGCCTCTTTTAACATACGCAAGCTAAAAAAAAGGAATTAAATAAATATAAGTAAAATGTTTTAAGAAGTATGGATATGCACTTTAAAAGTAAAATTTGTTACAAGACGAAAGCATTCGTGAGCTTTATAGAGCATCTAGATGCTGCTTGATGGTCTACGGTGGACAAGAACATGAATCAAAAGCAATGAAACTGGTTTTATAGGTCTTTATTCTTTTATAGGGTCTACTATATATTCTTTATCTCCTTTGGGGTCTACTACATCTCCATTAGTGCGTTGCAGACTATCGTATGTGTGGTCACACTACGAATATTGTTATAAACAAATTCTTTAATTTTTATTTAATAACAAGAGGAAACGGTAACTTTAGTGGAACCGAAGCTGAAATACCCATAAAGTTCACCAGGGGCTTAGAGTAAATTTCACCATAGATTTGGTATGGAGGCTTTATGTTATATTAATATCGAAAGTTTTCACTTAGGTAGACATTGGAATTGATATTACCAAATTGTAATTGAATTCATTCAGAAATATTAAATGTTCTCATACAAAAATTCGAAAATGGGCGGTTTGTTTGTATGGAGGTTTAACCTAAAAATGGGCGTGGCACCTTGCTTTTGATAATGGATGACATAAGAAGTGTTTATATCCAATTAAGAGTGAATATATTCATAAATACAAAATTTCGAAAATGGGTTGTATATTTGTATGGGTGCTATGCCTAAAAATGGTCGTTGCACCTTTTTTCTAACAATTTAACTGCATAGGGCTGAGAAAAGCTTAAGTTCCAAATTTCAGGTCAATATCTTTAAAACTAAGCGAATGAATCGCATAACTACAGACATATAGACGAAAATGGGTATATCGACTCGTCTCATCGAGTTGATCAAGAACATATATCATTTATGGGGTCTCTGATGCCTCCTTTAATGCATTACAAACTTTCGGACAAACTGAAACTAAACTTTCAAGCAAATCTAAATTCAACTTTCGAATAAATCTGTTTACAATGGGGACAGACGGACACTGTACGTAGAGCTGTAACGACACAGTTTTCAATGCTATTGTTTTTGATTTACAACACGTTCAACAATAAAATGCTTTAAAACTTACGTGCCACGCATTTCACTGTTGTAATTGATTTGCATTGCCATCTCCTCCGTTCGCTTCGCCACATCAGTTTTAAGCAATTCAATGTGTTCCTTTGTAGCACGCAAACGCGTCAATTGGGCATCTTTGATCGAGTCAAGCTGCTCAATATCTTCTTCCAGTCGAAGTATACATTCCTTTTTCAGTTTGAGTTCAGCACCGTATTTTGCACTCGCTTTCTTTTGTGCATCTGTATATGTTTAATTATATTTTTATATTTAAAAATTAATTTAAATAGCTTTTTGGTCGTCAAAGCGGGTCAGTCACTCACCAAGTTTTGCACGTAATTTTGCGGCACGTTTCGCCAATATGCATTGTCGCATGGTAAACTTTGCCTCATTTTTGCATAAACGTTCAAAACGATTAAATATATTGTTGTCTGTCATTTGTTTATATATTTTTATTTTAAATTATCGCTTTTTATTATTGTTTACGCGCTTCGTACACAAACACACACACACACAAATGTAATGCGTTCTATTATACTATGCTGTTATCTCGCTCGCACAAAACATAACACTCGGCAGCACTTTTACAGTTTTATACTTACACTATGCATTGGCACACTTGGTAGCACTTCTCAGTTAACTCTGCTAGTTATAGAGTATAGATGTGTCTCACTCCTCCTAACCCATTCACTGCCGAAACAGCTGAATTCTGGTTTAAATGATTTTTATTCGTTTTTTACGTTTTATACGTTGCGTCTGCGCATAAAATACACAAATAAACAAATAATTTCGTACAAAAACATAGAATAACATTAATAAAATGTTTTTATTAATTAATAATGCTTGTGCAAAGTGCAAATTTTATATGAAAAGTGTTTGATTTGTTTAATTCATTTAAATTAATTGCAGTGAAAAAAAAAACATGTATTGTTTTGATTATCTTTTTATATTTAAATTGTTGCTTTGAACTAATTACTAATTAAACGTTTGTTGTAGTGAAAATCGCAATATATCAATGAGTTTTGCAAATTTTCCTTAAAAGAAACTGGCTTGAAGGAAAAATAACATAACTGGATTTGTTTTTTTTTTTTTTGTGTGTTTGTTGCATTTGCTGCCAACGCGATAATATGTGTGCGAGCGAGAGGGGGGCGAGTGTTGTAAATTGAGAGCAAACCGCATTCCGCAGATAAAAAACATTTTACATTTACACACAGAATGCTCTATGGGATGCGTGCGTAGTTATAGCTAAATACAAGGTGCGCATCTGTATACAGTTACGCGTTTACGACAATTATTCTAAACTGGAAAGATTTTTTTAATACACTTTTAGCACAATGCATCATCATCATCCGCCGTTGCCCATAACAACAACGACGACCACAACAACAACAACAAATTACATCAAATGGAACTACAAATGCGCCACCGCCACCACATAATCAGCAACCGCCGCCGCAGCAGCGACGCCGTAAAAAGCGTCTGCCAAATAATGGTACACGCGTAGTTGAAGTGCGTAGAGGCTATAATGGATTTGGTTTTACCATATCCGGACAACAACCATGTCGTCTATCGTGCATTATTTCCAATTCACCAGCTGAACAAGCAGGATTACGTGCTGGTGACTTTCTGATTTCGGTCAATGGTCTGAATGTTTCAAAGTTGCCACATGAAACTGTTGTGCAACTAATTGGAAATTCATTTGGCAGCATACGTATGCAGATTGCAGAGAATTATTATTCGGATAGTTCGGATGAGGAAAATATAAATGCTTCATTGATGCAACAAAGTATGTCTGGCGCCGTTGGGCGCAATGGGTTACTTGCGACAAACACTGTTGCAGGTGGCATGCGCAGTAAGCCGCGTTTTTTGCATCACAAGACGAAAATGCATCGTTTACGTAATTCGCCACAAAAAAGGCGAGAACATGAATTAAAGCTAAAGCAGCAGCAGCAGCAACAACGTTTGCAAAATTTGGATTCACTTGTACAACAGCAATTTGAAACGCAAAATGGATTACGTGCTGTAGCTGAAGAGTTACCGCGGCCAGTGCCAGTGCCAAAACCAAAAGTCCCCACTATCACCAACACCACCACTACGGTCGCTTCGTCTACAACTTCAGATGTAGCCAATGTGAGCGCTATGGTGCGTGTTGTGGGTAGCGCTGCACTTGAATATCGTGCCATTGTCGGTTATCTGGGCACCATTGAGATGCCAAAACAAATATCGCATAGCTCGAAATTGCAAACCGTACGCTCATGCATACGCAAACTGCGACAAGAAAAACGTCAGCCAACTGTAGTTCTGATGGCCATACTACCCGAATGTCTACGTTTACAAAGCTCCAATGGAAATGTACTGGCCACTTATGCATCATCGCGTCTAAACTATGTCAGTTCGTCGTCTGAGAGTGAAAATCGTTTCTTTGGTCTTGTTACCAGCGCAGTGCATAACACACAGATTGATGAGGAGTTCGAAATGGAACCCACGGATGATAATAAAACTGCCACCGGCCATATAAGCATATCGCATAGTTGCCATGTTTTTGTCATTGATACCAAACTAATAGAACATTCACAGCATTTGCAGCGTGCCAATGAGTTTCACATACAATGCACGCGCGATCCTATATCGAATCTCTGTTTAGAATTTCCAAATAATTCAGAATATGTTGTTAATCTTATACGTAGCATGTATACAATGCGCATATTGCCGCCGGCTACACGCAATCTCAACGAATATGAAGCAGTAGCCGGTGGTGGCATTGTGGGTGGTGCCGCACATTCTCCACAGCCATCGAATCACAGTGAAATCTCAACAACCACTTCAAACTCTGACTCTGGAATTGGTTTTAATAACGACTGCACAAATGTATCAGATCGTATAGTAGTTGTAGATTTTCCAGGTGCCGCCGCTGCTGTAAACGGAAATGGCTTGAATGGCGCATTTCCTCTTGGTTTGCCGTCCATATCACAACCCAGTCAACGACAAATACGTCCATTGGGTATCTGTTGCGATATTTTAACAAATGCAACGAATGATAAACGTTTAACTGTGCGCGCCATGCCCGATCCCAAATCACCGGCTTTATTGCGTCGTCCGAATTTATTAGCCAACTTTAATCTGATTAAAAGTCCAGCTAATAGCTTAGTTGCTACACGTTCATGCGATGACGTACTTAATTTGCTATCCGTCGATGAAAATGCTGATATTAATAGTGCTTGTGCTATGATGCCACCACATATTTCCATGGATGATATATCGCTACACACAGCTACTGCTGCCGAAGACGAGATGCATACATTCTTGCATCCATCTATTCTAATGCCACGTAAAATGCGTCGTTCGCTTCAACCAAACGAAACTAGTAAACACACAGTTGCCGTGCCACACAAATTGAGTCCACAAGTTTTTCAAACAGCACCAACACCACCAAAAATGCGACACTCAATGGGATTTCAATCTATTGATGCACCGCACAATGCTGTAACACCAACAAGGAAATCGGTTTATAATCAATATTGCGATCCGTTAGATACTTGGAGCAGTTTGCAGGATTTACATGGTTGTGTAAAAGCATCAATGACAACAACAACAACATCTGGGCTACTTGAAGCTACAAATAGTGAACCAGATTTAGGGGTAAGTGAAACGATTTTATTTTCATCAATAATTACAATATTATTTTGACTTTTTATGTGATAAAAGTTAACCCTATAGAAGCTTTAATTTAATGTATAAAATTCTCGTGTCACTCCTCCGAATCGGCTTGACTGATTCTTATGAAATTTTGTGTGTATATTCAGTCGGTCTGAGAATCGGACTTAAACTATTTTTTATACCCTTAAGTGAGTCGGTAGGCATGGCCCCCATAGAATCGATCCTAAATTCATCGTATATCTCTGAAATAACTCAACTGATTTTAATGAAATTTTGTGGTTGTATTTTTTTTCCAAATTAATGGTCGAGCCACGCCCGATACAGAAATTCATTGAATTTTGATATTTGAGTATTTGAGATAAATGAAATTCAATATGCATGCTACTAGGACCTGCAAAGTTAAAAAAAATGGGATGTGGGCATGGCCCCGAAAAAACGATCCAAAAAAGCTATTCTTCCTATTTCTTCAAATTATTGAACAAGAGAAATAAAATTCGGTATACAGAGGAAAGGTATAATCCCTTGGAAAAATGGACGGTGGGCGTGGCACCATATAAAAGAACCAAAAAAAAAAAAATCGCCATATATTTGCAAATTTCAAAATCCTCCGCAGGATCATAGGTGCGCCAACCTACCGCAGGAACTCCGTCATCCACAGAAATAAAATTCATAAACTCGGAACCCGCTACGTATCCAGATTGGGGCAACATAGTAATCGGTTGCTTGACAACAGCCAACATACAAGACGGCTCAAAAGAGCTCATCCCCTTGTCCTACACTTCAGACCTAAATTGAACTGGTGAAATTAATGTTCTTATGTATTGACTGTCTTATTCACCCATAATTGTTAAAATTGTAATCCTTCGTATCGTTTGTGCTAATAGGCACCAACCACTGATGTTTCCTTTTTCATGTTATGTATTAATATTGAAACAATTTGACTATTGTCTCCAATAGACAGATTGTAAATAATCTCGATATTGTAAAAAGAAAATATATACTATATACATATATTTATATATTTGCACATAATTCAACTAGACAAATGAAATATGATATACATACATGATATGCCTAAACTGTTTATGAATTATAAGATGAATAGATTTTATTTAAAAAAGTAAATCACTAATTTTAATAATGGAAACATGTCTTAATAGTCATAAATGATTATTTTTTCTATTTATTAGTAAACTTTGAAACCCCTAAACCGGAGAAACTAGATCTATGCCCATCCTGAAATTGTTTTCTTGTTTTTATAACCAGAAAGAAAAATTACAAAAAATTTTTGCTCTCGTTGTGGAAGCTCTTTGTAAAAAACGTCATTGGTAGCCACAATTTCTTTGTTTACTGCCTTGAAAAATATATCGAAAACGAAGTCAACAAAGATAACCAACAACAGTCCAAGGTATACCCATGAAACTCTTGTATAGCTTCGTAATCTTTGCTAATTCCAAGTTCTCTCACTCTGTTACGCTCACGACTTTCTCTCTGTGATAAGAAGCCATAAGACGAAACCGATAGTGATTCCTTAAACCACAGTAATGAAACTTAAATATTGGGTGTTTTTATGACTTGTGCTATACGATCGCTGCACTTTAGTCTGAAGCTTATAGTCTTCACTGTCGGTTGTGTACTATATGAATGGCACATAAAGAAATTCAAAATTATAAAGAAAAATATAAAATTAAAAAAGAGAACGAACGTCACACATTCTCGAGCGATAAGAATATAAATAAATATTTATAACAAAAAAGTACGTTATCTCTTTATGTGGAAAATTAAACAAGTGACGTCATAAAAAAACTAAGAATAAATTTTGAAAGGGTACAGAGCAGAGCGGCAGTGCAGTGAAGCTACTATTTTAATGTCAGCGCTGATTTCAAACACTATTTATGAAACAACTGCTCCTTTTTCCCATTGCTAAACACCTCCGTTACGTTGTCTCCGTCTCCGTTGTCAGGTTGTTTCGTTGTCGTCGTCGTCGTTGTCGCCGTCAGCGATAATTGTGACCGTGTGCGTCGCGTTTAATTCAATCTAAAGCAATTAATGGGAACAAATTCATATCGTGCCATTTGTTGTTGTTGTCAAAGCTTCGACGTTGCGTTGCGTTTTGACCTTTTCATAACTGTTTTGTTATTTGTACAATTGTTGCTATTGTTGTAATTTTACAAGCTCTCGCTTTCCGGCAGCAGTGACTACGTCTCCGGCGAACAATAGCAAACGCTTAGCTTAGCAGTTTAATATTCGCGTTTGATTCGTTTTGCAACAAATGCGCAAAGCGAGCGTCACATTTGGATAAAGCAGTACGATTCGGTACGGCTCAGTTCAGTCTTTAAATTTAAATTATTTTAATTTAATTAAAAATAAAATTTAAAGCTTTTGTTGTGCTGTGTTTGCGTGCCAAGAAAAAATTTACAAAAAAAAAAAAAAATAAATAAATAAAAAAGGTTCAAAAGACCCTTAATGTTTGTCTCAAATTTAATAATATTATATTAATGTTTTTAAATTAATCAAAAAATAAGTGAGACAAAAAAAAAAAAAAAATTAATGCATAAATAAAAATTCAAATAAACTTAAAAAAAAATAATAAAGGATTTAATGTACAAAATGTCATTGTTGGAACTTGTTTGTGGATTATATTCTGAAGAAAGTACACAGAATCCGGTGAGTTAAAAAAGGAAAATTATCCCATATTTCCTGACGCATGCAATTCATAATTTTATTTCGAAGAAAATTTCTTTACGCTTGTTCACTAAGATTTATAGTTACATAATTATAAATATTAGCTACAAAATACGTTCCACAATGAGTGCCACATAATTAAATATATATAAAACTTAAAAAAAAATAAAACCTAATCTTAGCATTTTTTGTAAAATGCCGCTTCTATATACTTTAGAAAACAAAGTAACAGGTTGTGTCTGGTATGTTCCTTTTGTGCAACCGAGCGTGGCACATGCCATCAGTGACCGCGCAAGTTGTGGCAGGTGCATGCATCTTCATAATGATCAACCCTCAACGCAATGCTTGTGTCAGCTTAATACAGTATAGGAAGTGTAAGGTTTTTGCTTTTTTTTTTTTTAGATCAAAAAATACGTTATTTTTTGTGCCCTTTTTTATGCCGTTCCTTGGTCATGGGAAATGCTTCCGGCTAAATTGACTTTTAACTTTTTTTTTCTTATGAGGTTTTAGTCCAGACGCGCTGATCTGGAAAGAAGTGCTTTATAATTTTGTGACTTATTGGGTGAAACACTTGTTCCCCTGTAAAGTAATGCACCACAGATTTCCACAAAGTATCGGAATGTGTGCGGCAATTAACATTTTAACGTTTTTACCATATGACATTCCATGTGCGTACGGCTTTAGCGAATGAGGTATTATTAGGTACTTATATTGTATACATATATACACGTAGAGCTTCCATTTTCTTGTGTAAAAAAAACGAAAAAACGTTTATTATTATAAAAATTTATACCGATGAAAAAAAGTAGGTACATAAAATATTATATACCTGCAAGCATACATATATTATGATTTAATTAAAGTTTAAAGCATTTAGTCAATTGAATAAAAAGTGATTTATTGTTTTAAAAATTTCCAATAAATGCTTTAGGCGTTTTTTTTTTTTTGATTAATTAATGATGAATAAGTTGTAAACAAACATTTCAAATACAAAACTTAAATTTAAAGGTGACCTATAAAATAGAAATACTTAAATGTTTTAATTTGATTGACTTTAAGGCATGAAGTCGTCATGGTTTCATTTTAATAAGTAATATAAACCACGTGCTTTACATGCATAACTAAGCTAGAAATCTGATCTTTGACAATATTGGCAACAAATGTGGATAAGGTTATAAACTATAAATTTATTGTTAAATGCTTATTGTTCTATAATTAAAATATACATGTATCGAATTTATACCCTCTGTCCATAACGTAAAACGTTTTATCTATTCGGTACAAATGCGCTAAGGTGGGTGTGACAGTTTCTATACACATAGTATATTTAAACACTATTAATTATATTATGTTTTAGTATTAAAATTAACGTTAAAATAAAAATTACGTACTTTTCCAAAACAACAGTTGAAAGTGCTTAAATTTATGTAGAGTGTAGTTGAGACATAAATAAGAATTTTTTGCAGTTCTTAAGTAACTGGTCCTGGAGATTAGAGAATCCTTCAGACTTTCTGATCACTGCAGCTTTTTTCAGGCTGAAATGATTGCCGTACACGATGCTATGCATTATCTGGGGCACCACCCAGGTTGTAGGCAAAAAAGTACATATCTTTTCAGATAGTCAAGGCTGCCCTAAAAGCATTTGACCCTTACAATAATACATCGAAAACCATCTCCCAGTGCCGCACATCTCTTAACGAGATGAGATATTTGCCTCACATGGGTTCCGGGTCACCAAGATATTTTGAATTTGGTAATTGCGAAGCAGATAGATTGGCCAGAGAAGGTACAAATTCCGTTATTCCTCCTGGGAGGACTGGAATTCCCATGGCCTCTCTGAAGCTGTGAGTGAAAGAGGAAATAATTAGAATAGCAGAGACTAGATGGACCACAAATCCCAAGTGTAATGTCTCGAAATTTACGTGGCCAGAGTATAGCACTAAACGAACAGCCCAACTCATGCGCCCAAGACACTGCCTCCGTCCGACTAGGGGTAGCATCAATTGACTTCTGTAGGAGCTGTAGAAACGAAAAAGGGGAGGAGACAGAAGAACATTTTCTCTGCCACTGCCCAGCCCTTGGGAGAATATGGTTTACCCTATTCGGTAGGCCGTTTCTTGATAGTCTGGCGAAGATTGCATCAGTCAAGATTGGTGCAGTAGCCGCCTTCATATGGAAGTCGAGCTGTTTTGAGTAGGAGGATATTAAAGAAGGATCATATGGTATCACAATGGGCCTTTTTGGCCTAGGTGACATCGAAAGAAAGCGCGGCGGCCATTTTAACCAAACCTAAGTCCCCGAACAAAAGTTCTAGATTACATTAACTTCCTATAAAGATGGAAGTATTTGAATCATTATATAGATAAAGATTTTTTTGTCTTTTAAATGAATAAATAATTGAAATTGAGAACCTCAACGATTCCTAATACAAAGTTAAGATATTGAACACTGGTGTATTAGTTTTTCAAGCTAAAAAAGACTTCTTCTCAAAAATGTTGTGCTCCTTTCCCCGTCTTAAGCCTTACAAAAATAACCTTTTTTAGTTTAAGCATCGGACTACGCTTATCTTATAGATTTTTTATTGGGTTTAAATAAATCTGAGGAGATAGAAATACCGAAACAGGCCTCAAATAAAGCTCGAACCTTCAGGTACAAAAGCCGGGCTGAGAAACCTCTGAATAAATCGTGAATATTTAATCAAAAACCGTGTTTCTCGAGTTTCGAAACCCATTTTTCTTAAAATATCGAAGTGATGGATAAATTTTAAGGCCATATACGATTTTGTATCATTTTCGGTGTCAGCCTGTGTTTTTAATCAAAAATAAAATGTAACATTTATTGAAGAATTGTTGCGCTAAACACTTTTTTTATTTCAAAAGTCAAAATACGTTTATAGCGCTAATTTCCATAAAGATAAAAATAGTACTTATAATTACGTGCCAAACACAAAGTGATACCAGTTTTAGATCCATTTGCTTTTGCTAATATCTTGAATTTTGCGTATTTCCTATGACGAAAGTGGTTGCAGCTGTTGACGGGAAAAAACCACCCAAAAGGAATGAATGAATTTAAACAGAAACCAATGAAAATGAAATGATATTGAAAGAAAAATAATAGTATTTAATTAATGCTCAAATTAAGAGGAAAATTGGCGCGCGCGCTATAAAAATTGGAGAAGCTGCAGCTGTTGCAAAAGCGAATATTGCAGAAGATTAAATGCGACATACAGCCGGCGCTATGGAAAAAAGAAAAAGAACATATTAGTACGAATATAAGAAGAAAATTTATGAAACACCTGATATAATGGCAGCAGCGAATGAGCAAGTTGTACAACAACAACAACACGAAACAATGTTTCTACGTCAGTAGTAGCGATGGCAACATAAAGAGCAGAGCGTAGTCGCCGTCAAAAAAAGCAACCAGCAACAGCTGTCAATACGATGATCATGTGCGCGCAGATACACATATACATACATATGTATCTTTTTATGTACAATACATATGCGTGTACGTGTATCTATGTGTCTGAGCGGTTAACACTTGTCGCGTATACAATTTATCGTTGTTGTTGCCAATAACGCGCGCGCACGCTGCTCTAAGCCCAGTTAACAGTTTACAGCGTTTTTTTTTTCGTGATAGCAGTTACTGCTTTTCAGACAGTTGAGTCAGTCTTCAAGCGCAGTTCATCGAGTGTTAAACGTAGTCGCTTATTTAAAAAAAAAAAAAAATAAAATTCGAATGACGACATTAATTTATTACAATAATAAAAAAAACAAAACTTAACATTTATACACTGTGATATACGCTTCTAAAGCTTTAATTTAAGCCAGTTCCGTTTCGACAAATTCAATTAAACTTCAGCATAAATAATTTATTGTAAATAATATAAAAAGTTCACAAACAATTGAACTTGTGCGCTAGAAATAGATTAAAAAACGGGAGAAAAACAAATAATAGCTGAAAAAAAAAAATAAAACAGCAAAATATTTATTTAAAAATAATTCAAAAGAGAAACGTCAACGCTTTTTTTTTATTGCGAAAACAAAAAAAAAACTCAAAAAACGTCACAAGCTGCCAAAAAAAAAAAACGTTTATTTTTTTTTAAGGCAAAAAAATCTCGTGCATATTTTCAACGTGACTAGTCCATTAGTGACAAAAGTATTTCTTTAAAATATTTGTGTGGGTTTTTTCTTTTCGTCCGAAAATACTTAAGTTTATTTTCATTTACGCGAAATTTTGATTTATATATTTAAACAAAACCAAACAAAACCAAAATAATAACAACAACCCACTTGTCTAATGTGTAAGTGTTTTTCTTTGGTGTTACGTCGATAGATTTTGTTTTTCTTATTTGATTAAATATGAAAATAAATCGCATGCAATAAAAATAAATTCGCAAAGTCAGCCAAATATGCCAGACAGCTAAAGGTGAACAGACAGACAGACAAATAGACAGCTAATTGCTGGAATTCATTAGGTTCTGTTGAACTTTATAGATTTTGTTTGAAATTGCTTTAAGCATATACCGGGTAATTTTCCAGGGCGCCCCTATTATTTGTTTATATTCTGTATAATTATTCTGCAAAGAATTCTCGTAAAATTTTAATATCAATTTGTGCATTTTTGTATTTCAATGGAATATCTTTTGCTGCTTCTTCTTTTTCTTTTGATTTATTTGAATTTGAATTCATTGTAGTGTTTCTACGTATTTAATATCGATTTTTTTTTTTTAGACAATAGCAAAAATTTCTAGGAAATTTTCATTTTTGAGTTTTAATTGCTAAGTTGCATTTATTTTTATTAGTTAAATAATGACATCACATGCAACTTGTCATCGTTTGTTTTTGCCTTGGCCATGCTGCTTAGTCATTTTCAACACGTTCGTGACTTTTAGCGTTTATTTTCATTCTTATAAATGTAGTAGAACCTAAAGAATAAAAAAATCACAAAAATTATAGCAACATTTATTTTAAATTACAACGTTGTAACTTGTCAGCGTTTCAAGTCATTGCAAGACAATCAGTAATATTAAAATTATTATTATTATTTATATAAGTTAACCACAAAAGCAGTTCGATTTATTACCTTAATTTATAGTGCCTACACATTTTGAACAATTTCACATATTTTAGTATTGTTCCAATAATTTGCGTTCAGGAATTTTAAAAGCATAATTAAAACATTATTTATTTGTTTATGTTTATGTTTTTCTTTTGGGCTAAACTTTATTTACTCTTTAATGTACTATAAACGATAAAAATGTTAAACTACGCTCTGGCCTTCATGCTGCATTCATATCCATTCCATCCAGACCATAGCAAGAATTTGCGTAAAATTCTCATAAAACAAAGAAATGAAAACAAATGAAAACATGAAACTTAAAAATGAACTGAGAGATTAATTGCATTTTTATACCCTGTACCCAAGGGGTAAGAGAGTGTATTAGGTTTGTGAAAATGTATGTAACAGACAGACCTTATAGTGTATATATATTCTTGATCAGCATTGATTGGAGAGTCAATTTAGCTATGTCCGTCTGTTGTGTTGTCTAAAAATTTTCCGGAGACTATAAGAGATAGGCTCACCATATTTGAAACCAGATCTCGCATCAGTTAACAACCAGTTTTTCTAAAAACCCATTTTAAGGGGTATCCTCCCTACAAATTTTCCCGAAAATTTTGGATTTTTGCATAAAAACGTCATTGTTTCTTCTTGTCCAGATCCCTATTTGTCCAAGAAATATTCCAATATGGGTAGGAACGAAATAAATGTTTGGTATAGCCCCCATACAAATTTTACCCATTTTTGAAATTTTCGTAGTTAAAATCCAATACATTAAAGTATGGTACTTTAAGATAAGACTTAACGTAACTTAAGCTACATCAAGATTGGGTACAGCGTATCTTGCAGTCGAGCACTCACGACTTTATCGTTCTTTCTAGTTTTATATATGGTACATGCCTACTTAGTTCTATTTCGTTTATTTACAAAAACAAAATACTACGAGACTATAAATAGTTAAACACATTCCATTTAATTTTTTTTTATTTAGTTATTTGTTTAATTAAAATTTATTTACATAAAAATAAATTCCGTTGATAAGAATTATTGAGCGTAAACTTTGGCCTCACGATTTATTGTATTTTTTGTTATTTTGTTCGCAAAACAAATGATCAGTGAATTTTAAACAAGAGTTTATACACTCTTCATTGAAGAAGATTGTAAACTGTATTGGAGCCGCTTAATGGTAGAAGTCAAAGCACCGCATATGACCAATAAAATGGAATTTTTACTTTTAAATTGCATTTATTTGGAACATAGACGAATACAGCGCCCAATGATCGATACCCTTTTTATAGTAGCCTACGTCAAATTCCACTCTTAAAATGATCAGTTTTTTGTTTTTTGTAACACTTTAGCCCACTTCCACTTTTTTTACGAATTACCATTACTTTGTTTGTTAACAGCGGCAAATGGTACAAGAATGTAGCGCACCAGTTCAAATGAAAGCTTACGATGTCATCTATTTCTCTCGCAGTTTCAATTTGTGGTTTACGACCACAAGAAATTCATCCATTTTTTCAATAATTTCAAGCATAGTCAACATTGGCATTTCTTATTTGTGATCTTATGGCCAATTTTAACGTTTTAAGTACATCTTTATACGGTTTTATTCGATTGAACAGATTTCATTTTGACCATTTTTCTCTTATACGTATTAAGAAGTATTTTGAGAATACTATTTTATTTGAGACATTTATAAAGAGTTATTTTGTTCTGGAGAGCAGACAATGGAAAGACCTGATTAGGAATCCTAAAAATATACTTGGATAGATGAATTTGAACGATTTTAAGAATCTCAAGAAATGAACTTTCTCTTACTTAGGACTACTTAAGTTGAAAATTTTAGAATATATTCAGAGTGTTATGCAGTGAACTTAAGACTTCTATAGGCGTTTCTTTAGAGAACTTTTGAATGTTTTTTTTTATTAGACCGAATGGTTTAGAAAAGATCTATTGATTCAGAAACTTATTATTTATATTTAACTAATCGGACATTTAAGTATTTTGGATCACGGAGGTCGTTTTTTTGGTTTCGAATGAAGCTCTTTTTCTCAACAATTAAGTTTTATTATTATTATTTTTTTTTTTGCATTAGAGGTTTTATATAAAAAATATCAAATCAAATAGAAACCTTAACAAACCACAATTACATGAATCATTAGACGAAAGTGTACATATCCATATTTATACAAGTTGCATAAATTGAGGGCTACAACATATATTTAGCTTGAATTGTGTGTTCACCCCAAAAGAAATATATGCACACACACCTTAAAGCTAGGCTTTTTAATATGCAGAATGTATAATAAAAGTAAAGAAAGGGAAATACGATTTACTCAACGCACCCAAACGAATATGGACAAACAGACAGACAGGCAGACAGAGAGACAAATGGACATGGACAGTCAATTATGAGTAATCCTCTTCTCAGGTTATCATGTTATTGCCAAGTGGGTGTGTCTCCTTACGACGTTTTGCGTCATAAAATACTGATCAAAGTGCGCAGCACATTAAGATTTTTCCGATAGTCACGTTTAGTTGTTCTTATTGTATACGTAAGTGTTGCTGCGGTTGCTTCTTCTTCTTCATAATTGATCTACACTCGTGGCATGCGCAAAAAGTTTACCTTAGTTGCGAAATCCGGCAGGAAAAATTTAGTCGTAAACTGACAAGCAATGTGAAAACAACGCGATTAACAAAGCAAATAAAAAACTAAATAAACGGGCAGACAGACAAACGACTTTGCGAATTTATAGAAAAATTGCAGCGATTAAAATAAAAATATAAACAAATTTATTGAAAGAAAATTAATTTTAAACATTATTTACAACAGTAACTGCGAAGCGTTAAAAAAATATTTAAAAAAAAACTACTCAAAGCGTAAAATAATGCAAAATCACGTCGAGCAGCAGCAACATTCGCAGCCGCCGCTGAATATTAAGAAATCAGTAGCAAATAACACCAAACAGAACGACGATTGTACAAGTAAAATTTCAAATATGGTTGAACGTTTTGTGCAATCCATTAGCCAGATCAATGATTCCGGCAGCTTTGATACCAGTTTTGAAATTAAACAAATACAGAGTCCACAACGCAATGGATTGGGATTGGAACAGCAACGTATACGTCATCGCTGCGTCACTGAGCTAGATCGCGAGA
The DNA here is from genome assembly GCA_018903435.1 of Leucophenga varia. Lineage (NCBI taxonomy): Eukaryota > Metazoa > Arthropoda > Insecta > Diptera > Drosophilidae > Leucophenga > Leucophenga varia. The sequence continues at coordinate 193,189 of JAEIFJ010002763.1, forward strand.
ATTTAATGCAATTTGTACGCGATTTTGAGGCACGACAGGCAGCAATGAAGACAACACCAAAATGTTCATCACCGTATTTATGCCGCAAGGCGCGTGAAATTTACCAAAATGCACGCGGTTCAACTGCAGCCAGCAGTCGGAGCTCAACGCCACGCACAAATACGCCAACACAATTTCTACCGATTGCTGAGCACATCTATGAGGATACAGACAAACACAATACACAACACATTAAATCTGCTGAAGCTGAGGACCTAATGGAACCACCAAACGCAATACAACGTACACAACCGGAACGTAGCAGTTGTCGTTCCGCTGCCAAAGTTTTACAATTTTTCTCAGCCAAAAAGAAATGCAAGAAATCCGCTGAAGCAAATAAATCATCTTCCACAACCGATGGCGTTGACGAAGACGCTGACGCTGGCGCCGCTTCACCAGTGCAGCTACGTGCACAACAACTTGGCTGTGAGCCGCTACCAAATTCCGATGCAGAGGATAATGACGACAACGATGATGGTATTTCATCGGCTAGCTCGAACTTTACAAATTCACAGACATCGTATAACTCTTCACGTTACAATATCTCACCGGATTCATCATTTGAGCTGCATGCACCATTGTTGCCCACATTTAAAGTAACACCACCGAAGGTTACGTGCAAATCTGGACGTAATGCTGCTTATGAGTTTGCGCGTTTTTTGCGTAGTTCATTTCATGCAAAACGCGCTACAATTACTACACTACGGCGTTCGATCAGTGATCCGGAGAGCATGGAACAATTGGACTTTAGCAAACCGAGTTGCCTTAAGTCAAAGGTGAAACAAAACGTGCTTAGAGATAGCACAAACCGTTTGAAGCGCACCGATGCCATACGCGTGAGTCATTTTTTAAAATAAATAAATAAATATAAGTAGCGCGCTTATAAAATGTGAGAACGCGTTTGACAAATTCAGAGGCGTGACTGCGCTAATTTCGTGCGAATTGAAATTAGCCGGAATTTGTTAAATTGTTTATTCAAGATGTTGACGTTGCCCATTGATTGTACGCTTTATTTGAAGAAGATCAATCATTGAATCGTACATTAATCTTCTCGTAAAGTGCGGCGACACACTTTGGCAGCTTTTTTCCGTGGAAATTAAGCCGACATTGCACTGAAAATAGGCTAGATGGATTTGTTTATTTTTTAAATATTATATTAGGAGCTTAAATTAGGCTAGTTTATAAATTTACACAATTATTTCATAGTATTTCAATAAAATTTCACATGCTGAATTTTATAAAGAAAAATATTTAAAAAAAAAATTACAAAGCGTTTTATTGGTAGCGACATAATTGGTGTTGGCTTAAGGGGCGTATTGGGCATTTCTGATTTGATTTTGGCAAAGTGATTGCAAATTTTTTTTTTTTTTTTTTTTACGTTTGCTTTCTAATTTCACTTTCAATTGCCACTTGACTCAACGTGTACTGTTCGCTTTCGAATTCACTTTGGCATAAACCATACGTCCAGTCACGCTGCACCACGCTTTGCCGCTCCAATTGAATTGACGTGTGATGTACAATAGATTGTGGCAGCGCAATAAACAATTGCTACGCATGGCCCGCATTTTGTTGTCATAAATTAAAATATGTAAAATTTCAAGAGGAACGATATACATTCGTATGCCGGATATTTAATTTAATGCACAAAATGACACACACACGCACACACACTTAGAGTAACGCTACTAAATCTCACGCATAGATAGATACATACATATATGCGTAGTACTATATCTTATAAATATTAAAATTCTAAAACTTCGCAAAAAAAACAAACTTTTTTGCTAACTTAAAGCAAATCTTAATCGTAAAAGCATCGACATAATTGCTTTTTGAAAAGAAGAAACGCGCCGCTCGCGAACCTAAACAAATCATAAATTAACGCTAGATTATTTAGATCTTAATCGCTGTGGCGCAATTTTCTTCGTTATAATCAAAGAGAATAGTAGTGTGAATGAAAGGGCAACGAAGAAACGCAACAAAACAAAACGAAACAATAGGAAAGAATAGACTTAATGCTTTTTAAATTATAATTAAGGTGACCATATTTAAGAATATTACGATTTTTTAAAAGTTTTTATACCCGTTACATAAAGTGTAAACGAGTATATTCAGTTTGTCAGAAAGTTTGTAACGCACTAAAGGAGAAGTCGTAGACCCCATAAATATATTCTTGATCAGCTCGATGAGACGAGTCGATCTAGCCGTGCCCGTCTCTCCGTCTGTCTGTCTGTTTGACGCTATGCGATTTATTGCTTAGTTTTAAAGATATTTAACTGAAATTTTAAACTTAAGCTTTTATCGGCAACGACTAGGTTAAATTCGAAAATAAAAGTACCACTCCCATTTTTAGACATAGCCCCCAATCAAACTTTTCGCCCATTTTAGATATTTTATATGAAAGTAGGTGTTATTTAAGAACGTATTCGCTTCAGATTGGCTGTAAACACATCTTATATCGTCTAATATCAAAACCAGAATACCACGCCCATTTTTAGGTATACGCTCCATACAAATTTACCGCCCATTTTCGATTTTAATGTATGACGATAGATAATATTTATGAATGTATTCACTTCAAATTGGGTAAAAACACATCTTATATCATCCTATGTACACACCACCTGTCTGTCTGTGTTTTTAGTTTAAAATTTTATACTAATATTGTGTATAAACTTGAGTTTTATCCCCACTTATCCCATCTAAACCACTAATGATTATATTAATACTATTTATAGATTCGTATAACAGGTATTTAGCTTCGGTTTTACCGAAGTTAACGTTTTTCCTTGTTATTTTTAGTTTTGGCCATGGATCTGACCGAATCCATTGTGGTAGAAAAGGACTTCCTGCTTAAAAATTGTCGTTTTCCAAAATTATTTTTTGTTTATGCATTTCGCTTAAATACTTAATTGATCACCCATAATGGTTTAAATACCACTCTACAGGGAGTGTTGGAAGCTCGAAAATTGGTTTATCACCTTTCACGGAAGAACGCAAAAAACCCTTCCTTCTTTGCAGTTCTCTTTAAATAAGAGCTAAAAAGCAATGCTTAGTTTGAGTGTCTTGTTCCATAGGTCTCAACGTCAAAAGCTAGATATGCTGTGTGATATACAATATTTTTATTTATTTTGTAAATTGTTTTTTACTCTTATTCAATATGGAATATATGGTCACTTTAATTTTAAACGAACATTTCCATATGAAAAATGTACCAGCAAAAGTCATTTATCGTAAAAGGGGAGGCGAACGCGGGCAAGAACGGAATGACAATATAATTTCTTATTCAGTAAACTAAACGATCCGATCCTATCCGACGCAAAAGTTGTAGCAGCAACAACAGCAGCCCGCATTCTTTTGCTCACACGATTCTTTCGTTAAATTGTTGCCATTTTACTGTGGCTATAATTTTCTTTTTATTAATTAATGCCTTATGTTTATTCAATAATGTTCATATTGTTTGTTTGCTTTATTGTTTTACTTTGCTGGCTCACTGGTTGGCTGGCTAGCTGGCGAACTGACGTACAAAGATTGACGAAATTGCTTAGAATTTTAATGAGGCATTTCCTTCTGGTGTGATAGCCTTTAAGATATTTAAGCTTATTAATTGGTTAATCGAAATACACAGATACGTTTTTACATACATACATACATATGTATGTGTACACGCAGATAAGTTGTAAAATTGAAATTCATTCACAATTTTTTGTTTTTGTTTCGGACGCTGCTGCCATAATTACAAAAAAAAAATTTAATTCAAAACGTAAAGTCAGCATTAAATTTCACCAAATTAAAAGGGAGAAAACTCTAAAAACAAATACAAAATACACACATACACAGATACAGATACACTTGAGCAATTAAGTCAATTGAGGAGGAGAGAGAACATCTATTGAAGCTTTGCATAGTAAATATTAAAAAGAGTAAACAAATTGTAAAACAAGAGAAAATGTTAGTTTCAATATTAACCAAGGCTTTAATACTCTTTATGTAAATAACTATGTTATAATTTCAACAACTTTATTAAATAGAAAATAAGTTCATTAGGCAAGTGAATACGATTTTATGGGAACTACATATGTACAATATATACATATATGACTAGAATGTCATCAAAAAAGCCACATTCTATCGAAATTTTGTATAATTTACATAAGGTAAAAAAAAATTCCAAGATTTTTTGTACATATATGGAAAGTCTCTCATCTTGTGTTTTTTTTAACACATACCAACTTTTGAATTTAATTAAAATACAATGAATCACATAATATGCAAAGAGTATAAAAATAAGAGTAATGGGTATTCCCGTATGAGAGCGAAAAAATGTTCCAAAAAAAAAAAAAAGCTTATTGCCAAACAAACTCCCACACTTTACTCTTGATTTCATACGATGATGGCGGCTTTGTCTGATGATCATGCAAGCTTCAGCTCTGAGAGTCGAAAAGAGAAACAGAGAGAGAAGCAAAGCTCAGCTGATAATTCTTTGCTGCAATTTGTTGAAATAAAATAAAATTGCAGTGCATTGTTCTTATTAAAGTTATTGTTGTTGTTTTTTTTGTTGCAAGCGCGCCCACTCTCTTCCACTCAATAGTTATAATAAATGTACATTTGTTAGTGTTAGTGCTCGTTAAAAAATAAAATCATTATTATTGTTGTTGTGCTTTGGTTTTACAATATTTGCTTTGTGCACACTCACCATACTACCCGTATATATGCATGTGTATGTATAGATTTGTATCTATGTACATGTGTCGCTTGTACTCGTATATGTATGTGTGTATGTGTAAATTTGCGCGAGAGCAAGCATTGTATTGTGTACAAAGATTTAACCAAGTTTTCAGTTAAAGTTTTGTCATTATCTCGAGCGGAACAACGCAGCGTGTAGATCTGTGGATTTTTTTTTGTTTGTTTTTTGTTTTTTAAATTATTTTTTTTTACTTCGTTTCATTGTAATTCTTCTTGTCTACTACAATCGCGTGTATCTGTGCATTTTTTTCTCGCATGTGAACCTAATTAATTATAACTATTTGAAAAATTCGTTTTCTACTTAAACCAAAGCTCTAAAGAAAATACAAGTATTAAGTGCAGAAATTGTGCATAAAAAGGAAACTGTGTGTTTGTGTGTAATATTTAATTATTAAGAAAAATTATCACGTTTTCGCTTTCTTCTATTAAAAAAAAAAAAAAACAAGGAGAGATACGCTTATTTTTATTTTAAGTATCTTATTCTACACTCAATCTTTGTGCGTTACTTTTTGTTTAAATTCAAAAAGTTTATACATAAAAACAATACCAAAAAAAAAAAAAAAACAAGTTAGTTTAATCGCATAGCTAGCTATATGCGCAAAATTTATTGAAATTCAGAAGAAACAAAACCAAAAACTAAAAAAAACAAATAAAAATAAACATATTTGTATTTCAATTTTAATGTGAATTTTGCATATCGCAACGCTTCGTCGCACCTGGATTTAGAGTTGCTACGGAATTCTCATACACACACACACACACATACAAATACAAATACAAAGTAAGTTTTACGCTAAGCGCCGCTTTAGGCGGTGAATAAACTCTCGGCTAAATTAGAAAATTCAAGGATTACAAAAAAAAAAAAAATTATATTTCCGTCACACATAGTGTGAAGGGTATTATTAGTTTGTCACGCATCAAAAGAGGCATCGGAGACCCCATAATATATATTATATATGCATATTATTGATTAGCTTGACAAGACGAATCGTTTTAGCTCTGTCCGTCCGTCTGTTGCAATGCGTTTTACTCGGAAAGTTTTAAAGATATTGACCTGAAATTTTAAACTTAAGACACTTTTGGCAGTTTGTAAGTCAAATCCAAGGTGCCACGCCCATTTTTAGGTATAGCCCCTTATAAAATCCCATTTTTTCGAGTTTTTGTATGAGAAAAGTTATTATTTGTGATTGTATTTACTACAAATTGAGTAAAACCTTCTAATGTCATCCAATAACAAAACCAAGTTATCTGACCCATTTTAAGTTATACCCCCATACAAACCAAGAGCCTATTTTTTAAGTTATTGTATAAAATTTGTTCTTATTCACTCAAATCTGGGTAAAACCACTTCTACTGTCATCCTATGCATAAACTACCAATATGACAAGAATCGGACCACTATAACATACAGATCCCATAGAAACTCGCCTCAATTTTTGTTATTTTTTTAAGAAAAATTATTGTTATAACTGCATTTTTAGCTTAAAATTTTACATATATTTTTCTTACTTGTCTCCAACCAATCTCTTTAAAGTTTTGTATGGCGTGTATTTCAGCTTCGGTTCTTTCGTAACCTTTTTTTCTTGTTTTTTATTCTAATAGATGCGATATAATTTTATTAGATGATGCTAATATGAATCTTAACAGAATTTAATGATTCTTTTTTGTTTGTTTTTTTTTTTTTTTATTGGGAGATTTCCCAGAACGACATGAAATAATTTGGGGATACCATTTATTTCTGTTTACTCTCGCTGTATTTTTTTAGATTTTATTCTATTTTAGTACTGTAGAAAATCAAGAGAATATATCTGCATTTTTTTTGAAAATCGGCTTGATATGGCGTTTTAGCTTATTCAATTCAACTGATCCATCATTATTTAACCTGTTTGTAATTACTTTTTGAACGTCATACAAATATTTCTGCCTAATAACACATTTTTGCGTCATAACTTTTTTTTTTTTTTTTGTAATTTATTATTAATATATTTCTTATTGTAGGCATTGACACTCATACCGCTTTCGTTTACCATATCTCTTTGTCATAATGCGTAATGGATAAGATTACACAACCATTCTTTAAAAATATGTTTAAAGAATGATTATAATTTACTTCTACGAAGAGTTGCCGCAATTCTGCGAATTTATTTTAAAGAATTTTATATTTATTATTAATAAGCATTTTATTCGTTATCTATAAAGTTTTATCGTTTGAATTTTTTGATTAGGTTATAATTTGATTTAAATTCTAGAGAACTTTTTGTATCTTGCGCCAAAAATTCTCTAGAATTTAAAAATCACGTTTGTAGTTTCCGTTTGACTTGCTCAAATTTCCTGTATATATTTTTTTAAGTGCCATAATTACTTTAATGTAAAGCAGCTTTTTTTTTTTTGTTTTTTTTTAGATAAAATTCAGACAACGTTTGCTAATTTACTCTTTATGAAGTGCCACCCAGTCAGTCAGATATCATATTTCATTTATACTGAATCTGTGCAAATGTATCCAATAACAGAAGAGATAAAAATGCAGTTATTACAAAAATATAAAATTATGTCTATAAATACTCGTGTGACAAGAAAGTGTCAAAGTATTAAAGAAACCTTAGCCTTTTTGTGGAATTTATTTTAGTTACAATATTATATTATACACTTACATATATGTTTAATTTACATCAATTCAGCTAAATCTTCGATTGTATTTCAAGGTGCATAGACGCCATAAAAAGGAAATTAAATGTGAATGCACTCAAGTGCAGTGGCGTCCGTTATACTGTGCATATCCGCTGAGCCGTATCCAATATTGTCGAATGATGATGGATTTATATAAGTGGGCAACAGTAGCGGAGTAATAGGGCGGGGATTTGTGTAAAGTAATATTTTCACTTCGCAATAAATATATATGTAAATCGAAGTTTTGCACTTGCATCGTTACGCTTTAATTGAAGTCTGAGCAAAAGATAAAATATCTTTGAGATACAAAGCGTATAAGAGAAGAAAAGAAAAAAATATTCAATGATTTTTGCAACAAAGAAGAGCGTTAAACATTTTTAATGATAATAAAAAAAAAGCAAGATATATGTTAAATTGATTCTTTTACAGTTTCATTAAGTTTAATTGAAATTAGGCGTGCTTAAAAAGGTTTTAGACAATAATAATTTTCTGGTCTTTGACTATTTTTTACTATTTTTATATATATTTCAAGTTGCCATTAAGGAAAATAGCTGACAGTAACATAAAATAGACGAACCATAGAGCACGCTTTGTTTGGGATTCAAAACCATCACAAAAACCAGCTCTTTTACATTTTCCTAAAATCCAAAATCATCGAAAATTTTTGCCTGTTAGCTCACAAAAACTAATTCTTGGAGTTTTCAAAAATCGTGGGAAGTTGTAAAGCACGTCTAAAAATCACTTTGCTGCCGGTTATTTGACTATTTTTTCTATCTTCAATGGTCGTCTTTCGCAACACACCATGCTTAAAAACTCCACACTTTTCCATACATTTCAATAAAAATATTCAAAGTACGGGGCCCAAGAGGACTTTCTACTAAAACATTTTCGATATATCTCTCTCCGAGTTTTGTAAAATCACGTTTTTTGTTTTCTTATCCAACCTATTTCAAACGTTGATCGGATCAATTAAGTTCGGTGTTACTCCATATTTGTTTTGCACTTTGGGAAATCGTAGTTGATCCAATTTTCATTTCCAGTCACGGTTTGATGCTAGAAGCAGTTTCTTTATTACGTTGGAGAACCTACACCTTAATTTACGCATGTTCAGGATTTTTGGCACAATGATATCTTGATATCTTCTTAGTTAGTTTTGGGTCTTGTCGATATAATTTTTGTGTAGTGTATTAAAATGTCGATTTTAATGAATTAAAAATTTATTTCTTTTTTTTTTTTTTTTTTTTTTTTTAATTATTTACTTTGGTAAATTGTTCATTTCCTACTTAGTGAATGAATGTATGAGAAAATGACAATGCTATGTGTAAAAGTATTTATGGATGCACCTACAATTCAATTAGTTTTTGTTCGCTCTAGTTGTATACGTCCATATCTGGCTATTGTTTAGCAATCGGCACTGCTGATTTATATTTTCTATAGTAAAAATGTGGTTGGTATAAGCTTGCGCTTCATTGCGTTTCTTGTTTTTTTTTTTTTTTTTTTTTTTTGCGTTAATTTTAAAATTGACAAAATTAGTTTGCTGCTGATGACTCTGATGTTGACGTTGTTGATGATGATGTTGTTTTGCGGTAGTAAGTGTAGCCGTCATCATCAAATAGTTTGTTGTTATTTAAAGCCATTTGTGCGTTTGCTCATTAATGTTACGTTTTTTTTTTTGTTTGTTTATTGAATTTCCCTTTGTTTTTTCTACGTGACGCATTCTGACTAAATACGCCTTGGACTGTGTGTCTTTATCTATGCGCGCTGTCAGACTAGATTGCATATTATACATAAATTCTACATATGCATGCCAGCCAGTAATGTGACCCAAATTCAACGACGACTGCAATTACTGATAATAGTATTTAATTTACAGATTGCCACTTAAAAGTTCAAAAATTTCAATTGTTTTTTGTGAAGTCTTAAAACTGGCGAATGGCGTAATATACGAGCTGAATTTATCGATGTACAGAAAAGTTTTAAATGTTGAGATTTTCCAAATCTTATGACAACGCCTTGCGGATACATTAATTGTCTCTGCTTTTTGTTTAAAATAAAGAGAAAGCTTGCTAAGATTTGTTGCAGCGAATGCATTGCAATTTACGCCACATTGCTGCGCCACTGTTTTCGACTCTGTTCAACATTTGTGCGGCAACGTAACGATCTAAGTTCAAAAGTTTATCTACTATAGCTAGTGTTGTTGTGACCATGATAATGATGTTTGAAATTAGTCAAGCACGGAGTTAATTCAACTTGTTTATAAAATGAAGAACTAAAAAAAAAAGAGATTAAAAAAAAAAAAAATATTTACTCAATTTTCTTTTTATTCTTCAAAAACAGAATCGTGAATTACCCTCTAATTCTTCACCATTTCGACGTGTCTGGGGACAATCATCATTTCGTACAGCGCGTACTGACAAACATCTACAGCATCCCTGTCAACAGCAGCCGATATTACGCGGTAGTCCAACAGTGCGACGCACTACTTCAATGACAGCATCAGATAATGATGTTTATATCAAATCGATGGATGGATTTATCGATGACCTCAAACAAACACACAACAGTCGACTGCAACAGCACAAGCAAGATCAACTACAACAACAGCATCAGCAGCAGCAGCAGCAAAAATCAAAACAACAAAAAATGGGCGTACAAGTACCACAGACTCTGTCCATTGCTGTTCCCGCTATAGCAGGCACTTCTTCAACATCAGCTTCAGTAGACAATTTGAATGAATTGAGTGGTGTCGCCAGTTGGGGAAATTCATTTGAACGCATGCTTCAGGATCCGGCTGGCATGCAAACTTTTTCGGAATTTCTTAAGAAAGAATTTTCCGCTGAAAATATTTACTTTTGGACTGCCTGCGAACGCTATCGACTGCTCGAGAGTGTAGCCGAACGTGCAATAGAAGCACGTGAAATATTTTCAAAGCATTTATCTAACGCTGGTTCAGATCCTGTCAATGTTGATTCACAGGCGCGCAATTTAACAGAAGAAAAACTACAAAGCGCAGAGACAGATATTTTTGCACCGGCACAGAAACAGATTTTTAATTTGATGAAGTTTGATAGCTATCAACGCTTTATACGCTCGGATTTATATAAGAGTTGTCTGGATGCAGAAGAAAAGGGGCAAACTTTACCGTACACTGGTGAGGATTTGGATGAGTTGTTGAAGACAAATTTTCACATAATGGCCTCTGCAAAGGTGAGTAAAAATGAGCAAACAAATTGTTTGTTGCAACGATTTTAATTTGTTTTTTTCTTTTTGACAGCTAAAAAAATCAGCAAGCAACGCAGAAGATCGTCGTCGAAAAAGTCTTTTGCCTTGGCATCGAAAAACTCGTAGTAAATCACGCGATCGTAACGAGTTGCTCGCTGAACCGTTAAATGGTCAATATAAGAGTAATATGCTTATGCCTCCACCCCCACCATCTAGCAGCTGTAAGTCGGCGACACTTTCGAGTAGCTCACTGAGAATTGCATCCACGCAGAATTCACTGAGCGATATTTACAGCTCACGTTCATCGCTTTCTTCGTTCGATGCGAACGCTATGCCATCGGCGGAGTTAGTTTGTTCACTATGTCGTGTCATACTGAGTGACGGTGCCACTACGATTGTACCGACACGTGCCGACGAGACTGTTGGTCAACTGGTAGAACGTTTGCTAGAGAAACGTGGTCTAAGCTATCAGTACTACGATGTAGTTATTAACGGCTGCACAAAATCACTTGATATGCAAGCGTCCTCACAAACGCTTGCCGGCAAAGAGGTGCTGATAGAGCAGCGTGTTGTATTTAAGCTAGATCTACCCGATCCAAAAGTGATATCCGTCAAAAGTAAACCGAAGAAACAATTGCACGAAGTTATACGCCCAATATTGCAAAAATACAACTACAGCATGTCGAGCGTACAAGTTCTATTACGTGACACACAAGCTCCGTTGGATCTGCAACAACCTGTTACAGTGGCGGATGGACAAAGACTGCAGATAGTATTAGTAAAAGCACAAACTGAGGTGCAGGATTTTCAGCAAGGCGGCGGCATTAATCAACCGCCGCCGAAATGTATGAAACCAACGTCAACTTTTGCTGCCAATAAGGGAACAAGCAATACGAATAATATTCCTCCTGTGGTGGCCAAACGTACAACAGCGTGCCGCAATAGCAACGGTAGTAATATTTCCGCTAGTTCTATACCAATTAGTGGCAACACAAGTGCACCAAACAACGTTACAGCGGCAGCAACACAAAGTACTCTAGACGAAATTACTAACAAGGTTTTTAATGAATTGCTGCAGGGCAAAGTAGATGCATGTGCGCTTCCCGATAAGCAGCGTTCAGCTGATTTATGTTCACTTAAATCCGATGATTGCATCTCGGAGACATCTTCAATATTCGATCGCATGCGAATCCGAGATTCATCGAACATTCCAGGCAGTAAGTTTCCTAAATTCACAAAGAAGAAATCTACCAGCAGCCAACATTCCGAAGATTTGCAACAAAATGCCGCTACCTCAACAGCGGCTGCAACATCGATAGATCCTAAGAAACCCATTATTGCCAAATTAAAAGCTGGTGTCAAACTGCAGCTTACCGAACGAGTAGCGGAGCACCAAGGTAAACTATTGTTATTCGCTCAATTAATAAAGGGACAACATTTTAAACTTTTCCTTTTTTTCTTTTTGTGCAGATGAACTACTCGAAGGTTTGAAACGTGCACAACTGGCTCGATTGGAAGATCAGCGTGGCACTGAAATTAATTTTGAATTGCCTGAATTTTTAAAGCACAAAGAAAACTCAGCTGCATCAAAATTACGTAAGGCACGCGCTAATCTTAGTCCTATAAACAAAACACAGATACCAGCTGAAATAACGCAACAACAACAATTATCGCCTATGAAATCGCCGACCGTAACAGAAGCAACAACACCAACAGCTCACATGGAACCGCCTCAGCCAGCGCCGCGTCTATCAATCACGCAAAAGCTTAGCAAAACCGCTGTTATCTCACCTACAAAAGTGGATGAAGAGTCTACTTTGGAGCCTAGTGTTACTACTAGCGAGTCCAAGAGTCGTCAGTCTACTGATAGCGGCGAATACAGTACATCAGCCAAAGGTCCACCACCATTACCACCTAAACCAAAAGTGCTGCCTATTAAGCCATCCAATTGGGGTGCATCTGCACCATTACCATCGCCCACAATCAACAAGATTCCTATTGACATCAATCGCAAATCGTTGTTAGCCGCAGACATTTCGGGTGGGCGTTGTGCCTACTTGGACGAGCCAAGTAGCAGTTTCGTTTAGTTTGCATGACAATATAAATTTATTATATATATGATGTATACTACTTACCTTAACTATATTTAGCCCATTGAACTGTGTTTAGCTCTCTATGATCACTCAATCTTAAGTCTCATCCATTTTGTTTGGCGTTGTCGATGCTTTAGTTTTTAAATATTTATTAATTTAAGCGTTCGTCGCTACTTGTATGAGTGTGTAAATATAAAAAGTTGTATATGTATGTGCGGGTAATGGATAAGTTTTACTTAACTCACTTGGAAATTCTTTCAGCAAATTAAGCTTTAAACTAAAATATAAACATTTTATAAGAAATTTATATACAAATAAATATATAAAAAATAAAATTTACCATTTATTCAATTTGTCAGCCATTGACGTTAAACATGATTAAATTAGTAAACCATTTTTTCTTATGACGACAATTGCGCTTATTCTGTAGACTTATAAGCAATTCGAATTCTATTTTGTACACTCTCGTGAGCGGAAAATTATGCTTTAAATCGTCGACACCTTGCTGTCTGACGGACTCATTTTGACTTTGCTTATTTCGCTTTAAAATACTTAAAAATGGAAACACGTTTGTGTATATTCAGTTTTTGATCTTATTCGTAGCCAAAGGAAGGCATCTTCCACTAAAAACCCGAGCATTTCGATACTAGTTTGTGCTGTAGTTTGATATATCCGAAAACTATAGCTTAAAAAATTAATTTTTTAATCGATTAGATTAAAAAATTAAAAACTGTTTCCTTTACTTCCATGCGAACCCAGAACGTTTTTTGGTGTTAATTATTGTTATGACAAATAATTTCTTATATTCTCTGATTACTAAATAGTTGCCCTACGTACCACATTAGAAGAAGTTTTATTTATACATACATAATTCTTAAAGGATAACTTTTTTTTTTAAGTTGTTTGTATTAAGCATATTTATTTTTATACAATTTATTTTTTTAGATTTAATAAGATTTTGTCTAACATTTTACATAAATCTGGTTGTAGACTTTATAGGTATTGATTTAGAGGTTCATATATACTTATGTGTGTACATAGACTTCGTTCTCAATAGTGTGTTGTTAAGAATAGCTACTAACAATTTAATTTAATGGTAAATAACATATTTGTTGGTACGACATATATAATGTTGTAAATATACCGGAGAGTAGGCATGCCTACAATTTGTTTAATTAGTTTTACAGATTATGCAATTTTTAATTTAACGCTTTTGGAAGTGAATGCACCTGAAAAGATTTAATTGAATTTAATTTTTTCAAAAGTACAAAGTGATGATTAGGTGTTGCTCACATTTAGTTTACTTCAATAAATCAGCTTGAACGGATTTCAAACGCTCTTAAAATGAAGCACATGTTTTTGTTAACATTTTTAATTTACTATAGTCTGTGTTTTTGGCGGATCCTGGCATTTTGGTAAAACTTTTATTTTACATAAAATTTATTTAAAAAACGCTAATTTCGTTTTTTTAAGAACTTTGCAACAGTCCAATAGATGCTGGATCTTGTGATTTCGGCTATGTTGTATGGGGATTCGATCATGCAACGCATACTTGTAAAAAATTCGTCTATGGCGGTTGTGGAGGCAATAGTAATCAGTTCGCTACAAAAATGGAGTGTATAAATTCTTGCAAAAATCCTATTTTGCGTTGGGACTGTATGCATAACAAGAAAGAGAACGCATGACATATGCACTTAAAAAAAAAAAAACTTTTTTTCTGTAAAGGATGATTAGTATGTATGTAATTAACAAGTTTCATTGTACAACATCAATATTAAACGTTCGGAGCCGCCAAGCGACCCAAAGAAAGTACAATCAAATAGCCAATTTAGGTTTATGCGTCTCAGTGCTTTCAATACTCTGTGCTGTAGCAAGTTGAAGATGCTGCTCCTTTGACTCATCTCCTGCAGTCAATTGTTTCTTTTCAGCTTCTTTTGAAGTTTCAGCTGCATCTGAAATTGGCTCATCTTCAATTAGGCGATAAGTAATTGGCGCAGGTTGTTTAGGTGGTAACCAGTCGGGTATAATTTTATCGTGCAAACGCCATTTTCCATATTCATTTGATATATGCTTTTCGAACACCACATATTCCAGTACATCCTTAGTAAGCTCTTCACTGCCATGCATGAGTCTACCAAAGCGATCGTATATGGCCAACTGTTGTTGCGTGTGGAAACGTACGGTGACTTGTGCAAATTGGTTTTCTTTTGTTATTATATCAGTGATACGTGCATGCACAAATCGTGGTGGCTCTAAAGACTGCAAAAAACGCCAGTGTATTGTCTTGTCTTTGACGTTATGCATCATCTCGGGATAACAACGCTCCGAAACGAATTCGCGTAATTTATACTTTTCTTTTGCAGCCATTAGCTTGTGCGCTTCAATGTATATATCCTGTGCCTGCATTGGAAATTCATCTGTTTCGAAATTCTCTTCGTACGAACGTATCTTACGCACAGCCAGCATACTCTTAGATTTCTTTTCAAGAAACTCAAACTTTTGCTTTGCGCCAGCCGACGATATTATCGATTTCTTCCCGTCACCCTCCGGCGGCACATAAGCCTCGAAAATACCACCAGTACAGCTAATATGAAATGGACGTTCCAACCATGGACGGGGTGGCAAAATACCACGTTCTTTCATGCGACTACGCATTTCCTCAGTAGATAAATCACCCGGTTTTTCACGGAAATTGGGTAATTCTATTTTAATTACTTTTTGCTTACGCAATCGTTTAAATTCCGGCTTCCAGTGCTTGGTCTGACGATGGCGCACCTGCTGCGATTGAAGCAGCGAAGCATTGGCCGCTGCCGGTAACAGCATGTTTGGCTGCAAAACCTAACACACAAATTTTAAACAATTTATTAAATTGATATTATTTAATTTGATGTTGCCAGTTACCTGCATAAATTTAACACAATTCCTGGCCGAGGCAACGAGCTCCATGTTCTTTTTTTTTTAAATGTTATTTAACACAAATATTGTCCGTAAAGCAACGAAACACAACGCTCAGCTGTTTCTAGTGTTTTAAAACACACGAAAGTGCGGAAACACAAATAGCTGTTCTTTTCAGTGTTTGAAAAGCAGTCAGACTACAATTTTAATTCTACAGCATTTAAAAATAGGGCTGACACCCGGTTCTGAATCGAACCATTTTATCTGGTTTGTCTCATAAAGTCATCTCTGGTATTGATAAAATAAATCAATTAAGACAATCCATTGTTTAAAAAGCGGTTTATAAACTGAACCAATGGTTTCAAAATAATCGTGAATTTCAGAACTGAACCACTCTAAATTTTTCAGTGACGTCTGTTTAAAGAAAATTAGTTTACCCAAGTATAAGACATGTAATAATGAACATTTCCGCAAAAATATCTCGATTTTGTTTTGTTATATTTATGCATTTACTCAAATCGGTATTTGAAAGATATTTACAATTTTTTTGATTGTTGGTATTATAGTCGTTATCGGGCACAATGTATTAAATCTCATATATAAAATTTCGAATTTATATATGATATTTAATAATTGCTCTGATGCGACACTACTTTCGATAGTTAATTTTTGTAAAAAATAAAAATAACAAATATAAAATATAAATTTCTGCTTTCCGCAACCAAACGTTTATAATGCAAACAGTTTTCTGTTATTACATTTTTCCAATTCTTACTTGCTGCTTTCTTGATACACGACGGATTTCTTGTGCTGGTCTATAAGTCACATTTCTACAAATGGGAGTTAATAACAGAAACCACTAAAACTAGAGTAGAGATTACTTACGCTTCGATTTCAAAATCGCCGCCATCTACACGGTACGCCGGAATTGATATGTTTGAGGGAAGAGTTTTCAGACTCTGCAAACAAAGTTTTGCATTTTCTATTTCGTTTTCCAATTTAACGACTGCGAAAAACAAAAACAATTAAAAATTCGATAATTTGTTACGAAGGGTTTTTTTTTAAATAAAAGAAAAATAATTGTTTACCCTTAATCATGAGTTTCTCTTCATTACTATCGCAACACAATTGGCTCTTGCAGGTACAGCATTGCTGTGGCTTTTCCGGCTGCTCAAATGCAGGCTGCATTTCTTTAAAAATCATATTGAGTAAACATCCCGGTAGAATACTTTCAGCCGCAGCGTAAATCTTTTTGTGCATGTAGACAAGCTCCTTGAAATCGAGTGTATGAAGCCCTTTGTGATATAATTTATGGCATATAGCATAGAAGCGACTCTTTGGTATTTGACACTTGCAGAAACAAAAGCCACACTCATCGATAAAAAGATCTAATATGTTGCGCAGTTCGCGCTCCAGTCCAATTCCATCAATAGCACCAGCAGACAAAACTGAGGCAGTTTTCGAAATAAACTGATCGACACGTTCTTCTTCTGGTTCTTCTCTGGTTTTCTCCATCTTTTTCCCTGGTCGTTTTTTGGCCTTTCCCCCAGGAGGAAATGCAATGGCACCTGGGGCAGTATAGTAATCGTCTGGCTCTTCTCTGCCCGTATCAGTTGGTCCTGTAATAAGTCCAGGTCTAGCGCGCGAACCTGGCCTTTGACCAGGCCTACCGAAAGCAGCCTCTCCGCCTTCTCTACCAGTAGGTGCACCAGTTCCTCTGCCCGCAGGTGCAGCCGCTCCTCTCCCTGCAATCGCACCAGCTCCTCTGCCACCTGGTGCACCAGCTCCTCTGCCACCGGGTGCACCTGCTCCTCTTCCTGCGGGTGCACCTGCTCCTCTGCCTGTAGGTTCACCAGCTCCTCTGCCTGCAGGTTCACCCGCTCCCCTTCCAGCTGGTGCTCCAGCTCTTCTGCCTACAGGTGCTCCAGCTCCTTTGCCAGCAGTTGCTTCAGCTCCGGGAGCTCCAGCTTCTTCTGCTCCAGGACCTGCATCTTCACCAGTCCCCAGATCTTCATCTCCTCTACCTGCCGGTGCCCCAGCTCCTCTGCCTGCCGGTGCTCCAGCGCCTCTACCTGCAGGTGCTCCAGCTCCTCTACCTGCAGGTGCTCCAGCTCCTCTGCCTGCAGGTGCGCCAGTTCCTCTCCCTGCGGGTGCTCCAGCTCCTCTTCCCGAGGGTTCGCCAGCTTCTTTGCCAGTGGGTTCCCCATCTCTTGCTCCGGCTCCTCTTCCTGCGGCTTGTCCATCTTTTGGGCCCGCAGCTGCGCCAGCTCCTCTCCCAGCAGGGGCACCCGCTGCTGCTTTCTCTGCAGCCGCTTTATCCGCTGCAGCCTTATCTCCGGGCTTTTGGCCGGGTGCGGCAGTACCATCCTTTTTCTGGTCTTCTTTTGCTTTTTCTGCCGGAGTCTTGCCTTCGTCCTTCGCTTTATCAGCAGCAGTTTTAGCAGCTTCTTTCGCTTTTTCTTCCGGAGTCTTGCCTGCTTCTTTTGCCTTTTCTTCCGGAGTTTTCGCAGCTTCCTTAGCTTTCTCTTCCGTAGTCTTGCCCGCTTCCTTTGCCTTTTCAGCCGGAGTTTTTGCAGCTTCCTTAGCCCTTTCTTCCGGAGTCTGGCCCGCTTCCTTTGCCTTTTCAGCTGGAGTTTTTCCAGCTTCTTTGGTTTTGTCATCTGGAGTCTTGCCCGCTTCCTTTGCTTTTGCAGCTTCTTTCGCTTTCTCTTCTGGAGTCTTTCCCTCTTCTTTGGCTTTATCAGCAGCAGCTTTTGCTGCTTCTTTCGCTTTTTCTTCAGGAGTCTTTCCCTCTTCCTTTGCTTTCTCAGCCGGAGTTTTCGCAGCTTCTTTGGCCTTTTCTTCCGGAGTCTTGCCAGCTTCTTTTGCCTTTTCTTCCGGAGTTTTCGCAGCTTCCTTAGCTTTCTCTTCCGGAGTCTTTCCCTCTTCCTTTGCCTTTTCAGCCGGAGTTTTTGCAGCTTCTTTGCCTTTTCTTCCGGAGTCTTGCCCTCTTCTTTTGCCTTTTCTTCCGGAGTTTTTGCAGCTTCTTTCGCTTTTTCTTCCGGAGTCTTGCCCGCTTCCTTTGCCTTTTCTTCCGGAGTTTTTGCAGCTTCCTTAGCTTTCTCTTCTGGAGTCTTGCCCGCTTCCTTTGCCTTTTCTTCCGGAGTTTTTGCAGCTTCCTTAGCTTTATCTTCTGGAGTCTTACCCGCTTCCTTTGCCTTTTCAGCCGGAGTTTTCGCAGCTTCTTTCGCTTTTTCTTCAGGAGTCTTACCCTCTTCCTTTGCTTTGTCAGCAGCAGTTTTAGCAGCTTCTTTGGCTTTTTCTTCCGGAGTCTTGGCCTCTTCCTTCGCTTTTTCAGCAGCAGTTTTAGCAGCTTCTTTGGCTTTTTCTTCCGGCGTTTTGGCGTCTTCCTTTGCTTTTTCAGCAGCAGTTTTAGCAGCTTCTTTGGCTTTTTCTTCCGGCGTTTTGGCGTCTTCCTTTGCTTTTTCAGCAGCAGTTTTAGCAGCTTCTTTGGCTTTTTCTTCCGGCGTTTTGGCGTCTTCCTTTGCTTTTTCAGCAGCAGTTTTAGCAGCTTCTTTGGCTTTTTCTTCCGGCGTTTTGGCCTCTTCCTTCGCTTTTTCAGCAGCAGTTTTAGCAGCTTCTTTGGCTTTTTCTTCCGGACTCTTGGCCTCTTCCTTCGCTTTTTCAGCAGCAGTTTTAGCAGCTTCTTTGGCTTTTTCTTCCGGCGTTTTGGCGTCTTCCTTTGCTTTTTCAGCAGCAGTTTTAGCAGCTTCTTTGGCTTTTTCTTCCGGCGTCTTGGCCTCCTCCTTCGCTTTTTCGGCAGCAGTTTTAGCAGCTTCTTTGGCTTTTTCTTCCGGCGTTTTGGCTTCTTCCTTCGCTTTTTCAGCAGCTTCTTTGGCTTTTTCTTCCGGAGTCTTGGCCTCCTCCTTCGCTTTTTCAGCAGCAGTTTTAGCAGCTTCTTTGGCTTTTTCTTCCGGAGTTTTTGCAGCTTCTTTTGCTTTCTCTTCCGGAGTTTTGGCCTCATCTTTTTTTTTTAGCTTTTTCGGCTTCCTTTGCTCTCTCCTCTGGAGTTTTACCCTCTTCTTTAGCTTTGGCAGCTTCTTTTTCTTTAGCTATTTCTTCTGGCGTTTTGCCCGCCTCTTTCGCTCTCTCTTCCTCTGTTTCTTTAGCTATTTCTTCTGGCGTTTTACCCATTTCTTTTGCTTTTTCAGCCTCTCTAGCCCTTTCTTCTGGAGTTTTACCCTCTTGAATAGCTATAGCAGCTTCTCTTGCTTCCTCTTTTGCCTTTCGCTATTTCCTCTGGAGTTTTACCCGCCGCTTTCATTTCTTCTTCTTTCGCCTTTTCTCTAGCTTTTTCCTCAGCAGCTTTCTTCTCTGCTTCCTTTTGCTGTTCATGTTCCTTCTTAGCAGCTTCTTTTATAGCACTTGGATCGACACCTGCTTTCTTTAATTCTTTTCCCATTGCATCGTTTTCTGCTTCGCAAAGTTTCTTCTTATCTAATGCATCTTCCAATTGCTTCTTAAGGTCATCAAGAAGTTTCTGGGCGTCTTTAGCACTAAGATCAGTCATTTTATCGGCTAACTTTTGGTTCTTTACAGCAATATCACTGATTTGCTTAACAAGATCCAAAGATTTACGTAGCTTATCATCCATGCCACTTGTATCTTTAGAGCTTCGCGCATAATCTTTGTCCAGATCTTTCATCTTTTTGTTAATGTCCTCCAAAGCTTTTGCATGACCGTAAGCAGCTTGACTTAGACGACCATTTTCATTACGCAAATTATCCAATTCATCGTTCCATCTTGCACATGCGTCTCCGCACTCTTTATCTTTTTCAAAAAGCTCATCCTGTAATTTTTGTTGAAATCCTTTAAACGTTGCAATTCCTGAATACAGTCGTCAAAATCTCTGCCTTCATCACCACCCTCTGTTGAGCATTCACAAATTTCTCGAACTTGGTCACTATGCCTTTCTACTTCTTGTTGCAATTTGTCGATTAAATCATCCTTATCATCAAGCTTTTGTTGTAACTCATCGAGCGCTTGCTTTAACTCTTCGTACGTAGGACTTTGATCTTTTTCATCGGGGCTCGTCTGCATATCGCCGATAATTTTATCCTTTTCTTCAAGTTCCTGCTGCAGTTTCTCAACTTGATCTTTTAGGCGTTGTAGCTCTTGAATGCAGTCGTCGAAACTTTTCACATCTCGCTCAAACTCATTTTCAGGATCCTTTGGATCGTCTTTACAGCCACATATCTCACGTACTTTCTGGCCATGCTTACCGATCTCCCTCATTATGTGATCCAGAGTAGCGCCTGTGTAAAACGCCAATTCATCACCTATATCATCTTTTGGCTTTGTCTGCGTCTCAGCGTGGCCACAACGACATCGCTTACCCTTGCCACCGTGCACTTTGTTCAGCTCATTAACTACATCCTAAGCCACATTAATTTGCACGAGTTATTGGGCACAAGTAAGTATGTACAATGAAAGAAGAAACATTTAGGAGAGGAAATCATTAAGAATGGTTGTAATTTCAAATGCTTTGCTCTCAAAATGATGTTGTTTACACTTGGAATTTTTAGTTTTTAATTTTGAACAAAACAGGATAGGAATCCGCAGAAAGGTTTGGTTGTTCGTTCTTCTAGAGAAAAAGAAGAGAAAGAGGAGGAGAGAGTGTCAGAGTAATACTTTTAACTGCAAAAGCTCTGGTCTTAAAATTAATACGAAGTGCATTCGGTCGTAATGCCGTTTGGAAAATTTGACCATAGAAAAAATAATGATCATTCGGACAACTGAAACTGATCGAAAAAAAGTACAATAGCAAATGAAGAATCACTTAATAGACTTTCCTCTCCTAAAATAGTTCGACAAAAACAGTTTGAGCGTACATAAATTTAATTTTCCACAATAAAACATTTTTGGGAACTTGGTACGATACTATTTGAAATGTACATTTTAAATTTAATTTCGAAAGGTTGATAGCCATTGGCCTTAACAACGACAATCTCCATCCTCATAATCCTCCTCTTCTTCTTCGGAACAACATTCAAGGCCGGTTTTTGGAAGATCATCGAGAAATCGATAGCCAGCATTTTTAAATGCTTTAGCCTTAATCTTAAATATGAAGGGAGTAATACATGTACATACAAAGTTTCCAACAACACTAACGACCTGAGCACTCTTCTCAAGTCAATGAGTAACAACAAAGCATCAATGCTTCACACGAGTTTCTATACTTACCATAAGCTGTTGGTACTGACAATCGTAAGCGTTTAATGCCACATCACGCTTTCTGAGCTCATTGCGCAGTACGTCAATTTCCATTTGGAGACAGTCGGCACGTTGAGCACAAGCTTTTGTCTGTAGCACCTCCTCTTTAAGTTCATCGCAGCGGCACTGAGAATGAGTATGAATTGAGATATTAAATTCGCGGATTGTAGGTTCCGATAATAAACTTACCTTCAGCACTTCCTCATTGAACTTGGTCTTCTCGACTTCATCCTCATAGTATTTCTGCATATCGTGCATTTCTTGTTCCATGTCACTAATGTACTTAGCCTGACTATTCAGATTATTGGAGAGGCAACCAGTTTGATTATTAGCTTCTTTTGCTTGGCGCTCCAAATCAGCCACTTGTGCCTCTAGGTTCTTCATTCGTTGGCACTTCTCGCGCAATGCATTACGCTCATTAATAATGGCTTTAATGTCATCAATGTCGTTGTTTGGATTATAGTTTCCAGACTTCTTTCCCTTCATACACTCGTCCTCCATTTTACGCAACATAATCACTTCTTTGGATAGATCGTCGACCATCTTTTGAAGATATGCAACGTCATTGCTTTTCTCTGGATCAACTTTAATGTTGTCCATGCCACCACGACGTGATTGTTTCTCAACCAAACGTTTCAGGCTAGCATTTTCCGCCTGCAATATCTCATATGCTTTATTCATATCCTCGATGCTATCGTAAATTTTCATTAACTCCTTTTCATCGTTTTTATCAATTTTTCCACTGGCGGCCAACTGTTTAATTTTCTTCTCCAAGTTTTTACTTTGTTCAGGATTATATTTCTGACTCATGATGCGCTTAATTTCTTGATTTTCGTTTTTTGCCGTCTTTAAGCGATCATTTGAACGATCCAGCTCGTCTTTTAATAACTTATTGCGTGCCAGCAATTCCTCCATACGAGACAATGTCTCGCTAGCCACATTGATAACGCTGTCACCAACAATTAAGTTATCATCGCGTCCATATTTTCCGGCAGCAGATGGTCTTCTACTACCAGCAGCTGAACCTTGCGGACCACCACTTCCAGCAGCACCACCGGGACCAGCACGAGCACCAGCACCTCCTGGACCAGGTCGAGCACCAGGGCCTCCTGTACCCTATACTCAAAAATGTTATAAAATAAGAAAAAAGATTAAAATATACCTACCGGAGCATCACTACTTCTTTGACCTGGTGTTGCCTATAGAAAAGATAATTGACAAATGAACACAATTTGTGCCGGTAATATATTTACGCACATAAATAAAACACTCACCTGCGGATTGCAGACCACTAAATCGTACACAAACTTCGACTGTTTGTCCAGATTCTCAGACCAGCAACGGTCATCAACGGTCGAATCATAACTTTTTAGCTTCACACATGCGGCCCGACATTCCTGCTCTACTTCGTTCGTTTCGTTCATGAAGGGAACGCGAAAAAACTCTTTTTGTGTTGAAAAGGCCATTGTCCTTCTCTATAAGGTTTCTTTTTTTTATGGTATCAACAATACTAAATCACAATTTATAGAATTTATAGTGTCACAGCAAGAAGTTACACGTTAGAAAGATCTGAAAACACAAAGAAAAATATGCCCGATGTCGACCAACAAATTCCTTAACCTATCGTTCAAAATATTCTTTTTTTATTTTAACTAGACAATTTTAAAAATAGTTTCTTTTTTTTTTTTTATTTTTTGATATATATATTATTTTATCCAAACCTCATAATAATTAATGCCAGTAAATCCAGTCGGTAAACAGGTTATATATTTGAATATTTGACATTTAAATTCAAACCTACCTAATGTAAAAACAAACAAATTATTAAAAAAAAACAATTAAAATAAATTGCTCTCTTCGTTTTTTTAAGCTATTCAAAACCCTGAGCTCGTCGCACAGCTACAGCTTCATCAGCTAGATTCATGTTTGAAAATCCACAGGGTTGCATTGTAACGCTTGCTGTACCGGAGCTTATTGTACGTAGTACACTCGAATAACCGGAAAGTTCAGCCAGTGGTGCATTAACTAGTATCAACTGTTTAAAAGAAAAACAAATTTCAAATCTTTAAACTTGAAAAAGATATTCTTAAAACACAAACTTTGTTCTTATGTCCCTTTGGTGCAACATCAATGATTGAAGAACGTCTTCGTGATAAGTCTGCTAAAATACTTGATATACGTTCACTGGGTGCCACAATTTGTAATGCCATAACAGGCTCAAGCAGACGTGTACCATTTAAAGAAAATACCTTAAAGTTAAAACATTCATTAAATTTGTCCAATAATATTATGGTTGAATAATAAATACTTTTTGCACGCATTGAGCTGCGGCAGCCATAACAAATGAATCCGCTGTACCACGTCCTATCGTTGCGCTGTGCAAACGTATTTGCGTTTCTACCACTTGGCCACCAACGCGTGGTCCACGTTCCAAAGCTGAAAGTGCGCCTTTACGAATTACATTTAATATACGCGGCCGCAACTGATTCAGGTTGCTCAAGTTTTCCGGAGATTTGTCTAAGCTTTAAATTACATAAAACTGAGCAGGTTTAATTAGTTTTATACCTCAACAATAGACTCGTACCTGAACAATTCATTTTGATCTTTAAGAACTTCAAGTGTTATCGTTACACTTTGTTTTATACCTGCAATCTCCTTTTCAATACTTAAAGTATCAATAGCAGGTTCGTCTATTGTTTCTTTATAGGCAATTTGCAGTGGACCAAGATCCACTTCAATTTTATACTCAGTCAGTATACGCGATTTAATTATATCCATATGTAGCTCACCCATACCTGGAATAAAGGCTTATATAGTTTTGCATACATTTACAAAAAAATTCCTATATGAAAACATACCGCCAAGCACAGTTTGTCCGGTGACAGGATCATAGCTTACTCTCAAACTAGGATCTTCACGTTGCAATTGTTTAAGAGCCTGTTCCATAGCTATTTGCGAAGATATACTAGGCGGTTCAATGGAACAAAAATAAACAGCATCTGGAATGTAAGGTTCAACCGAAAAAATTTCATTGATCAAACCGGCTTCCAAATCTTCAGATTCATCAACCGATGCCGCTAGAGCCGTCGTTATTTGACTTGAATCTTTTTTATAGTTTTTTGCAAACGTTTTTGTGCGTTTTTTAAAGCAGTTTGACTGGAAGTAAGTAGATCACCGGTAACTGTATGCTGCAAAATATGGTATACAAATTGTAGCATAATATTCACAAAAACGTTAAGTTAGTACTACCTTTAAGCCACCACATATGCCTACATCGCCCGCATGTACAGCGTTAATTTCTCGATATTCATCCGCAAGTGGTTCAAAAATCTTACCGATTACCTCTGCTTGGCCACGTGTTGAGGGTAAGGCGCATGCCCTTCTTTAAGTCACCACGTAGTATGCGTATTAACGTCAATGGTCCACGTTGTTTGTCGTGTACTATTTTAAACACTTTACCGACAAAGTCATTTCTAAACAATTCGAAATATATGCATATGTATTTTAAGCGAAAATATCACAGATGTCTCAAATTTTATGCTTACCCAAAGCAATTGTACAGTTGGTTTCGCTCATGCGGTGCTGGTAAATATTCAATTACTGCATCCATTAAACATTGAATTCCAACATTTTTGTATGCAGAGCCAAGCAACACCGGAACCACTTTCTGTTGAAAGGTAGCACGCTTCAATGCTTGAGCGATTAGTGCATTATTGACTTTATCAAAGCCTTCAGTGTTAATAACAACTTCAGCTAATTCATCATCGATACCCGACAATAAGTCAATTAATTCATTGCGTTTAGTTTGTAGTACCGATAATGTATTACAGTTATCCACTTTCGTTTTCTTATAACTACGTCCAAGACTTTCAACATTCCAGTTCATTTCTTCCAGCGTTATTATATCAAAAATACCTGCGTTGAAAATCAGTAGTTGCCATATTATTATGAGTCATTTGCTTGTTCCAATTTATTGTTATTAGTTCCTACTTAATACACCGCTTTCATTTTTCGCTGGATATTGTACACAGGCTGGTACTGTCTCTAGCTTTGTTCTGACATCTTCTACACTTTTCTCAAAATCGGCATCGGGGCGATCCATTTTGTTAACAAAAATCAATTTTGGTAAATTATGTTTAGCTGCTTGGGACCACACTGTCATTGTTTGCGCTTCCACACCGGCTGTGCCATCCAAAACAACAACAACACCATCAACAGCGTGCAATGATTGTTCTACTTCCATCGTAAAGTCAATATGACCTGGTGTGTCCAAAAGATTTATACTAGTATTTAAATTTTATTATTATTAATGGAAAATTCAGTTTGATTTGAGAGTATTGTTGCTCACCGTTGTCCGTTCCAAGCAAATGTAACGGCTGAACTGCAAATAGTAATACCACGTTCACGCTCTTGTGTTAAGTAATCTGTGACAGTATTACCACGATGCACCTCTCCTAATGCGCGCGTTTTTCCTGCATAGAAAAGCATACGTTCCGTCGTTGTGGTTTTACCTAAACGGTAATACAAAATATGCATCTAAATTTATTTTATAAAAAATTATTTCAAACCAACCTGCATCGATGTGTGCCAGAATACCAATGTTGCGTATATCACCGCTGCTGCTGCTAAAGAAACGTTTAATACCATTTGAGCATAATCTATGGCCAACTGTAAGGCGATGCATATTAGTAAGAGTTACAAATCGATGCATTTGAATATTAAAATTGAACTACATCTATGTATGTAAACTAATTTATGTAAAACTATCGCGATTGCATATAAAACAATGTTGTCGCGTTGCAAACTTCAAAGAACAGCTGATTTGCCAAACGACAAAGAACCGGTGATTTGCCAATCGACAAAGAACAGCTGATTTGCCAAACAACAAAGAACCGACAAAGAACAGCTGATTTGCAAATACGACGCTCGCATCTGTTGAAACGCGCGTAAAACAAATTAATTGATTGAAGAAATTTGCTCGAATAATGTCGCAAAGCACACGTCCAAAACGACAAGCCGCTCTTCGTGCACGTCCAATCGTCATCGAAATATCCGATTCGAATGATGAAGATTCTGAGTCACCAGCTAAACGACAACGTAGTAACAAGCGTGTGGATAGAGCAGCGCAGCAAATAGCTGGATCGTAAGGCAATCAAAACCTTTCAATATGTTTCACTAAATAAATTTTTTTTTTAAATTTTAGTGAAATACGACAGCGTTGGCCAGATCGTAAAAAGAAAAATGAAAAAGCCAAAACAAATTCCAGCGAAAGTACCGAAAATATTGCGCCGAACACACTTTCACAGACCGAAGACTTAGTTTTTCATAATGAAGCACCTCGTTCTAGTAATGACCATGATGTTCAGGAGGTTATTTCAACGCCACACACAACTGGACGCAGTTCGTTTTGGGGACGTCGCAAAGTTTGGAGTATACCTGAGTTACTGGCAGAGTCGGAACACATTGAAAATAATGCGGCGCACAATATTGTGCAACTATTTGAAACTGAAAATACAATTCCATTTATATGTCGATATAGACGTGATCTGGTCAACCATATTACACCGGAACGTTTGCGTGACATTAAGAACACTTACACTGAAATAGTCGGTTTACGTAAAAAGGCAGAAAATATTGTTACACAGCTTGAGAAAGAGAAAGTTTTAGACCGTGAACTTCACGATGAGATTATGTGCGCCAAAACAGCGGAGGAACTTGATTTCTTAGTACGTTGATTATTTATTTAACATATTTAACAAATAAAAAAATGTCTTTTATAGTATGCGCCGTATAAACCAGCTAACAAAGGTTCTCTAGCGGAACGGGCAAAGGCACTCGGATTAGAGGTATATGCCAATCGTATTTTGTTTGGTGAAGCACCACAGATACAACTATCACAAATTGTAGACCGTAATAACCCCGATTTAAATAGCGAGGATAAAGTTTTGAGCGGCATCTGCAATATCATTTCGCATAATATCAGCAAACACACATCTGTGCTTGAAGAAATACGGCGATTGTAAGTTGCGATATGCTGTGTATATATTCATTTATTCAAATGCTATTTATTACTTTGTTTTTAGACAACATGTGCATCGCATAATGCTCAAGAGCAACAAATGCAAATCGACCGCATCAAAAGCAAAAGATGCTACTACCAAACACGGTCATAAGAGTAATAAAACTGATGAGTCAAAGTTTGAGACATATTTTTGATTTTCAAGTCGACATAAAAACCATGAAACCACATCAGATCTTAGCCATAAATCGTGGCGAGAAAAATAAATTTCTGACTGTAAAACTTTTAATTCCTGATTATTTAAAGAATGATATTAAGCAGTTCATAAGGAACCTTTTCATGAATGATGGATTGCGTTATGCGCTACGTCAGCACGTTTTTTGAAACTTCTTTTGATGATTGCTATTCCAAGAAATGTATGGTGTTTATATATGTTGTTTAAAAAACTTATTTTATTTCCAATGTGCTTTTTCGTTTTATTAGTACAGCCTCATTTAACACGTCAAATACGCGCTGATCTCAACGAAATTGCAAAGAAGGCTGCCATCGATGTATTTGCCAAAAATTTAAAGCAGTTGTTGCTTACATCACCACTTAAGGGTCAACGCATTTTGGGTATTGATCCTGGCTTTGCAAATGGTTGCAAATTGGCATTGATTTCTGAAACGGCCGATGTATTACAAACGGGAGTTATATACCCACATTCGCGAAATGCAGATTTAGAGGAATGCGCAGAAAAGCTGGTTAAGATGCTGACTAAATACAAGTATGAACATTTTAAATTTTAACGTAAAATGTATCTAGGGAAACTCTGCTTTAATTTATCAAATTTTAGTTGCCGTATTATAGCTTTGGGCAACGGTACCGCATGCCGTGAAACTGAGCTGTGGCTAACAAAACTTTACGCAGCTGGCATGCTAGATGCGTGCAGTGTACGGTACAGCATTGTATCCGAGAGTGGTGCATCGATATACTCATGCGGTGAAGTAGCTCGAAAGGAGTTTCCTAACATGGATGTGAATGTTATAAGCGCTGGTAAGTGTATCGCTTTGTATTTGGTCATTTTCAACAATAACTCATAGAACAACCAAACTTTACAGTTTCCATAGCACGACGCCTAAATGATCCACTTAGTGAATATGTAAAAATTGAACCAAGACATATTGGCGTTGGTATGTACCAACATGATATCAATGAGAAAGCATTGACCGAATCGTTGGACGATGTTGTCTCTGAGTGTGTGAGCTATGTAGGCGTCGACATTAATACAGCCAGTTTAAGTGTGCTCAAGTAAGTTAAAAACCAAATTAAATCTATTTACCAAAAAATAATACCTTGTTTAGGCATATTGCAGGTTTATCGGAGAAAAAAGCTGAAAAAATAATACAACATCGTCAGGAAAATGGAGTTTTTCGTACACGTAAAGATTTGCTACAAGTCAAATCGATTGGCGAAAAAACATTTGTTCAATGCGCTGGATTTGTGCGCATTGTTCCATGCAGCGTTGGCGGAAAAGTGGATAATGTGCTTGATTGCACCTGGGTGCATCCCGAGAGTTATGTAGTAGCAAAGAAGTAAGTCGACACTATTTAATCTATAATTTTCAACTCTACAAATGAATTTTGTTTAAATATACATTTAGGCGAAATATTTACATTTTAAACGGATGAACTTTTTAAATCACTTCTAAACATTTTGGATTATCCTCTTCTTCATCTAATTGACTAGTGCTAGTAGATAGCCTGGTCATTGTATGTACGTCGCAACGATATTTTGGCCAAGGTTTTGGTTTCTCCATGTACAACTCATAACGCTGACACCAGCAGGGAACGTAGCGCTCTAGAGGCTGTTTGTTTTCATTACGCTTACAGGTACAGTTATCTGTTCCGATACGCATAAAGGTTGGGAAGTCATGTTTGTCCTTTAGTAATGCTTCATAATCTTCAACGGAGAAAACATCGCCCGGATCGATTAACTCAGCCCAACGCTTCATTTTACTGATGACTCCATAGAAATACTTGTACAAGTCTTCAAGCATTTCAACGACTTTTGCCAAAGGTGGAGCACCAGTGCCGTTTCCCTTTATAAATGGACTATCAACAGTTTGGTCAAGTTGATCTATGCGTCGTTTTAGCTCAACGAGCATTTCTTTTTATGACCAACATTGAAGCTCCCAAATTCACGCTGCAAGCGTTTGCTTAGTTATTAAAAGTATATTAGATGTAGAAGTATTATTCTATCTTACTTGGATATAGTCAATTTCTCAAGACACTTCTGGTATGCGCACAATGCGCGCTGTTCAGCCGGAATGCTAACAAAGTCCGGATACGGCTTGATACATACACCGCTGTTGTGCAACATTCATCATTTTTTAAAATGACTTATCTCAACATTTCATCATACTTACCGCACCAACAGGCGATAACGCGTAGTTTGATAACGTATTTCTTGGAGCAACAATAGCTGCTGCTCCTTTTCAATAGAAAGTTGTTGCCTTATAGCCTCAAATTTCTTATCCAGCTTTAATATTTGCTCGTGTACACATCGCTCCAATTTAAAATCAAGATTTGTATAAATCGTTTTCACGTTGTCAAAGTTTGGAATCAGTAGTTCGAGCTCTTTGTTAAATTTTAAAGGTTGTTTTGATTTTGGTTCTTCTTTCTTTCCAAAATATTCCCAACAGGGACCAAAACGTATACTTTTCGGTATCTCTGGACGCTCCCAGCATGCAATATACGGGGTATCATCCTGCGCTGTTTCAACACAGCCAACATATTGCGGTTTTGGAGGTTTTTTTATCGGGGATAGTTCCAACGTTGCACATACAGTTCCTGCAACTCTCCCAGCGTTAGTTTGCTTGACAATACATTTCTTTTTTTTAACTGGGGTCGAAAATTTAATTTTCTTACATTTCGTTGCCATTTTCTACTGTTTTCTTTTTAAAAAAAAAAATTTTAAGAAATAAATTCTCAAATGACATAAAAGGAAAAGCTTTTATTTTATAATTGATGCATACTCATATTTACTTTGTCTAGAATAATAAATAAATGTAAACTGCAGTTAAGTGATATTGGCACAGAATCTTTCATCAATACTATAAAAGAGTATGCAACAACAGAACATACATCAGAAATTGCCGCCGAATTTAAAATGCCAATAGAGCGGGTAAGTTACTAATTAAAATTTTATTTCGTATAAAACTGTTGAGTAGTTACCATTTTCTTTTCAGTTGGAAATTATATTAATTGCTTTGCAACGCAAACTAAATCAAGACTATCGTTCCGATCTAGATAAGCGACCACTTTTTAAGCAGGGTGTGACTAAACTCACCGAACTCAGCGAAGGCGATGTAGTTACTGGTAAGTTTGAAGATAAACTAAACGTTCATCTGTTCATTAGTGCAAAGTTAAATGCTAACTTTTTATTTAATTTTTCAAAATTTCTTGCAACAGGCGCTGTGACGAATGTAACACATTTTGGTGCGTTTGTCGACATCGGAGTTGAATGTGATGGTTTGATACATAGCAGCAAAATGCGAAATAATAAGTTAAACATTGGCGATCGTGTTACGGCTTCTATTGTGCAGGTAGATGTCAAGCGACGGCGCATCGGTTTACAATTGGAGAATATGCTGCTTGAGACAGATACTTCATTTACTTTTAAAACCGAAAATGAATAAAAGTTTTTTTTTTAATTTACTTATGGAAGTATATATTTGTGTTTCACGTCATTTCTTCTTTATTATATATTTTATTAATTACTATATATATAACATTTTGTTTTATTTTTCGTAAATAATTAAATTTTAACTTTTTATTACGTTTTTTATTTTATTATTTTTATTTCTATTATTATTTTGTTTATATATAGTTTTTTAGTATGTAAATGCTTTCTTTTAGGTAAAGAAGTGTGTATTTTTTTTTTTTTTTTTGGGTATATGAACTGTGTTCATTAATAGAATATAAACCTACGACAACTTTTTTGCGTATTATTGAAGATATATAATGTCAATTAGAGTTTCTTTATATTGCAAATTTATTATTATTTTTTTCTTTAACAAATAGCGACGATACACTGTTGTACAATATACATAAATGAGAATTCAGAAATTATTTGTATTAATAAATTTTTGTATTCTAACTACATGGACACAAACGTCACAAATCACTACAAAAAATGTTCCTTTTTTTTATGAGAAATATTCCAATTTATACATTAGATAAGCATTAAAAAATAAATAAAGCGGAATATAGATTATTATTATGTATATGTATAACTAAAAACATTGAGTTTATTCCGCATTTATTGTGGAAGTTTTGCGAAACAAAAAATTTCAATAGATTACAAAATTAACTTATAAATTGCAAATATATCGATCAAAAGTTAACACTTGTAGACTCGATTGTTTTGTGTTTGTGTGATGATTGCTTTTCTTTTTCATTATCTTTCTTGACTTTGCTTTTGCTAAATACAATTTAAAGTATTAATTAATTTTTATCATTCATAATGATAGTTTGGGTAATGTCTTAAGTAAATTTCGTATTATACAAACTAGGATTACATTTATATGTACGATTGCTAATATAATTATTATCTTTTTTTTATATAAATATAAACGAACGAGAATTCAAATTCATCATTTAACTTATAAACTAAATCTTTCTCTGTTAATTATAATCGTACATGTTTTGCTTATATATTTGCATCTTTTTAACTTTTATGTTAACATTAATAAAATTCACAATTCACATTGGCAGACACTGCGCTTTAAATTAGGCGAGTGATTTGATTTAATTTTTTTGTTTTGTTTTGTTTTCGTCACGTTGCAGTTTAAGAGTATTTTTGTATTTTCTTATTGGAAATGAAGCAGGCGGCTGTAAGAGACAATAAAAAAAATGTGATAAAAATAAAATTATAAAATTAACATAAATAAATAGCAGACTTGAACAAAAAAAAATTTTTTAAGTGCAAGTGAGCGCTTACCAAATAATTGATTTAATGAATATTGTATCTAACAGATACAAAAGTGCATCGAATCCATTTTTTTTTGTTGTATTACGAAAGCAACACAAACTAAATTATTTTTTTTTTTCTTTTTTTCTGTAAATACAAATAAACATAAAATAAAAATTAAAAATTATTATATATAAATTAAAATTAGGAAAAAAAAAAAAACATTAAAACAAAAATACAACAATACAACAATGCAAGCAAATAGATTGCAAACTTTTTTTTTTTTTTTTTTTGTAATAAGGAAAATATTTCAATTTAAAGACTTAAAATATTTGGACAAATTTTTCATATAATCTCACTCATTGCTAGCAGAATTTCCTATATACATACAATATGAGTACATATATGCAAATTAAGCTTTATAAAAAATCTTAGTGCTGCGTTTTTACCTCATTCGTTTTTATTTTGGTGTATTTATCAGTTTCTGTTTGATTGACCGATTGCTTGATAGGATTTTTTTTTTTTGTAAACTTATTTAATGGTTTATTTGGTTTAAATATTTTTTGAAAACAGTAGCTGCCGCCAGAGGGCGCTGCAGCATCCGCAGAACCATCTGCAAATGTAAAAATTTAATTTGGAATTGGTTTTGATTTTTTATTTTTTTTTTTTGCATTTCGAATTAAAATTTTTTGTTTTTGTTTTTCTGAAATTTCACATACAATGTATAATAAATATATACAAAGAAACGTATATATGTATATATTATATGAGTTTTTCAACAAACGAAAAAAAAAAACGGCTTGAGCAAGGTAAACAAGCGTTACAATGTTTTATAATAAATGATTTAATTCAATTAGATGCACAGCCGCAAAAAAAAAACCATTCCAGGCGACAAAATGTAAAACAAAAAATTAAACAAAAAAAAAAAACTCATAACGTATACGAAATTCTGTTAGTTTTTTTATTTTAACGAAACAATAAGGAGATGGGCGATTTACTGGTTTGCAGTTTAAAACCTATTAATATTATAAGCGCAGACTTATGTTTGTTTATTTTATGTACAAAATGTACAATAGTATTCATATAAATCTGGACATGTATTGCTAAAGTAATTAAAGCATACCGTAAGACAATTTAATGAACTGAATGTATGTACATATTTCTTTTGTCGAGGTTTATATTGGTTATGTTATTGGATGGGATAGAACAATGAAATTATGAAAGTCGATCTCATTTAAAGAACAACAATAATATCTGCCACTCGAAATTTCAAAAATACGTCTAGAAGAACCTATTAAATTATTTGTCTGCTCTTCTTCAATATTTAATATTTAATACACTCTATATTTACCATTGCACGTTCCTTAACTCACACTGTTATTCTAGACTTGAGTGTGGGCGTTTTTAGAGTTTGAAAAATTTCTGTTATTGATTTGTTTTTGGGCGAATTTCGAACACTGGGCGAACCTTGTTGGTAGCATAGATATCTTATTCTAAAAGGTTTATCGGTGATCTAATTTTAATTAATTTAATTCAAATGTTTTTACCAAATTTAAATTATGTTGCTCTCTAAATAATATTTTTTTCGTATAAAAACTTAAAAACGAAAATTTATGCAAAATTTACGTTTAAAAAATTACAAAATTAAAAGTTCGTTCGTTCAACGATTATACTCTCTTTTGTGACTTTTAAATTGTTAGCAAATCGTTGAAAACTAATCGAAATCGAAATATTTGCATTGAATCTTAGAAACGAAAACAAGAGAAATTTTATGTCGTATAGTTTTTCAACAACTAATGCTAAAATTTATTAAACTATTAAGCACAAGTTTCTATTATTTCTTAGTGTTGAGTAGCCGATGAACACCACAACTATGATAATTTATATATTTCTTTTTTATATTGTTCCATTTTTTTTTCTTTTTATATTTTTTTTTTTCAAAGTTTATTGTACATAGTTGAGTTTGTGCGCGTTTGTGGAGGATGTGAATAAATGTTTGACTAAGATTTATTTCATTCGATTAAAATGTTTGTATGTGTCTCTTTCAATGAATGTGCTGAAGAATTTTTTTTCTATTTAAAAACGTTCTTTTTAAACAGCTACAAAATAATTATTATTATTACTATATATATTTTTTTTTTTTTTTTTTTTTTTTGTTTAAAACATTTACGCTTTTTTTTTATTTTGTTATTCTAGACTTTAAGGTAGCTAAATTGTTAGTTAAATTTTTTATCGTCACTAATAATATTTATTGAAAACAATTTTTTACTTTTTTTATTTTATAAACACCTTTTCTTTTTTTTTTTTTTTACTTGTGTTCTTTTTTTTTTAGTTTCGAGTTTTCACAGAATATCGTGTGGTTTACTGATAATTAAATCGGGTCTAATGTGAATATAAATATGTATGTTATAATATGTGTATGTATAATTAATATTGCCCATTATTTAATTAAATCTGGTATCAGTCGTCTATATGATCTATGAATTATTATATTATTAAAATAATGTAATTTATAAAACTAAATTTTTTTTTTATGTAAGAATATATATGTAGGTATGTATAGTATATATGATTATAAAACATACAAAGATCGCTTAATAATTGTAAATACACATCGCAATAAAATTATTTAAAGCTTTTTTTTTTTTTCCGCTTAGGATATCAGGTATATTTCCAGCTTATTGGATTGCACAATCAATATATTGTATAAAATGACAAAAATAAAAACAACAACGAATGCACACATTATGACAATAAACAAATTAAAGATAAATATATACTGTATGTACTCTTTTATACTCTTCACACACATTTACATGAGTTTGCTCTAAGAGTTTATTAGCAGATTGATTAATCTATTTGAAATATATACAATAACAAGAAAATGTTCACTCTATCCAGTCTACGTGTGTTTGCTATGAAAACCTAAACACAAGTTTGGTGGCTCTACTAATTAGCTAGAATCTGGAGATATGAAATCCTAAGCTAAGCAGCGATTTTGTAGAATTTTTAACTAGAGTCTAACTTGTTTAATTATATTTCGGCATGCAGACCAGCTAGAGCTCAACACTGAGAAAAGCTAAGTGCTTTATATTTTTTTAATGTGACAGCATATATTGACAGAGGTCTGAATATTTGGACCATGACTCTTTTAAAGCCCCAAGGCATATGTAGCTTCACATTTTAGTATTAGATCTAAATTTTGACACAGTTTTTTTGTAGCGAAAAGAGTGAAGCGAATCTTGAATTTTTACATGAAAACAATTAAACTATGATCTTTTCGAAGCACAAAATGAAAAGGTATTCGTAAAAAGATTTTGAAATATTGAAACATTTTTAATTAGATACAAAAAAAGTGATTGTTCGCTAAACGCTTATTCAGAGCTTATTAATCTTAGCAACCCGTTACTCGTTCGATTTCACATTCATGGCACCGCTTCCGTCAAATCTACGGCGAGGTAGGTTGGTATGGGACTAGAGATATTAAATGATAAACCTTATGTCTTTTGGCTGGTTCCTTTGAAGCACAAAAATAGTTTCTATATGACTTCCAAGCGTTTATCAACGAATTTCTTCGATCTTCTTATGTGCTTTGCAAACTCATCGACAAAATATTTATTTTTGTTATTTATATGTGAAGATTATAAAAAAAAAAATTGAACAAATAAATATTATGGATTAACGACGCAAAAGGCAGAAACAAGCACACACAAAAAAAAAATGAAGACAGACATATGATCAAATCAAGTTTGCAATCAAATGAAGGAAAAAATATAAAAATAAAAATTTTTGAAATAAATAATTGCTTTAAACCACACAAGCTGAGAAAACTCCCATTACACGTCAGCCAATATCCTGCTGCTGCTGTTGATGAGCACCAGCGGCGTCAGCACGACTATTGGCAGCGCGATAACTGTACCTGTTTGAAGATTGTTGTTGCTGTTGTGGTTGTTGTTGCTGCTGTTGTGCAGTAATACTATTCGTCGTCGTCGTCTGACCAATTGGGAATGTATCCGATTCCTCCTCGCTTACGTGCTGTTGTTGTTGTTGCTGCTGCTGCTGAAGTTCCATTTGTTGCTGATCCGCAAGCATTTTTGCGTTTAAAATTGAAACATACGTCTTATAACGACGTAACTGTTTTGAAAAAAAAAAAAGAATAGATATTAAGTGACAAACTCTTTTTACATATTTTAATAGTTAACTTACTTCATATTGCAAAAATGCTTCTTTCTCTTTGTAATTCTGCAGCGGCAGTCCTTTACTGGGTATTGGGCCTTTCTTGTGTTCACTTAGCTCATTTTCCAGCTGCGTCAATTGATGTTCATGAGATTCCAGTTGTTCTTTCTGTTTTATTATAATTATCAAAACATTAAGAAATTTTCTTAATTTACTTTAACAAATAACAATAATTACCAATAACAATTTCGTGTGCGCACTGGGCAGCAGTGGCCGTTGAAAACGTTTCTGACTACCAACGCCGCCCTCAAGTGGTGGCGCAGAATATGCTGCGCACACAAAATTTATTGTCTCCACCCACGAAGTCAACTCCTTTGAATCACTTGTTTGAAAAAGATACTCAGACTGGTCAGCAGTTTGTAAACGAAACACATGTTGCTTTTTCGTATAATCGTTTGCTTTTGTGGCAAGTGCGTGATGTATTCGTATTGCATTGTGCAGATTATCAGACATCTAAGAGAGAGAGAGCAAATTTAATATGAAATAACTTTTTATCTATTTTTACACTAACACTAAAACCTACTTGACTCTTGCGGAAACCGTGTTCGTCTTTGTGTAAATACAATACCAAATCTCTAAGCGTACAGTAGAACATTTTCCAAGAACGCTTTCCAAAAGGCGCTAAAAGTTTAAAAAAAAAACAAACGTTAAAATTTAAATTAACCAGTTTCTTATATAAATCAGCAAATCAGAAAACACTCACTCTTTTTATAGTTGCTATCGTAGCAACACTTTCGCATTACGTAGCCTTTCTTGTATTCGACGGCACTCGAAGATTCCGGTATATCGAGGAATGGATTTTGGCCAACGGTCCCGGTATTTCCTGGGGTGTCTGCGCGTTTTTGTGCATCTGTGCCATCATCATCACTAGACAATGTTTTAATTTAATTTTAATGGATTAACAGCAACTACATATGTCACATTTACTTACAGTGCCCATTCCAATGGCTTTGTCTTAATAGCCTGATACAAGTACTTCAGCACGTCTTTGGGAAAATTTTCGCCATCGTTAAGCTCAGCCAGATTCTCAACAAATTCAGCACAGCTCATTTTTCGGCTTATATTCTGGCCATGTAGATCTGTGTTCAGTAGCATTATAGCGCAAGTTAGAGTATGCACGGCATCTATAAAGCATGAATAGAACGTTAAGACATCTATATTAATGATACTTTAAACTAATTACCTTGTGAATTAAAGGTTCCCATATTACAGTCCAGATAACGCTTTGAGAAATGCACAAGCACACGTTCACGTTCTTGTGTTTCTCCAGATAGTGAAAATTGCTGCAAAAATTCGCGCAGCGATTGATCCAAGCTTTTCTTATCGAAATTAAAATATTTTAAATACTCATCGGCAACAGCGCGGCTGAAATCATTGCTTTAATTAAAAAAAAAAAAAAAAGAAAGAGAAAACATTTAAAATTTGTTTTGTTTATGTTTAGTTATTTTTTAGTGCCTACTTTTTACTCAAATGCCGCGACACATCGCTTTTCTTGAAACCATCAAGTGAATACAGTCTTTTTGCCAAGCGTATTGCTGAGGGCATATCCACAGCCTTAGGAGAATAATGATACGAGTGCAACGATTCAACGTCACTACCGTCATCAGAAACAGGTGGCGAGGAGTCACGTGCCTCTCCAGATGCTGCAATATTCGCTGACAACACCGTTGTTTGTGGT
Source organism: Leucophenga varia (assembly GCA_018903435.1). Lineage (NCBI taxonomy): Eukaryota > Metazoa > Arthropoda > Insecta > Diptera > Drosophilidae > Leucophenga > Leucophenga varia. The sequence goes on from JAEIFJ010002763.1 coordinate 231,989, forward strand.
TCCTCTGTAAGTGTTGCAAGCTCATCTTCGGAATCCTTAAGCTCAGAGTAGGCGGATCTAGGCGATGTACTATTGCTGTCAACGCCACGAACCTGTATTACCAATTTGTGCTCAGAAGAGGACTGCTGCGACTGTTGTTGCTGCTGTTGTTGTTGCGCCTTCTGTTGCTGCTTCAGCTGTTTACGCTGCTGTGCAGCAGTATCCGATACTAAGATTGTCGAGTCTGAATCGCTGGGATCGCTAAGTACCATACCGCCTAGAATATCGCGAGAACTTAATAAATTATCGTCGTCTTGATAGTCAGGACTAGAAATATTTGAAATGGCCTCGGAGACACTGTGATCCCCCACCACCACCACCACCGCCAGTTCCACTATTACCACCACCATTATTTTGAGGACATTGTAACAATCCCATTACTGGGTTCGTTGTCATACCCGCATTGGTTGTCATCTGATTATTGCCGCTAACATGTGCTGCCATCGTCTGCTGCGTCAGCTGACTACCAACACCATTGGTCTGTTGTTGTCCACCGATACCGAAGGCACCTTTCGATCCTGAAGATGACATAACCGATGAGGATACAGATGTAGGCGAAGCAGGACTGCCCGCCGAATGTTGTGGCGATGAACTTAATGAACTTGAATGTGAATTGGGATTCGATTGACTCTGCTGTCTTGCGTACGAAGTTGACACGTATTGCTGCTGCTGCTGCTGTTGTTGTTGTTGCTGCTGCAGTTGTTGCAGTTGATGTGGCTGCAGTGGCGCGTTATAAGTCCACACAATTCGATCTCGGTTCGAAGCCTAAAGTAGTAGTCAAAGCAATATATGATTATGTTATTATTTAAGAGTTCAGCATTATAAAGAAACGACTGTCAAAATATTTCGTTTGAATAAGGATTGCTCATTCAAAGCTTAGGTGTGTCAAGTTAATTGATTTGTTTGAGCAATCGATAACTTTTCTAATTCCCAAAAAAAAAAAAAAAAACTATTTGAATACTCAAATTTTCCGATTTTTCGATCAAAGCATTTTAAATTCTGAATGAACTTAAAAAAATGGAATTTCTATTCAATAACCTAATATATTCAGTTTTTTCCGATCTGATCTGGTTTGATTTACGTTTAGCCTGTGTTTAAGATTTTTATGTTTTTTTATGTGGAAATGTTTATGTCTGTTTTTGTAATTATTTTGGTTTTTTTTTTTTTTTTTTTTTTTTGTGAACGTGTAGAAAGCATTTTGACCTTCAGCAAACATTTTTCAAACTACAAAAAATTAATAGAGCATTTTTAAATTAAAAAGTGCAGCAAAATCAAATTAGAACAATGCTATTGACTATTAAAAAAAAAAGATTAAATAAAGAAAGCCTAAATTCGCATGCAATACATTTTCAAAAAGAAACCTAATAATTCTAACTATTATTTGGGTTTTATCCCTTCTTCTTTTGAAATTGTTTATAAACCTTTTTGCGAAATATGGGTTTCATGTTGTTGTTACTGCTGCGTGTTTCTGTTTCTGTTGTTGTTGTTGTTGTTTTTGTTACTATTGCTGCTGAACCTGTTGTACTCAGCTCTTGCATTTCATGTACTTCAGATACTTTAGGCGTGTCCAGAGTAATTCGTGGTACCATAACTTTTAAACGTTCCTTACATTTGTCAGTTATATTACATTTGGAGTTTATATTATCAGAGCCGAAATTCTGTTCAGTGGTTTTAACTCTGTTATTATTATTGTGGTTGTTATTGGAATGTAGTTTAATGTTATTATTATTGTTATTTTTTGTATTAAATTCAATAGTTGTGGCTGCTGTAGACGATGTCGTTGTTGTTGTAGTCGATGTTGTTAGCTAAAAGCACAGACATACATATTGAAGTAGAAATAGTAGAAGAATAGAACAAAATATAAGGAAAAAATAAAATGGAAAACAACAATAGTAATAAAATAAAAATATTTCGAGAAATATGAAAGAAGTAGTAGAAATAGAGAGACAAACTAATAATAATTAGCAGGATATGCATAGAAACATCGAAACGCATTCAAAGTTAATAACTGAAGCCATGGATGACGGTTTTAAGTTAATGAAATGAAATGATTTGATCATGTATGGAATTTTTCATTACTAAAACTACACAAAATAATTACAACAATAACAACGAAAAAAAGAGCACACAACTAACTGTTTTACTACAATGAAATGCTTAAATGCTTAGTTTTCTTCACGTATCGGGTCATTGCAGTTGTTTGTAGTTAACTACGTAGCTTGGGAATGTAAAAGCAATATTAGATCGTTTGATGTCCTATGGTAGTAGATTTTACTAAAAGTTTTTTAGCAACGGACATAATATTCAGCGGGACGAACGTTTTACGAAGATGGCGTCGTGTAGCCTTATTTTCACATTCATTCTGTTGATGACATACCTGCGAATCTTCCGAATCGTGTCGTGTGTCCAGTAACGTGTTCAATGAGCTATTAACATCTTCATCAATGTCAATTGGAATTACAGCAGCAATACCTTCGCGTTGTATTTGCTGCAAATGATCCTCCGATTTGCTTGTACGAAAGCCAGCAGCATCACATTTGCGAACTACATGTCCATTATGACGACGCACTACACCTCCAGGCACTGACGTTGTATCCTGGTTAGTGCCGACGGCAAGACTACTAGGCTCCGGACTCGTTGGAACTGAATTTGCAGTTTCTTTGTCAATGAGTGGCGTCGATAGCGATATAGGCGATGTTGGTACCGAAAAGGATGTTTCGTCCTGCGAGGTATTTGCACCACCAACGCCTTCGCTTTTCACAGTTGCAGATGAGTTCGATGATGCCGAGTAATGATGTTGATGATGCCTTTGTGTAGCTCCACTGTCAACTGCATCGCGCGTACGTTGCCTTGCAGCAGCCGATTTTTGTTTAAGTACACGCAGCCGTTGTTTCGCTGATGCAGATGCCACGGAATTCGTTGAATAATCCTCATCTTCGGCTGCATCGTAGTCCTCGTCATCATCTACTAAACACTGCCGATCGCTATCGTCTTCATCTTCGTCATCGATATGACCGCCGCTGTTATACGTTTCAATGTTTGTGATGTCGTAGTGAGTTTGATCTTCTTCGTTCTCTTCGTCAACCATGTATTCTTCATTTTGATAATATTCGTAGGCCTGCTGTTGTTGTATCTGTTGTACTTGCCGTCGATTTTTTTGTAGCTGTTGTTGATGTTGTTGGTTTTGCCTCGGCTGTTGTTGTTGCTGTCGTCGCCTATTATTATCCTGTCCGTCTGCTTCAAAACTATGCGCATTATCAGCATCTAGACCTACGTCTTCGTCTCTTTCGATTTCCTCACACAACAACAAAGTATCATTCGTCAACGAATCTTTGCGATTGTAGGTATTGTTAATGCTGTCGCGTTGTTGCTGCTGTAAAGATTGTTGCTGCTTTAACGGTCTCTGCGCCTTAACTGAATCGGAGCTAGCCGTATTCGTTGGAGAATCAACCGAAGATGAGGATGTTGGTGAAGACTCACCGGAAGCACGTGGTGCTAAAGCGCCATTGGCACGTGCATTTGTTGCAGCTATACAGCGATTAGGAGAATCACGCAAGCTATCAACCTATTAAGAGAAGAATAAAAAATTGTTTTCAGTTTATTCTTAAAAGACGTAAGCAATTCCAGACAAACCTTTTTGGTATGCGAAGTTAAAAGATTGCTGCTCTGTGGCGTTCTCGACAAATTGAGTATCAAATCACCTGTCATCATGTATGCCTCAAAACGTGGAGCTTTCGCTGGTTGCGGTGGTGCCGAATTCGGTTCTGGATCTAATTCACGTACCGTCTGCTGTTGATACCGCGTTGTGTTTTCACTATAACTATTTGAATGCTGCACTCCAGACGAAGGTATTACGAAACGCGATGCATTACCATTCGCTGCGCCGTGCGGCGCTGGTTTATTACAGCTTGAAGTTGGTGGCACTGCCGGTGCCGGTGCTGTTGCTGCCGTTCCCGCTTTAGTGGGTATTTGCGAAGGTCGGGGTCGCTTGTGTTGTGGTGAATGTTGTACTGGTGACTTTTGGGCACATTTCAGAGCCTGTGGAATGCGTGATGGTCGAAATGACGTAGGCGATGTTGCGGCGTTTGGAGATGTTGTGCCACACGTTGAAGTTGTCGCTACTTGGTATTCAGTTCTTGATATCGTCGCCGATGTACCGTCTCGTTCGACAATTTGAATTTTTGCCGATGAGGCGGACGAGTTTCGGCTATGATTTGATGTTTCCGCCGCAGAGTTTATACTGCTTTGGCTTTGGCGGAGTGAAGGCAAATGTGTGGGGGATTTGTAACGTTGCGCGGGAGAGGTGGCTGTTGTTGTGCCTATTTTCGTTGTTGTCGTTGCTGACGATAACTCGTAACTAACGTACTGCAATTGCTGTTGTTGTTTTGTGTACTGATGTTGCGGCGAGGTCGCTGCTGCGTTTGGCGAATTCGAGGCGCTGCTATTATAATCGTAAATATTTGGAGATTCAATATCTACATAATGTGGACTTTTCGTTTTGGCCAACTGTTCTTTTATACGCGCCTTTAGTTTAGGATCTATTAATAAAAACAAATATATTAAAAATGATTTAACGAATTTTAAATTTCACATTTTGAATACCTCGTTTCAGTTCTAAAGTAACCAAATCATCCGATAAACGCAAACACTTTAGTACTAAGAATTATATACAAAAAAATATATATATTTTTATTAGAATAATTTTAACCAAATTAATTATATATTTTCGAACAATTTACGCACCTTCCTTCGTTGTATAGCGGTGCACATCTGTGCCGTTCACCTTCAATATGACGTCGCCAGCTTCCACCTGTAAATATTAAAAAATATATATACTATATGTTTGAGATCAATGTTAAAATACAAATAAAAGAATAAAAAAGAAAAAAAGAAAAACTTTTACAAGTACGACGCAAAACTACTTATCGATAAGATTGGCACACTTGTACTATTTTTGATCTGTATCAATGACATCAAGAAGCGTTTATTGATTTTCCTCACCACTTCTGTATTCCTCACAAAAACACTGCTCTGCTCTTGCTTTCAATTTATTTCATTTTTTGTACTCTATAAACTATTTTTAAGACATTTCTATATATCTTTGGCTCAGCAGCAGCAGCAGCAGTTGTCGAGCAAAATACAAAGAAACAGAACAAACAAGAAAAAAAATTATTGAAAAACTATGCGGAAAACTATCGGCAACAATCACTATACAAATGCGAGATAAGCGCCGGGAGCGAGTGATTCTGGCAGCCTTCTCACCGAAAGAGGTAGGCTGCCACCGAAAAACAAAAGCGAAAAAAAATAATAAAAAATAAAACTACGCGAATAAACAAAACATAGTCGAAGGCCTACGGATGTATCTCAACGCACGACACCAACTGACCGAACGCACGACCGACTAAGCATACCCCCGTCCGCCCGTCTTCTTTAGATTTCACTTTTCCAACATATCGCATCGCAACAAGAAAATTTGAAAACTTAATGGACAAAGTTTGATAAATTTTAATAAATTTTAACTTCGCAATATTTGTTTTTATTTTTTAATATGTACATAGTTTTTTTTTTTTTAGTAAATTAGTTTTATTGCATAATTATAATATAAAGGCACAAGTTGTTTGCGAACTGTCTTAGATGTCTATCCGACTAGCAAGTCGGTATGTTCGTTTGTTTACTTGTTTGCTTCTTTTCAATTTGCGCTTTATTTATCTTTGAGCAATTAAACTTTCAACTGAATTGTTCAATAGAAACAGAACGAAATTGCATTAGAGGAAGGAAACGTATGACGCGATTCGGCAACGATGTTGCGCGTTTTTAATTTTAATGTATATGGCCCGGCGTATGATTAATAGTGTGGCGAAAAAATTAATCATACGCTCAGTCGCCACATTATTACTTAAAATAAAATTGATGATTAAAAATATGAGAAATAAGTTTTTTTAAATAACGTTTTTTTTTTGGTTTGACATCACCTAATCTACCAACAAAATAAAAGTTGAACAAAAAATTGAAAAAATTCTCAAGTTAATACTCAACAAATTGCGAAAACGAAGCTTATTGCACAGGTAGGTAAACTTTTATAAACTGTTGAGCTCTTAGCGTTTTTGATTATCATTGAAAGCCGAGTCGAATAAGTCACTTCTGTCTGGGAGATTTGAAATTTCGATAAAATGATGGACAATGTAAGGTCCAAACGTAATGTAACTATTCGTTCGTTACATTAATTGATCATATGGCGAACGATTTTGTGGTAGAATTCTGCTAATTAAACCTTTTAATTTCATGCAAAATAACGGATTTTTTTTAAAGATATTGACCAAAAATTTTAAACTTAAGCTTTTTGTGCCCCTAGGCAGTTTGTATGTCACAACCAAGGTGCCACGCCCATTTTTAGATATAGCCCCCATACAAACTTACCATTTGTTTTCGAATTTTGTATGAAACCTGCTATTATTTATGAATGTATTTACTACAAATTGGGTAAAAACACTTCTAATCCAATACCCATCCATCCAATATCAGAAGAAAGATGCCACGCCCCTTTTTAGATATAGCCCCCATACAAACGTACTATTTTTTTCAATTTTTTTTTATGAAAATAGTTATTATTTGTGAATGTATTTACTACAAATTGGGTAAAAGCATTTCTAATGACATCCAATTTCAAAAGAAAGGTGCCACGATTTTGTATGAAAATAGTTCTTATTTATGGATATATTCACTCCAATCTGTGTAAAATCACTTACACTGTTATCCTATGAATATGCAACCGATATGACAAGGATAGACCTCATACAAACTCACCTTCCATTTTTTTTTATTTTTTCGGTGCTACCGAAGTTAACGTTCTTACTTGTTTTTATTTGGTTTTAAACTCTTCAATCAAGTTAAGGTGGTGTCGAAAAGTGGATCGGTGTAAAGCGTAGCCAATTAATGGACTACAAAACGATAGTGGTCAATTTTATAGCGAAATTGTTCTGAAGAACCAATTTTATTGTTCCAAATGGGATCTTTAACTAATCGTGATTTGAAGCATATAAGGTAAAATAAAATCTTTTTAAAATGGATACTGACTGTCAATCCAAATGAAATTCTTAATGCATTGTCAAAGTTTTAGCCAAATTTTTTTTTATTTTCTTGGCAAGGGTAAGTAAGAGATTTTTTTAGTTGAGTGAGCACATTTTATTTGGACATTATTTACTAATTTTTCTCAAATTATATACTTCAATGGTAAATATTGACACAAAGGCTTATTAATTTGGTTTCACTATACATCTTACAGGTCACACACAGCCGGCGTTTATTTGTTCGAACCCCCTTATGATAAATCTTACAAGCTTCGCCACTGTTAAGCTTTATGTTGGCTAAAGAGAAAGCAAAAGAGAATATGAATAAAAATGGAAAAAAACTCTTAAGAGTAGCCTGTCGGAGAAAACTATTGCAAGTGCAGCCTTGCCTATTTATGTCCCACCAAGCCCCGCAATATAAAACCATAGACAAATTAATTAACAATGGAATTCAAAAATTGTATTTTTCAATTTTTTATGTAATCCTTAAAGAAAATTGAATTTAAAAATAAACTGAAGACATCAAACCGAAATACAAAGTCAATATCCGATTAAACAAGAAAAAACTTGTAACAAAGAAATCGAAATCTGCAAATAGTAAGGTTAGATGAGATATTAATTTACCACCGCGCGTCCGGTAGGTTTTTATATTGTAAATGAAATTACAGCCAGTGCCCGGTGCAGACACAAGAAGATTTAAGTTTTTATAGACAAGTTAAACTTGTTATGTTATGCTGCTGCTGATGCGATAATTAAATTTTCATTTATAGTTAGTTAACGACAGCGTTACAAATGTAATTTAATGCTTTTTATCACTAAATCGAATGCAAACTAAACATAATTACAGCAATAACAATGGCAACAACAACACTATTAAGATGTGTGAGTATAACGGCAAGGCAACAACAATTGTAAGCAATTTTCACTTTCACGTTTTAACAGCAACAAAAAAACAACAACAATAACAGCAACAATAACAGCAATGCCAGAAAGTAGTTGCAAAGAGCAAAGAGGACAAAAAAAAAGCAATTTCAAGTTGAAGTCAAGTCAATCAGATTTACACTTGACAGCACGACTGTGTGTGACGATGTCGACAACGACAACGATGACGATGACAGTGAATACCTGCTGTGCTAAGAGTTGACTTACTGGTTCATTGACTGCAACTGCAACAAATTCTTGCTAAGATTGACTGTTTGCATTTACACCAACTAAAACTAGAAAACGATTGATTGATTTGTTATTTTCACTACTCGAATGCAACACGCACGTACGAAGATGTACACACGTCCGGCACGCTCTGAGTGCAACGAAACTTTGATTTCTTTATTTTTGGCAGATTTTTAAAAACATTTCTTTTTAGTTGCTTTGTTCCGCCAATGCGCAGTTATTCGCAAAATTTCGCCGCAGCACCAATGTGAATTATGCGCGCGTGTGAGCGCAAAAGAGTAATGGAAACAGAGAGAAAAGAATGAATACGACCGGCTGCGGCTTCTCTTTAAGAGGATAAAAGAGAACAGTGCATCATTTTACAGGGATGTCAAAAACTTTTGATAATTATGTTTTAAATCACAGACTATACAAAAATTGCCCGCAGATAACTTCACGCAAATCCCGATTCCGTTCGTTGCATGCGTGCTAGATAAAGTACAATAAAACAATAGATAGACAAATATTTTCAAAATTGAAAAATATATAAATATGTATTGTATATATATAACTCCCATAGAAGTCGGAACTATAGTATGATTTTTTTTAGTGTGCTATTAGCTATCAGAAAATGATATTAAGGTTTATATCTTCCTAGATGTAGGGGAAAAAAATGCATATAGAATAAATATAGTATTCCAATTGACAATGTATGGAGGAATCTACATCTAGAACAAACTACAAAACAAAAAACAACATTAATATCCGTTAATATCGAAGCTTGAATACCAAGAGTGGAGTAGTTCGTCCGTCGAGCTTATTAAGAATATATGTATACACATAAGCATACTATAACGTCTTTATTGCTTGTTACAATTTTTACGACAAATCTCATTTGTGTGCTGGGTATAATAACTAAAAGAAACAAACGAAACACCAACTTCCGTTTTTATATCAGCTGGATAAAAAATACAACTGTGCTAGAATCGAAGTTTTTTTTTTCCACCATATTTCAATTCAAAAATGTATTGAATAGATCTACTATTCAAATATTTTAAATTTAAAAAACCGATATTTCATGTCCTTATATATAAATTGCGTTACAGTCGATTGTCGGTCTTGGCAGTACGTAAGATTTGGCACCAGCGGTTGTAATCCTGTGCCAGACGATACCAGTTCGGGATACCCATCCTGCGGAAGTCATCTATGACCTTGTTTCCTTTCCTTAGTATGTAATATATGATCTGAAGAATTGTAGTTTTCATTAGGTTTTTTTTAAGATTCCATGCTCGAACGTCATATTTTTTTTATAGGCTTTATAGTCTGTAGAACGTTCTAACACAAGCGCCATTACAACAAAATTTTAAGATTTAAATTTTTTATAAACATAAGAACACCCTTTCTAAATGAAAAGTTCGCCAATAGTATAGCGCTTTGGTATACACCTATTCGTACGAGGTGTGTTCAAAAAGTATCGCATATTTTGTGTTTTTTTAATTTATTTATTTATTCATGAATATCTATTTTGTCCCCTTTAAAGTAATCCCCTCCCGATAAAATACACCTATGCCAACATATTTTTCCAATCCTCGAAACATGCCAAATAGTCCCTTTCCGGTATAGCCATCAGCGCCTTCTTCGATTTAGCTTTTATCTTCAAAATCGACTCGAAACGCGTTCCCCGGAGTGGTCTCTTGAGTTTTGGGAATAGCCAGAAGTCACACGGTGCCAAATCAACCGAATACGGTGGTTGCGGAACGAAATTGGTTGGATTTTTGAAAAAAAGTCACGAAAAATCAGTACAGTTTTTAAAAAAAAATCATCATTATTTTTTGGTACCAACCGAGACTTGACACGTTTGAGGCTCAAAACATCCTTCAAAATTGTATTAATTGATCCTTTCGATACGCCAATTTCATCAGCAATGTCTCTCATAGTTAATCGACGGTGTGCAAGCACTAATTCTTTTACTTTTTTGATGTGAGCATCGTCCGTTGAGGTCGATATTTGATCAGGGAGCTCTTCGTCTTCAACACGTTCGCAACCTTCTTTCAACAATTTAACACAATCAAATGTTGTGGATTTTGGTAGAGCTCGGTCCCCATAAGCCTTCTTCAACATTTTTATTCCATTTATTCCATTCAGAAAAAAAATTTGATACAGGTTCTTTGATCCATTTTTTTGAATAGGTAAAAATCGAAGACTATCCAAAACACGTGCAAGCAAAGCAGCTGTCAATAATTAAGTGAACATTCAAAATGGCCGAGCTGGTCGGCATAAGTGAGAGACATGAGTACCAACATAACGCCACAAAAAAATCGAAATTCGTATATAACATGTAACCCGCGAAAATTCAAAATTCGCGATAATGTTTGAACACACCTCGTATATTATGTATGTGTGAAAATAAAACTTTTTGTGATAAGTCGAGCTAATCCAGAGCATATTTACGTACCGATTTTTGCAATGCCTTGTTTAAAATTGTGATTATTAATAAATCAGATAATGTTTTTATTCATCAAGTTTATAGACAACACACCTACAATCAAGCTATCTTATGGTAGTATAGATAAATAACTATTTGGGACACCTTCTGAATGTCATAGTAAGTCTAACATGTCTTTTAACGTGTAGTATAATGTACTGCTTGATCTCTTTACTATTAAAATAAAAACATCAACAATTTCAATTTGTATTATAAAATCAGTGTGGCATATGGCACCAAGCTGCGTTAGCTAATTGCACAATTATAACACTAACATACTAAATCTAACTATGCACATCAAAAAATAGCTTTGCTCAATTCAATTGAATGGAAATGACGTCGTATGAAGAGGGTTCATAAAAATCATCAACATTGTACCAAGGTCTATGCGACGTTATTTTGGTGACCGCGACGACGTCACCTACTGAATACAAATAAATGTAAACGTATTTTTGTTTGATTTAGTAAATGATTTTACACGCATGCAGGGGGGTCAATAAACACATTTAGCCTTTAGTCAAAAAAAAAAAAAAAAAAGAATGACATAACAATAACAAAAAAATCGTTAAAATTAACGGAAGTAATATAAGTTGTACCAAATGTCCTTCTTTTTTATTTTTCATTGAAGATATATTTGACAATTATTGCGAATTGTATTTGTTTATTTAGACAAACAGTCTGCGAACACCTTGTAAAATGAGCCCACATCTCTCGCACCGATATTAAAACGTAGGCCAACCGTAGACAACCATAGTCGTCGTTGTCGTCATAAACTTCAGCAGCTAGCGCGCCAAAATAGCAGGTGTTGTCTGTTTCCCAGCCCGTTACCGGCTTACAGCCCACGAAGTGCCAAATCGTTGTTACCATTCGTTGTTATCCGTCTGTGTTATTTGCGCGTTGCGCCTAACATTGATTTTCAATAAATTCCATGCACCTTCGAAGCATGCGACGCATACCGAAATAAAAGAGGTTAGTGGGCTTCATTTGGCTCAGTGTTCAACTCGAGTGCACGCGTCACGTCAGGTGCTGTATTGTGGGTTGTATGTAATATACTATACATATATCGACTACTTCGCGAAGTTTGGCAGCATTAGACCTTGTACACTACTAAAAATAGAGCAATGTGCTATATCTACTTAAGTAAGAGTCGTCATCGTATGACTTTTTTGCTGCCAATCGGAAGTAATGCGCGTGAATCACTCTAATGCTAAAAATCATTGTAATATTTTTTTTGGTTTTTTATTTTTTAAAGAGCAGTGAAACCATAGCGTAGAACCTAAAAGAAATAATTGCTGACTGCAATAACATTTGAAATAAAATATTTAATTTTTTTTGTTTTGTTTGTTGTAGTTGTATAATGCATGACATGATTGGCAATCAATGTTAGGTTGTAACTGGAAATTCAACAAATACTTAATGAAGGCAATCGTTTGAGTAAAAATAATAATAAAAAAAAACAAAATGAGCAATCGTTATCATCTTAATTTGCCGGCAGAGTGAATTTGCAAGTGTTTTTCTGCACTGTGAAACAAGTTTGTCCCAAAACGAAATATTCGTTTCATTAAAAGTAAAACAAATATATTATAGCTGTGGGCAAAATATGGGAGCCAATTATAACATTTGTGCTGTTCACGAGGTCTACCATGAGTGCATAAAGAATAATTGCAAACGATTGCAACAACAACTAACACAGAAAAAAAGTTTCCGTGTTAGTTGTTGTTGCAATCTTTTGCACTTATTCTTTTATGCACTCATGCTAGACCTCGTGAACAGCACAATTGTACAATACTTTAGTTGTAGTACCAAACCAATCTATGTCCGTCTCTCATTAATCATTGGTTTATTATTTTTTTTTTTTTTAAATTTTGTCAATAATAATATTAGCAGATCATCCACATACCATTTTGTCTGTCTATCTATACTTTCTCACCTTTAATCGTGTAGTTTTTACAAAAGGACTGATTTTTTGATCTTAAGAAAACATTAAAATTACAATTTTCAAACGTAATTTTCATACGTAAAGTATACAATTCTTACATAACATAAAGTATGAAAATTCTAAATTTAAAAATTTAAGCTATACATAACACCTTACACGATGAGGCCTATAGTAGTAAAATTTAATTTAAATATAAATTAAAGGTACTTATTGGGAGTGATTCATTTGTCTTCGAGAAGAATGCGGTTTCTTGAGTCAAACGACAAATATGGTCAGTTTAAAAAGCACACTGGGTACTGGGTATTATTATTGTAATAAAACTTTTTAAAATTGGAAATTATATATTTTCATTGAAAATTTACTGTGATTGTTCAGTAGGTAAAAATAAAATATAACAATTTAAAATAAATCTATCAAAAACACAAACAAAAAGAAAACGGAATGTTAACTTGAATCGTGGATGTAATAAAGTTATTTTTAAGTACAGAATTTGTTTTCACAATATTTACGAATTTCTGTTCCATAATGACACAATAAGCTTAACACCGGTTCACAATAAGCAGCAGCACCAAACAAGCTGAACAAAACCATCTAAGCCTTCCCTTCCATATGCCTTTCTCTGTACACCGTCAATGAAGACACAAGTCAGCCAACGTTACGCAAAAAATTAAAATAGGGAACGACAAAAAAAAAAGAAAAAAAAAAAAAACTTGTTACAAACGAACGACTTAAAGTACGCGAACGAACAAATGAACGACTAAATTAAATTCCGTAAATATAAAATTCTTAAAACGGCATCTTATCGATTTTTGAATAAAATGCGAACGTAAAATTTAACACAAGTCAAGTTGTTAAGCGTTAATGCGACGGACGACACAGTGTTTATGATGATGATGATGTTGATGCGACAGAGTCTTTTCAGAATGGCGACTTTCTGTCGAAGAAATAGTAAGACAAATTGTTGGCGACACTCTATGCTATTGTTTAAGCTCTAGAAAACATAAAACTGTCATTTATTTTGAGTTCAACGTGCGTGTACACAGAACATTATCTAGTATATTCATATATATTACGACGGATGTCAATATGGATGGAATAGAATAGAGCAGGTCACGACGCCCGTTGAAGCGAGACTATATGTATAGTGTAGGTGTAAGGAGATGATGTGATGAGGACTACGAGTATACCGATTTCGAATAACATGCAATCAAACTGAATGGAAAACTTCTTTTTGCTCAATACCGCTTGTTGTCTCTTATTATTATTTTTTTTTTTTTTTGCCTGTTTGTCGCAAGCAAGTCAAAAGTGCAAAATAAATTTGCTTTAATTGAATTACAAAAGTTGTTGTCGTCGCCGTCATTTTCGTTGTAGAAGAAACATTAAATTCAGAGTGAACTCGATGCAACAACAGACAACAACCACAACAACATGGCACGTCATGGAACGTCAACATGTTCAACACAGCTATAACTATGACTAAAATTACAACAATAATAAACTCATAAACAATGATAATAAGAACAATAAGTGCCCAATAAGAAAACGAAGACTTATACTATACCTAGAAATAACGACAAGAGACGAAATTTGAATACTCTTCATATTATTTTATATCACTATGCCACGCCTACTTTTTGAGTTTATATTGAGTTTTTCTGTAACAAACATTATCATCGTAAAATTTGGGAACTTTGATACGTAAAGTCTTGATTACAACAAGTAAAATAGAGTAAAATTAATACTTCGGAATGGTGCAAACCACATTGCAATATTACTTTCCAGAATTTTTTAAAGTTTTATACAAAAGTAATAGAAAATGTTTTTTTTTATTTGCTGGGTCTTGTCTTAAGCTCAATACTAAAAAAAAAAAACACGACAACAAAAACCGTAAGAAAATAATAGTTTGTAATAGAGGCAGTTATAGTTTGTTTATTTAAACCACAACAGAAGTTTGCTCTAAATAAAGTAAAAATAAAGTGGGCGTTGGGTTTGTTTGTAAGGCAGCCGACAGCATTTGTAAAGCCTGGCACCGCTTGCACTTAAATATATAGAATCGATGCAAACAGCAAACAAAGCGGATGTACAGCAAAGAGTTAGCTGTCGAGTAGGCGACCAAGCGGCAAACGGTTATGCTTCGCCAGTAAACTTCGGCGGCACCGGCGACGAACTAAGAAAAATTTGCGTTTGCAGCACAATTACGCAATGCGAACAACAAGCAGAACACCCGAACCGCATCTTTCACCTGCCTACCCGCCAGTAAGCCAGCCACCCACAAAATATAACTAGCAACGACGACCCAGTTCTAGTTTGCCTGCTCAATTCACTTCAATTTTTTAACTATGTAATTTGGAGCTACAGGAGCAGAGCTGCAGCAACAGCATCGTCGGAACGGCCGTCTAAAACGCTCAATTAATCGCAAAGCGCAACAAAGTAGTACATACAATTTTTAAGCGTAAAGTTCTTCGATAACTTGAAAAAATTTTATAGTAAAGTAAAAAAAAAACTTTTTAAAGGGTAGAATCTTTTTTTTTTTAAATAATAATCATCACTTACCAACATCAATGCTGGCTGCCTATGCAAAGTACGAAAAATACTGAAAATGGGTCAACAAGGCACAGGCACCGCATTTTTGCTGATAATTTTAAGGCAAAATAAAAATTGCATAAAACAAAGAAATCAATTTTTCGCTCAAGCAAATGTTCGATGTTTGTTTTTGTACTTGTTTCTCCGTAGGTATTTATTTTTATAGAAGCTAAAATCAATATAAACAAAATATAGCGAAAATCCAAATACCGGGCGCAAAATAAATTAAAATAAAATAAGGTAAACATTTGCAATAAATACAATAAATATGCATGTACACATACTTGTATATCATATATAAAACGAAATTTCAAACTTCAACATTTCTCAATTTTCACTCAAAGTTTTCGCAATTTTGCAGGTTCATTCAAAAGTTGAAGCTCATTTCACCTATCTCAACCATGCTTAAATGCTGAAATAAATTTCAAGTTGAACTTATTATTAAAAACTTTCTTAAAAAGTTTTTTTTTAAATATTTTTATATATGGTATATATATGACCTAGACGCCATACGTTCGAAATATAATTTTAGAAAAAAAGAGCTTTTAAAGGTAATTGATCTAACGGATCCAATAATAATTGATAGTTAACATCCAGACGTAAGTTTCTGTGACTTTAAACAGATTATTCGTTCCGACATGAAAGTTTGAACAATTGTGTTTCTGTAACATTTTTATACTTTAGTACATAGGCATTGAAAACCGTTAGTGTTCATTAATTTTCATAATAGATGTCTTTTGTATACAAATGATTATTTTGCTCAAGCATTGTAAAAGCAAATCGGTTTATTGAAACACTGATAATTTTGTTTTGACGGACTAGACACACAGAAGTTTTATGTTTTATGGGTTAAAGAAAATGTCCTTCAAATATCAACTTTACTTAAATACACAATATATACATGAAGAGAATCATAATCCACACATGGACATAACGTCCCTCATATTGTCGAAATGATCAATTGATGCACATCCATTAAAAGGTTAAAATATACTTTTGAATGATATAAAGTTTGTGATCAAAAAGTAAAAAGACAAATCGTTTTAATTTTTTTCCTTAAATTGTTAGGATCTTAGCTGACATCTATGTCATATTTTAAGATCATAGCGTGAGTAGTTAATGAGGCACGCGTGTTTTCAGACAACAAAAAAAAAAAAAAAAACATTTTTTGATTTTTTGTAAAAATTGAACAAAGAACTTGCATTAAATTTTGGTTTAAAAATGGTTTGTCGGCTACCCAAACATTGGATATATTTAAAAAAGCATTTGGTGTGAATGTTTTGTCGAGAGCCAGTGTATTTGGTTGGTTCAAATTATTCAAAGAAGGCAGAGAACGCGTTGAAGACAACGAGCTTCCTGGTTGTCCATCCATGTCTACCGATGAGAAACACGTCAACCAGATCAAGAATTTAGTGCTCAAAAACAGTTGATTGATTGATTGCTGTCCCAATCATTTGGTTCAATTCAATCGATTTTGAAAGACCAATAAGCGCGTCTTATCTCGTTTGGTACCGAAACAACTCAATTTGTTCGAAAAAATAGTCGTGTAGGAGTCTGTGAAACCATGATTTCTGACTATTATAGCGCCATCAAACGCATTATTTCTGGAGATGAGATATGGATTTATTCAAACGACCCTGAAACTGTGAACCAATCAAGTGAATACCGTGCCAAAAGAGAGCCGAGACCGAAAAAACCACGCCAAAGCGAGTCGAAAATCAAAGACGAAAAATGTTTTTTTGTTGTTGATTGAAAACACTTAATAACTACTGACGCTATTGTCTCAAAACTTGACATACATAGATGTCAGTTAAGGTGTTACCAACATAAGGAAAAAAAATTACCCGATTCTTACACATTGTAATGGCCGGGAAATTTAAAACGATTAGTCTCTTACTATGTTTTGATCACAGTAGTATATTTCAGTTAAAATTTTAAAAATGCGATAAGTATTTAACTAGTTGCATCAAGAAATATATAAAAAGAAGATAAAAATATAAATAAAACAAGAAGAATGTCCACTAGACAAATGAGATAAATATTAATAACATTGAAAAGAAGAAAAGTCCAAAGTTATGCATGAAAAACGTCAACAACAACAAACAAGAAAAAACACTGCAGTTGTGTAAACTCGACTTTGAGATATACTCCATGCGCAGTTATACAAAAAGTTTTCTACAATACTAAATGTATGTGTGATTTATAGACGTTTTGACTTGAAACATATAGAAACGATCCGCACAAAAATTGTCTATTTCTAAAAAATCATCATTTGTCTAATCTGACACCTTTTGGATCATTGATATAATCCAAATTAAAGTGTTCTCTCTTTAGACAAAAAAAAAATTCACCAACACCCTATACGGCAGGGAGCAGCATAGATGGTCGATCAGTCGTACGTATAGAAATTTATATAGTTTTAGTGCAATTCTCTACCTTACGGAGTCTTATATGCTTTATGGTAGCCAACTAACTCAAGGGTACGATAAAATTTATATTAGGCGACTTATAATAACTTGTTTTCTTAAACATAAACACATTTATATCATTTACATAGCTACGTTTATATTAGTGCATTACATTAAATAATTATGGTTGTCTTTATCCAATTAATAATTTTCCACATTCCAAGTTGATTGGGCGTCGTCCGGCCATTGCTTGGACAAAGAGAAAACTTTTACAATAGAAACAAATTGCAGGAGAGAGAAAGAGCGAGTAAAAACTTTTCATTGAAAAAGAAAATAATCTTATAGTGCAATGACAACAATTATAAAAAAAAAAGAAAGAAATCACGTAAAAAAAAAAAAAAAAAAAAAAAAAAGCCGCGAGAGTTGATAACAAATTGAAAAAGTGCGTGACTTGGCGTACAATCGTGCGTGCGTGAGTGTTTTTTTTTTTTTGTTTATGTTTGTATTTATGTATCTTGAGGTGGGCTTGCGCGACAGCAAACCAGTTGTACGCGGATTAATGCAACCGTTTCAACAAAAACAACAATTCAATACCGGTGTAATTATTTACTAAAGAAAAAAAAAAATAGAAAAACATAAAGCAAAGAAAAACTGAGTTGACAATTACTTTCAACCGCAATTCGCTGGAAAAAATTAAAAAACAAACAAACAGATAATACTACGGACTGCGGACTGCTACAACTAATTTATAATCACTTCGTTAAATTACTTAATAATATTTGTTTAAAAATATTTTAAATTCCCAGCACGTTTTTATGTTTTGGCTTTGTATACATTTACAGGAAGAGAGCAACAACAACAGCCTTATAAAGTATATGTAACAAACTTCCAACCAACCATTTTACACCTTTTATATACGGAAATCACAATAATTAAACGAAAAATTGTATAAACCAATTCAGAATATGAATATGTTTGCGTATGATTCATAATAATACTGATAAGGGTAAATGCTCGTATCTTATATAAACAGCGCATATATTTAATCAGAAATAATAAGTAGACAAGTAGGTACCACATTAGATTTAAAGTTTTATCATTATCCGGTAGATCTTGAGTTCATTTTTATATATTTCCAAATATCCTTCTCACGATTGATAATATCAGATAATATTAAGAAAAAAAGAAACTGACTAATTTGCTGTTTACTCTTAAATGGGTAACTCCACCCATTTTTTATTGTATAGAACCGAAAACATTAGAGACAACATGTTTACCGCTTTTTAGTATAACAAATATGTCTTAGATGGTTATCTGAGTATTTGAAATTGAAAAAGTTATAAATACTTTTATAAGTATGTATTGTTTTGGAACAACTTTTGCGCTTCTCGTTAAAAGTCTTTCCAGTTTTTGTATGTCTCTTATAAACCATCTGTCTGACAAATTTAAAAGTGTTTAAATTATAATAATAATTAAAATGGGCAACTTTAACTGAAAGCTCACATTCGAATCTCTGGTATAGCGTGAAAATTGTTATACGATGAATCAAAAGTTTGCACATCTTTAATAATATGAAATAATAAACAAATTTAAAAGCCACATTTAAATTACTGAGCCAAATGGCTTAACGATTTTTAATATACTTATTGATTTGTAGTTGAAAAAAAGTTTTCTTGAACAAAATTTAGGACAGAGATAATTTCAAAAGGAAATACTTTATTATGCAAGCTATTAATCGAAAAAAAATTAGTTTGGTTTGTTATTGGAGACGGTATTGGTGTCACCAAGAAACATTTTGATATTTAAGTGAAAAAATTTTTGCCAATTTGTTTTACGAAATCGCGGGAATCGCGTACATTTGTACTGGTGTATTGGTAAGCAGTAGCCTGGACAATTATGGGTTACATTAAATGAAGATAAATTGTATCTATTATCCGAAAAAGATACTGGCGCATTCCGATGCACAATTTTTGTCCCGATCTTGTTCAAAGGGTATATTAAGTTTGTGCAAGTCATAACGAGCGATAATTCAAATATAGATTTCTGATGAGACCTAAAAGTTGAATGGAAATATATATTTCCGTTCGTTTGCTGTAAGCAAACAACTATCTAGACTCTATAAGATAGAACCAGCAAATTCTAATTCTACAATGTTGTGTTTGATATATAGTTTGCATTAAAAACTATATTTTATCTACGTGTTCCAACCAACCACATTTACCATATTATAATAAACTTTTAATTACAGTCAATAATGGAAAATTAACTTACAAATATGGGCCTCTTCTTATGATATAAAAAAGTATCGTTATCATTGTATGTAGCTCATTATAGTATTAACATATTTGCAATATGTAATTTACATATTTTTTTTTTTAATTTCAATTTGTCGTGGAATTCATAACATAACTCAGGAAAGTACGACTTACATTAATATCTAAACAAATACATTATCTGTGCTACCGAAACGAAGGTGCGCTTTTTTATTGTAGAACAAAATTGAGCGCAGATGTTCAGATTGGCTCAGAGGCACGGGCAGGTCAACCCTATTTGAAACTCCCAATTGACTCCGACATCAATTAAATGGCACACACGATGACATCATGTTGAGCAAATGATGACGCAGGGTGACGTTAGATTTAAGACTTTCATTTGAATTACTTGCTTGCTTGCTACGATACACGTTTTCTCTCAATTTAAAAAAAATAATAATTGTAAAAAATCAATTGGCAAATGTTTTTAAACGAAAAAAAAGCTTGCAAATAATGGTGCCTGCTTGTCGCAGTTACAAGAAACTAAAACCGTCGTCATTTGCAAAAGGGATGAAGTGAAAAATTTACGTCCTTGCACAAACACATAAAAAATGTATTTAAGTTCACCACCTGCAGCACTTACCTCGCCACAATCTGCTGCCGGTGAGTTCTCAACAATGTCATAAATGACATGTGGCGGTCCAGTTGTGCCTAGTAGCGAGAACCCGAAACCGGAATGCTCACTACGTCTCAACACTACTTTGAGTTCCTCGGTCATTTTTAGCAACTTTCCGTTTCGGAAAGTGTTTACGTTGCGTTCAAGAGATTTTTTTTACTTTGTTTTTGTTTTAAAATTTCAACAGCTGCAGTAGACAGTTGTAGAATCGTCGCCGTCGTCACTGTTGGCTATAATTTTATACATTTGCTTGCACTTTTCGTTCTTTTTTAACTGGATTTTTTGCTTGACTGGATTTTTGGGCTTGGCCTGCCGCTGTCGCTTCGTCCGTTCGTCCGTCTTCGTCATCCGCAATTGCCACCACTCACTTTACTTCACTCGCACAGCACGCTTGCTATTCTCTCACTCACTTTACACTTAAATTACTTTATTTGGCATAGCTGCGGATTTTTTTAGATTTCATTGCACTTGCATTTTGACTTTATTTTCTTTTATGCGACGGCCACAGCAGCAACAACCACTTTCTTTAAATTTAAGTTATTTAAGAAAACAAAAAAAAACATTTAAACTTGTTTTAAACTTTTAGGCGTTCGCTGCCGCCGCCGTCTCCTTCATCAACAATCTATGTCGACGCCGACTGCACTGCTCGCTCTTCTTTACGGTTCGCCGCCGCGGCTGCGTTCGTTTCGTTTTTTTTTTTTCTTTTTTTTTTCGTTTAGATTGTCGTCGTCATCACTTTTTTCGCGAAGCATCATTTTTTCATATGTTTGTGTTACAATACGTTGACTACAAATCAATTTAATTAATAATTAACAATTTATTCGATGAGCGCACTTAATTAAAAACAATTCATTCGAACTCGGATAGATTTCGATTCGCTACTCAAACAGCCGACGACACAACACAATCAACGCCGAAATCAAAGCTTGATATAAACACTAAAAAATCCATATCTGTTTAATGCAATATGCTAAAAATACCAAATGATGTGTTTTTGTTGTTTTGAACATTGAACGAACGTTCATAAACCATGAACTAAAAGATTTAGATCTTAACGGAACGAATTTTTATAGTGGACCCTTACTAGAGAAAGATGTTACCTTGAGCAGACTTCGGTACGACCTAAAAATTTATTTAAAAAATAAAGCTGTAAAAAAATAAAAAAATTGTTTTATGCATAAACAGAAAATTAATTTTTTTGGAAATTCATGACATGTAAGTATAAACGTGGAGGTTTTTTAGCTCTCAAAATATCTATGAATGCAATCGTCTATATAAAAGATCAAATTTTAAAACAATTTATGTCAAAAATATGGAATAATTTTATTACGAATCAAGAGCGAGAAGTAAACTGAAAAATTCGTATTGGTGCTAATATTAAAAGAAGTGATGACATATGAAATGAATACAGTCGATATTGCTTTGTCTGTCTATGCGTTCGTCCTGATGTCTACCGTATGAAAACGATTATCTCGGAGACTATAAGAGAAAAGGCCACCACATTCGAAACTTTGACTCTCCTAAGCCGTCAAGTGATTACTTACAAACGGTTTTTCTCTAGCCAAATTTTAACCTCCATATTACCTCGATCTAGGTGTGTCCGTCTGTCGGTTTGTTGCTGAGCGATTTATTCACTTAGTTTAAAGATATTGAACTTAAATTTTAAACGTAAAAATGCCTCTTAAATCTTTTGATCAGATACTTTAGTATTTTAAAATAAAATTAGAAGGTATTCTGACTTCAGATTTAGATTCAATTATATACAACTTAGACCTACATATTAATTATTTTTCTGTGATCTCGACCAGCTTACCTAAAATAGTACTTTATATATTTTTTATGTATACCAAATTTCTTTTTGTGCAGTTCAAATAGATTCAATGATTTTTTTTTATCGCTTTTATTGAGACTTTAAAAACGTGGGAGCCTGACTGATAGTCACACTTTATGCAAAGATTATTCAAAAAGCTTAGCTTAACCATAATAGAAAATTTCAAAAAAAAAATAAAAATCATTTTAACAATATTTGTAAACACTTTTGAGCAAAGCTTTTGCAGCCCTGTAAAGTAAATCTCGTGGAAGCTGCAGCCCATTGCGGGGAAAGATAGGCAAATAAACGACAGCAGTTGAACGTTGCATTTTATATAGTTCAATTTATTATTATTATTATTTAACAATTTATAGAAATGGACTCAATATCGCAACTTGTTAAATCAACGCTACCCAATTATCTCTCAAATTTACCGGTACCAGATACTTTGGGAGGATGGTTTAAATTAAGCTGTAAGTTTGACAAACGAATTAATGAAAACGGAACTTAAGTTAAATGACTTTCGATTTGATAGAATTAATATATCTAAAAATTTCTTATTTCATAATTTAACAACATTTAAATTAACGCTAGTGTGCAACATAAACACTTTCTTGTATTTATTTACTTTAAAATGTTGATCTAGTTTTGATTGTTCTATTATGCAACCGCATTGCAAAGCATTGTTGTAGTTTTCGTTGTTTTTGTTTTTTTTTTATCATTATTATTTTATAGGCGCAAAGTTTACAAAAAACAAAATGAAATCTAATTAGCTTGGGTATTAAATTTTAAAATTAGGTAATAATGTTCGGTGTTGTTGTTAAAAAAAAAAAAACTTATTAACTGTAAATTCACATTTTGTATCTCATTTGCACTCGTTTGTACCTTAATCAAATCAATCTTTGTGCCATTGTAGCAATCGACAACCTTGTTCCACTTTTATTTTTGATATTTTGTTATGTTATAAACGAATCTAAATAATATCGTGGCTTTCAATGTTTCAGTTAAAGATTGGTTAGCGCTTATTCCCCCACCGCTGCTGTTGCTGGTCTTGGCTACATAAGCTATTTGGCTCTTTGTCCTGCAGCACAGGGAAGAGGTAGAGCCGACTGTGCACATGTTAATAAATCAGTGCGTAAACATGAAGCAAAGGTCGTTGATATGATCGATGTGGAGGATATTGCGGATAAAGCAGCTTTCTGTCGCTGCTGGAAGTCTAAGAACGTAAGTATTTTTTCCTTTATAGAGGTGTAATTTTTTTAACCAAGTATTTGGCGTAGTAAAGCAAACACATTTGTAGCGACCACTTGAGTTTATTTTTTTCGTCTATCAACTTTGGAATACCCTGCTCTATGCAGAAAAAGATTGAACATATGATTGACATTAGAAACATAGTTTAATATTTGAAAGCCTTACATACAGTCAGGCTCCCATTTTCGAAATAAGTAATTTACGTTTTAAATAAATAATAATAATTCTCAAACAGTTTAGCAGCATAATATTGCATGATCGGTAGTCCTTGCCACAACTGGTTCGTGTGGTACATACACATTATTTATAAAGTTCATTTCACAAGGACAATGGAAGTCCTTGTTGACGTTTCACATCCGATCACGCAGAAACTCCTATATTGTTATGCTTAAACTGTTTGAGAATTATAATATTTTAAGAATTTATTAGAAAAGTAAATCACTGATTTCAAAAATTGGAGCCTGGCTGATATACTATATATATATAGGAAAAAAATGTATATTTATGCTTCATAGCCCCTTTATATTCTATACCCGTATGATGGCGTGGAAAGCCAGTATGCATGAGTTTGCGGAGGAAAAGTAGCCCTATCCTATGTGGGCCCTGCCTTATGTATCTACCGATCTCAGAGTCTAAAAAATATATATTAAAAACCATTTTAATGGTCAAATACTAAAAGCATTTTTTACAATTTATAAACACCAAGCCTGATATAAGTTACACCTAAAATTACCCCGAAAAAGATATTCCTAATTAGCTCGGATTTCGCAGTTATTTATTGTGAACCATCTACAAATCTTCACCAATATAGAGCCCATACATACAAAAATAAAGTTTTAATTTGTAGACATGTATCAAATGTTAACCTTTTTGTATGTAATTTTTTTTTTTTTTTAATTAAACTTGCAAAAATAGATCTTTAAAAATATTTACCATAAATACATACTTGTAGTTCATATGGGTTGAGTGGGCGCAGGGTATCTCCTAGAGTGCTAGGTTCTTGTTTAAATTTTAAAATAATCTGTTTGACATTGATGAGGCTATTTTGCACCATGTCCGATTACTTATCCCACCATTTATATATTTTATTTTAATTAATCTAAATTTTGTATTCTATTATTTGCAGTGGCCCTATTGTGATGGCACTCACGCTGAGCATAATAAGCTAACTGGGGACAATGTCGGTCCAGTTGTCGTGAAGAAGAAGTAAACATTACGGCAGTAAATGATATAAAATCCGCCGCAATTGAATTTGAATCGTTATCTAGCATTTGAAGCATATTTCCTAAAACGTTTAGAAATTATCAAAAAATTTATTATTCCTGATTTAAGTTTATATAAAGTTGCTCCATACATCTTAGAATTGGATAGAATTATTACCTGTCCTTAAAAAGGTATAAAGTGTAGAAAATATATGGTGTACGTGAATGAAAAATGAAGCCTGGTTGAAATAAAAATCAAATATTTAAATTACAAATTCTTTTTATTTTAAATTATTTTTTTTCTGTTGCTGAGGAGGTTGTCGACAAAATATAAAAACATTCTTTCATTTTTCAATAAAAGGGCAAACATTTAACCGAAATTATCAAAATGAGTAGTGTATAAGCAGTACCGATCAATCGACCCACTGTGGCGGTGACATCGCTTTTTTAAACTTAAACTTAGCTACGGCTGACGGGCTACTAACAAATCTCTTTATGCATTCTTGTTGTTTATTTGAAAATCTTGCCCTGGTTGAATTTGCGGCCATCCTTATCGGTACCGGTCCAGGAGAAGTATTGGGCAACAAGTTTCTTAGTCTCCTCGCTCTTGGCGTCCAACTTTTTCCAGGAATAGCAATCGTAATCGATCTGCCAGTCGGGTGACAATGGGAAAGCTAGCTCTTGGCCGCGCCATACCCACACTCCAGAAATGGAACTGTTGTTATCTTCGCCGAACAGGCAGACGGAGGCGAAGGACTGCTTGCGCATCTTGTCGATACGCTGGAACATGCCTGTGATTAGATTGCACGACATGAAAACCTTGGTCAATTCCTCGTTGTATTTGTATTCTCCAAACCAGATTGAGTAGTTTTCAGGATCAAACTTCTCCCAGAAGTATGGAATGGAAACCGATTCATCTTCGTTGGAATAGCTTCGCTTGAAATCGTCGAAGTTGAAGGTACCTTTTGGCAACAGATCGAAAGGATCCTTTGACTTAGGTTCAAGAGCTAAGGCTGCATCGGCAGCGTCCAATTCTTCTGGCTCAGCCTTCTTGGGTGCGGCTTCCTTTTTAGGCTGTTGTTTTTTCTCTTCCTTCTGCTTGGGTTGTTGTTGTTTGCCACTCTTGGCCTGGAATTCAGCATACTTCTTAGGATCGAAGGTAAGTGCTTTCTCGCAAAGCTTGAAGTCCTTAATGACAGCCTGTACTTGTGGCTGATTAAGAATAGTGACAAACCAACGATTCAAGTTTACGAACGGGCTGCGTACACTGGGTTCCAAAACATATTGGTAGAGATGCAAAAGGCTGGTGAAGATCACGATGTCAGCCAAGGTGATGCGCTCACCTACGAGGTAGGTAACATTGAGCAAATCATTGTTGAGCTGCTCAAGTACATTTGTGGCGTCCTGCTTGGCATTGGTTCCCTTCTGTTGTGGCAGAATGCCTAACAATGGGAACACCCAAGCGCAGGAAGCAGGTACGATTTCATTATCGGCATACGATAGCCATTGCTGTACCTTAGCTTGAGCCCATGGACATTTGCCACCGCGTAGCTGCTCGTTAGCGAGAAAATATGCAATAGCATTTGACTCACTCAGGAATTTGCCATCGGCAGACTCGAAAGCAGGTACCTAAGTGTAACGAATCGGGGCGTGGAGAAAAGAGAAATTAGACGTGTCATTTTTTTTTTTTTTTTTTTTTTTGATAACGTTGCACTGGGCGTGCAACAATATAGTTACTTACCTTGCCACCGGGAAACTTCTTTAGGAATTCCGCCGACTTGTTGGTTACGCCAAAATTGAAATTGTCGGCCACCTTCACCTTTGCGCCAGAGTACTGGGCAGCAATAAGCGCCTTGTATGCGCGGAAGTTTTCGGGATAAGTGTAAAGAGTCTGTTACGGTTAAGAAAATTGTACAATTTTAATACAAACATAATCTATCAATAATTCTCTATCGATTATGCTTCACAATATATTTTTATTTTATTGTGATGCATTAGATATCTGCGAATTAAATTGCAATAAAATTTACTTACTCCAGTAGTCATCGTGATTTTTGCGGGAGAGAGTGAAGCTGACAAACCGGCTGTCAAACTGAACCTACTATCTGCTAACTACACTCTTTGCACACAGGCTTTTTGCATCTGTACAGAAAATATTTAAGTGAGTAAGAACATGTGTACAGTAAAAACTGTACAGACCAATTAAAAACGTTGGGCGTGTGAATAAAACAAAATAATGGGCAACATTGTTTGTTGTGTTAATATGTTCCGACTCGGTTCCATAAATTTGCGAACAGATAGAATTTTTTTTGGTTCTGCGTTTGATTTGAATCTCCTTGGTTATTTCAGTGTTGTCCTATCTAATATTATTTTCCACGTATTTTTGCTACAAAGAATCAGATTCTTTTTTCATCTGCTTAATGATCCAAAAATTGTATCTCTCTTCAAGGTAGATACTAAAAAAACTTTAGTTTTCTTTTTAAAGCGGTACAAGAAGCTTTGTTTTTGTACACATATTAAAAAAAAAAAAATTAGTTTTAAAACTTTTCAACGATCAAACCAAGGCTCAATACCTTCTGTTCAAGTCTTACTATATTTGCTTTAAGAAGATTCTCCCTACGCGAATTTATTATTGGAAAAAAACAAAGGTAAAAATAAGAATAATGTTTAAAAATTAACAGTAAAAAGATACTATGTTCAAAATACCAAATACCACAAGTGTCCTCATATCATATCATGACATATCATTTGAATATTTGAAAAAAAACACATGATGTAACCTGAGCACATTACACACTGTTCTACGAACTACCTCTTTCTTTGATGATACATAGACTCCTTCTCCGGTCGTATTGCCTGGCAAGTATGGAGCTGGAGTGTTTATTCATCCCATTGAGATCTGCGGCATTCAGCAATAGTTTTCGACTTACTCAGACAGAAATTAAGTGCCTTAAGGGTAAAATGCTGTCTAATTAGATATAAAGCTTCTATCAATAGCACAAGAGGCTCTTGTATAGCCAATACTTCCACTTAGTATATGCCTTATTTAACTGGATTTAAAAAAGAACGTCTCGACTCCTTATATATATAAGTGGCACTACAGCCGATTGTCGGCCTTGGCATCATCATAAGATTCGGCACCAGCGGGTGTGAATTCCGTGCCTCGTCATACCAACTTGGGATTCCGATCCTGCGGATGTCATCTAGGACCTGGTCCTCCCAACGCAGCGGCGGACGTCCTCTCTGCCGCGCCCCTCCGATTTGATTCACGTTTTTCTTCCAAACTTTTCTTGCTGGAGCCTCTTCGTCCATCCACAGGTGCCCAGCCCAGGACAGCCTTTTGTATTGGATGTTCTTGACTATGTCGATGTCATCATATAGCTCGTACAGCTCATCGTTCGTGCGCATACGGATGTCAATTCCCCTCTAACTGGACCAAAGATTCTTCGAAGTATCTTCCTCTCAAATACGCCCAACGCCGACTTATCCGATTCTGTCATGACCCATGCTTCTGAGCCATACATTAGAACTGGCATTATCAGCGTCTTGTAGAGTTGAACCTTTGTTTTTCTGGACAGCACTCTACTTTTGTGCTCTGCTTACCGAGACCAAAATAGCTACGGTTCGCAAGAGTGATTCTTCGCTTAATCTCCTGACTGATGTTGTTGTCGTTGTTTACATCTGAGCCCAAATAGATGAAGTTTTCTACAGCCTCAAAGCTGAAGTTCTCTGTACTCAAAGACCGCCTGCAACGTGCAGATTGCCTGCGAGTGGATACCAAGTACTTCGTCTTGTTCTCGTTGACCGTCAGTCCCATAGGACGACATTGTTTTTCGATATCTGAGAACGCGCCGGTGATCGCTCGAGCATTTTTGCCGATAATATCTATGTCGTCGGCATATGCGAGCAGCATAGTTTCTTTAATAGAAAATATTGCCCGTCCGGGCGACGTTTGGGCATCGCCTCAAGATGAACTCCATCAGGAGGTTGAAAAAGTCGCATGACAGCGCATCACCCTGGTCTGAAGCCTTTCGTGGTGTCAAAGGGGTCGGGAGATCTTTACCGACCCTAACAACGCTTTGGGACTCCTTAGTTTTGATTAATCTGTGTACTCTGTTAATTTGTTTTACCGAGAGGACTCGAGTGTATAAATACGAAAAAATTTTTTGTTAAAAATCTCAGAAGGAACACTAAAGTCTGTGTTAGGGGGAAAGACCGCTTAAACACTCGATTATTCCAGCGTGGCATTTGTATTGTTCCTGCATGTATATTACACCTAAATAATAAGTTGAGCGCCTTGTTGGAAACGCATAGTTAAAATATCATTTAATTTGTTAACTTCACAGCAATCCAATTTGAAATTCTCTCGTGATAAATCTATGTAAACTTTATTTTGTTTGCCGCTGCAATGAAAAATTTAAATGAGAGATAAAGTCAAATTAAAGTTTCTAGTCAAAACTTACATTAATTCTTTGACATGTACACGCGCAAACAACAACGGTGGCTCAACAATTTGAAGTAATCCAGCGCTAAGTTGTAACGTTGAAAGACTCTGTTCCTGGCTAGACATATACCCGCCTACGGCAGCAGCAGCGGGAGCGGTAACAGTAACCCGATTAACTTGTTGCGTTTTTTTTTTTTTTTTCGTTTGTTGTGTAAAGTTGACATTGTTATTGTTTCCTGTCGGTGTTATGTTCTCATTTTTAATACTAGGTGATGCATTTATGCTCAATGTATCTGGCCTTTGGGGTGATGATGCTATTGCGCTGCCTTCAATTATTTCATTTTCACCGAGTAGCTCATTAATTACGCTGCAAATAATAATAAGCAATATGGGAGTGTAATTTAAATGATTAAAGGACTGTTTATACCACTTATGTTATATTTTGAAATACTATTTTACACTATTTACCTTTTTATATTGATTGCTACTTTTTAACATTTATTTTGCTTTGTTTATTATTTACTTTAACAATTATCGTCTACAAATACAAAATATGCAGCCAATCAGCTGCAAAAATTGGTGCACTTGAACACCATTATAGGTAACTGAGAGGTTAACCGAAAAACTATTAAAGCTTTAAAAGACTACTTAATAAAATTGAGTGTTAAAATTGTTAAATGGGGTTATATTATTAGTTAAGAAAAATTAAATATGAATTCCTTACCACTTTTAAAGCACAAAAATATTAACTAAATGAGAAAACAGCAATTAGAAATCACTACGCACTTATTTTTTTAAATTTATTCTTTAATTATGTATATAAAATAACAAAAAAAGAAACGGTAGGAGCGGTAACGGTTGTTTTGCTGCTATCGAACGCGATAAATAGTCATTGGTCCACTTTTCGTGTACTATCGGTCCGTGAGGGCATTTTTGGTATTTTAGTCATCGACTCGGCTTTCATTGTCATCGGTTCGCTTTTAGTGATATCGGCCCGTGTTATCGGTGATATTGGTCTGCTTTTTACGCGTTATCGGTCCGTGATCACATTTTCTGGTATTGATCACATTTTTTGGTATTTTCCCGGATTTCTGGTATTTATGATCACATTTTCTGGTATTTTTGATCACAGTTTCTGGTATTTTTTGGTATTTTACGACGTCATACAGTATGATAGCAACGCAACGATACTTACACTTGCGTATAAAGTATCGGAAAGTATCGGACATTTTATTCGCGAGGCCGAGGCCCACATACTACCGGTCACACGTACAATAAATAAAAGAAAAATAAATAAGTGAAGAATAAAATATTGTTTATAAGCGCGCGTATTAAATTTTTTTAATTATAAACTTCTTAATAAATATAAATTTATGTGCATATCTTTATGTACGCTTAGAGTGTAAGCCAGTTTTCTTAAATAGTGCAGGGGGAAAGGAGAGATTGAAAATTAGAAGCCGCCGCAGCAAACGTAAAAGAAAAAAAAATACGAAGAAAACTCAGTGAAATTGCAAAAGAAACAAAAGAGTAAAAAAATAAAGATAAAAACGCTTCATTCCATATTCACTGAGGGAATTTTAACTTAATTCGCAGCGTGCAACACTGCCTGCAAATGTTTTCCGCTGAATATTATGTGAGTTGATGTGTAGTGTATGTGTGTGTTTTCTTTTTTTCGGTTTTTTTTTTATTTTATTAAAACTATTTGTGTTTAAAATTTTCGCAGTAAACTTATTTTCACGCCTTTGACGCCCACTTTTAACGTCGGTTGTCGTCTTCGTCGTTGTCATAAACTCGTGCCGCTTGCTTTCCTAATTGCAATTTCACTTGCTGCACTGCAAACCGCTCCAAAAAAAAAAAAATATAATAAAATAAAAAAGAAACATAACGTTATTATCTAATATAACTGTGCTTAATTAACGCCAAATGTTTTTTTTTTTTTTTTGTTCGCACCCAGCTCTATTCGTCATTGCCAAACATTATCCAAATACGCTAAGCGCTACTATTTAATTTCTAAGCTTTATTTTCTATGTTATATTGCATTGGTTTGTGCGCGACATGTGACCTTCATTGAGCAGCAGCAGCAGTAGTAGCAGCAGAAGCAGCAACAGCAACAGCAAAATCAATAACAAAATAGTAGTTTACGCTCATACGCTCATGTTCGCTAGTCAGAACCGCACATTACACCGCTTCACTTTTTATGAACCAACAAGCCACGCTACGCCACATCAACATCACCAACACTACTACCACCACCATCACCAATACCACCACCACTACATCACCGCCCATTTAGTTAACGGTGGCAAACATATTTTACATAATTAACCCTGCGCCCCCATTACCTTGTATATGTCAGTTAGCCTCTATTTCACTCACACTATTTGCTATAATTGCACAGCATACAATTGGAAAACAGCAGCCAGCAATCAGTCGCAGTCGTCCCTCTCACCATCGTTTCATAATTTTTTTTTTTTTTTATGATTTACTCAAACAGCTGATCTAAGAGAAATTTCGGCATATTTGTGCAAAATAATTTTTGTGAAAAAAATAACTTTCGGAAAACAGTGTATTAAATTCCTATATATATATGTACATATATGGAGCCTTCATAAGCCGATGATGTTGTTTATATCCTGCTCAAAAAAAAAATTGTAATTTGAATATGTACAAGGTGTGTTTCAAAGTATGCAAAACTTAAAAAAAAAAAAAAAATTATTTTTTTTTTTGATTGGAACCTTCACCTATTAGCTTTTTGGATTTTGTTCAAAAATTGATTGTTTGTGATGGGACAATGCCTAATCTTTGATGTTTATAAGTAAATTCGTCGCGTATAGTTTAATTTATAAGTTTAACAAGTTAAAAAAAAAACTTGGATTGTAGTGGCTAAAGTGGTTGCAAAATCCATCACTTAGAAAGGTGATATGCTCAAGTTTTGTGTAATCGAGTGAATAATTGAAATTTTTTCATATCATTGCCGAGGCAGAAAGATAAATGCTATGTAGTTTGTTATTATTTTTCAGTATTTTCCAGAGTATCTACTACATTAACGAATAATTTGAGGTCTCCTTTGTTGCTATAACTTCAATGTTCATATAATGTTT
Source organism: Leucophenga varia (assembly GCA_018903435.1). Lineage (NCBI taxonomy): Eukaryota > Metazoa > Arthropoda > Insecta > Diptera > Drosophilidae > Leucophenga > Leucophenga varia. The sequence goes on from JAEIFJ010002763.1 coordinate 264,395, forward strand.
TGACCAAGTAAACTTTGATTGGTCTTCATCTTCCCTGTATGTTCGCGGTTTTGGCTTTTGTAATTTTTTTTTTTTTTTTTTTGTATAAATCTTATTGTTTTTAGTTTTAAGCTTTTTTTCGGAACATGTTTTTTTATCGTTTTTTATTTCGTTTAAGGTTTTCAAAAAATGCCCAAATATGTTGATTCAAAATTAAATGAAGAACAAGATAGTCTTCCAACAAAAACCACAACACCAACTGTAGTTACGCCAACTACTTTATTGTCAGTAGAGTCAACTAATGTGCCAGCAATTAGTGACAGTGAATTAAGTGAAAGCGAAATAATCCAGCGAATTTACGCTGATAACGCCAGAACTACTGAACAAATAAAGCAATTCGAAAGGGAAATTATCGCACAGGAAAAGGCTAATCAGCTTAGAATTGAAGAGCAGCAGCGGCTGCAGCAACAAGCTCTTGATACTTCCAACGTTGCGGCCGCAGAAACGAAATCGTTAAATGAAGAATCTTTTATATTAATTGATGATGAAACATTGAATAACACCGTATGCTCGCCAAACACAACCACAGCTTCCAGTACAATATATCCCTCTGTCTTGGAACTAGAAGATCAACCTATATCAACAGTCGTTAATACTACGGTTAATATTTTGGAAACTAGTATTGTCGATTTGAATAGTGAAGTTGACGTAGCTCAAGTAATACTACCATCGACGAGGCGCAAACGTCAGAGGCGTATATACGTTGCCGAGCCACAACGACGCGCTACATTAAGAGCACGAAAATCTGATACTGAAAGTGCCTCAATAGCTCCTTCCACTAAACCAATATCACCTTTAATAACTGACGAGCAAAGAACAGAAGTCGAGGAACCTAAAACCCGGGACGCTCCACTAACAGGTGTGTTAATTGCATTTTGCATTTGCGCTTGAATAAACTAAATATAGTTCTTCATATTACAGACGATTATTTGAATCCAGATTTTCTAAACCGTATCGAAATAGTTGAGTACGAAGAGCCGAAAACATTAAACAAACGTAGACGTAGAAATCCATTGGGTTGGCGTAAACGTGTAGCAAAAACAAATCAAACTACGATAACCTTGCCACCGAACAACGCCACTGCTAGTCTCGAACTATCGCCCACCACTGCAGCTGCAATTGAAGCTGCACAACTTGAACTCAACTCATCACCTTCATCAGGCAGTGCGCAAAAAAAAGCGCACACGAAATATGTCGCTTTACGATAGAAGATACCAGACTGCCGATGATCGACGCGGTACAGGCGTTGGGAATGGTTACGTAGGCAACACAACAAGAAACTCATCGGCAGGATCAACGAGTGGGGCACACTCAGATATTGATGCTCAGGATATGGTTTCATCAAATCAACAATACTACATGTCTTCATCGAGCAACAGTGTTGCCAGCGCTGGCCTTAATGGTAGTATTAATCATGCACCATCGATGGGCACACTTTGTAATATTGGTAATACCTGTTATCTAAACTCGGTTGTGTATACGTTGCGTTTTGCACCGCATTTTCTACACAACCTGCATCATTTAATACATGACATTACTAGTATACAACAGTTGGAATTGCGACAGCGAAACGCCAAATCTGCGTCACTAGGACGAGGTGTAAGTGCCGCTTATCTTGAAAATGCGCGCAGTTGGAGCAGCAAAGATTTAGCGTCGCTAGACCAATATAATGGTAGCGGCAGTGGAAGCAATGCCGCTGGAACAGTTGGAGTTAGCTGTGACAAATCTAGTCATCAATCGCTAACGGAAAAACTACATGATCTCTATCAGAGTTTAAATCGAAATGAACTGTCCGATTCATCGGAACCATATCATGCCGATACGTTGTTGCATGCGATTCAGGAAGTAAACTCAACTTTTGAGGGCAACCAACAGCAAGACGCACACGAATTTCTCATGTGTCTTCTGAATTCATTGCGAGAGGCGAACCAATCGCTAATAAAGTCAATAGCCGATTATCCTGATTTCATTGTCAATGGGTGAGTAGCTTTGCAAATTACTAATCAGAAGTCATATGTAATAAGTATTTGTTTATTTGTTTATATAGTTACATTGTCAATCCTGATGAAATGGATGCGAGCTGTATTAATGACAAAGACAATGCTGCGTCGGTAATGTCGAACAGCAGTACTCTTAGCGTTGCTGGAACTGGAGCAGCTGCTTCATCGAATACGTCTAGTCATAGTACGAAATCGTCATTCTTTTCGCGCAAATCAAAAAGAAAAGAGGAATCAAAAAATGCAAAAGCATCACGACTACAATCGCCACTAAAGGAAGGCAGCCAAATGACCAGCAGTGGTGTACAAATGCAACCTACGTCGAATAGTTTATTCTATTTAAATACTGTTGATCTCAGCGGCGCCAATGCGATGCAGTCAAGTGTGCCTGCGACAGCTCTGAAGAGCATTAGCGATGATGAATCGTCGTCTGCCGTTAGTTTGCTCAAGGATAAAGTGCGGCTTGAGGAAAAGATTCGTGAACTTAATCTAGACTTTTTCAGTGAAGATTTTGAAGGTGTAGTCGTATTGACTACAAAATGTCTTAGCTGTGAAACGATAACTAAACAAAAACAAGGCATGCTTGATATCTCAGTGCCAGTGCCTATTTCAGGGTATGATAGTACAGATTACACCGACAAGCCAAGCTCGTATATACAGGTAAGTAATGTTCGGTTTTAAAGTCCGATAACAAAACTTATTCTATATCTTTGCAGAATTCATGTATAACGCGTGAGTATTTTCGTGGAGATAATAAGTACAGTTGTGATCAGTGCACCGGCTACACAGAGGCCATCCGCTCCATTTCATATGAAGTGCTTCCGCGACTGTTGGTTGTACAGCTAAATCGTTTCTCCGGCGGCATGGAGAAGGTTAACACGTACGTGCCCACGACGTTTACTTTACCATGTTTCTGCGTAAAGTGTTGTGAACTCAGTGATGCAAATAAATTGCACGTATATAAACTGTATAGCGTAATAACACATGTCGGTGCAACGCTGTCTGTAGGTCACTATATTGCTTACACCTGTTGCTTGGACTGGGCCAACGAATATGCAAATTGTCCTAAAGATCGTAGAAATGCTGCAACATTAAATCAACAGAGTAACAGTAGCGGCGAAAGTGCACAGATTGGTAGTAGCGGCGGTACCGTTATTACGCCTGTGTCAGTAGCAACATCAGCTGCATCTGCGCTCGCCTCATCTGGCACAAGTATAATAAAAAAAATGAAATTCGGACGTAATAAAGCGTCAAGTAGCGGTGATATGAGTAAAAATGTAAAACAATTAAATGGGATCACAAGTAAAGCTATAACAAATGGCATTGGTAAGTTAAGCATGAATACGACATGCCATGGACTGAACTGTTGCGCTATGCGTTTTTGCAAAGGACCTACGCAGCTACAACAGGCAACGGCTACTTCAGCTGTGGTAACAGGCGGCGGTGGCGGCAACAGCGATTTTAGCGAAGAGTCTGCACAAAATGGAACTAATAGCAACTTAAGCTATAGCAATAACAGTGGCAACAGCAGCGGCGGCGGTAACACAAGCACACATATTTATCCAACAGGATACGGCAGTACAGGGCGTGGTGGTAGTGCTAGCGGTGGTGGTGGTGGTGGCACTAGCAGCGATAACAAATCGAATTATGTCAACCCAAATGCGACAGAAACTGTTTGGTACATGTGCGACGATGATAAGATTAAAGCCATGACGCAACGCGAATTTGAAGATTTGTTGTCACCAACTCGCAAAATAACGATAACACCATATTTATTATTCTATGCACGTTTTGATCTGCAGCCAACGCTAGCCAAGCAAACGACACCAACACCACCACAAACGTCATGGTCAAACGAAAGCCTGCAAAGTGGTAGTCACCAAAAGTTTTGAGAAAGCCAAAACGACTGGAAACGAAAAAGAGAAAAAACCTTTGCAACACATGAGTTACCATGCTGAACTTATTTAGTAGCAATTGATGAGTAGTTGTTGCCCAAAAATTATGTGGGAAAAAGAATCTCTTGTTTTGTTTTTTTTTTTTTTGTTTTTTGTTATTTTTCTCTTTGTGCTACAAATCCGCATTTAGTTTTATCAATTTTTGAGTTTTTTTTTTCTATTTTTGTTTATACGTTTTTCTTTTTAAATATTTGGAAAATAAAATTTTAAATATGTTTTATCCAATTAAATAAAAAAAAAGAAACTACGAATTTAGAATTTAAAAAAAAATATTAATGCTGTTATTCGTACGCTTACAGTCTTAAAAAAAAGAATAAATAAATAAAACAGATCAATTCATCTGTGTGTGAACATAAAAATAAAATATATAAAAATTAAATAATAGCTCAGTGCGGATTTTCAAAAAGTTCAATAAGATACAGTGAATAATTTCTTAGAAAAAGGTTTAACCACAAAACAACAAATAATTCAGTCATAGTTATATGTATTAGTAACTCTAAGCATTATCAAGAGAAATAAAAGAAGCATTATTATATTTAAAGTAAAAAAAAAAACTTAATAATAACAAAAATTAAATAAATAAATTTACCAATAATGTTTGTTGTAAATGAGTATCTACATACAAAGAGCGAAAATAATAATAACAAACACATTAAATGCATATTAGGTACATATATCAAATGTTGATTATATTAGTTGTTAAATAAAATAATAAATTTATATATATATAATATTAATATTAAACAATAGAACGAAGCGAAAGCTTAATACGATAAAAATAAAATACGGTAAAACGGACAAACAAAAAAAAAAAACAGAAAAATTGTTACAAACTGTAATTATAGACAAAATTTTCAATTATCATTATTACAATATATTATTATTATTATTAAAAAATTATGTGTTTACGCCGCAGCGGTCCTAAAACCAATAAAGCAATAACAAACAAAAAAAGGAGCTAGTAGCAAAGTTTCAAAACAACGGAGGACATTTCTCACGACACGCGATTGCTTCGTACGCTATATGTGACCACTGCGTCGCAAGCATTTCGTATTATTAAAAAATAACACAAAAAAAAAAAAAAGAAACTAAAAAAAAAAATAAAAATCAAGAACAAAAGTAAAACCATAAATGTGTATTAAAGTAAACAAAAACATTCTTATTTAAGTTCATCTTACATTCATAATTATGTATTTCATTATATGAGAGTATTTAATTATTTGTATTCGTAGTTAAAGCTGCTTAGTGATATTAACATTAATGAGCAAAATAACCACGACACATACAAAGAACATACAAACATAGCGCAACAGGAAATCAAATTAATTTAATTTAAAAAAATTTCAAAATTGGCGCAAATAAAAAAAAAAATTATCTAATATGTAAATATTTATATAAGCCAAATGTCCGAACTATTCTTAATCCTTCGTTCCTTAATTTGAGTTTTACCTTATTGATGAAAATTGTTCCTTTCTCGATAAATATCAGTGTTTTGTTAAAAAGTCACAAAGTGACTTTGGCAAAAACCATTAAAAAAAATATATGAAATTTTCCAAAAAACCAAATACATACATAGAAAATCTGTCGATTGGATATTTTCTTTTTTAAGATAAATGATTTGATTGTACTGTACTGTATTTGTATTTTCTACATTTAAGCTGTAAATTATTATTATATTTAACAAAAAAAAAAAAATATTATATGTATAGAAAAGTTTGATTAATGCACGAGAAATCGTTCAAGAATGCTGCGACAATGTGCGAATTTGGAAAATCGCAGCACATTAACACAGCCAGATAGATGAATGGAAAACCAGCGATAATAACGGATACGATTCAAATAAACTAAACAAAATATACTGAAGAAAAAAAAAACAATTCTTATCTGTCTGACTTTTTTCTTTAAGAAGGTTTATTCTCTACATTAATTCTGTAAATAATAAGAAAAATCATGGGAGTTAGGGAAATCTCTAACAACCGAATTTCAATCAAAAAAAAAATTTTAAGGTGTCACTCGAATCTTTTTGGGTATCTTGTTGCTCGAGATTAAGTAAACAAGTATCTCCGTCAACAAGAACAAATAAACTTGCACTTTGTTGTACATTGCCGGACGTCGTTGTAGATGATTGCACCCAGTTGACTGGAAAGAGTAATTGGAAACCCACTTCCAGCAGAAAGCGTTATTACCACATTGTTTACGATAAACAATAAGCTGACGACCTCCTCTCCAGCTAATCCCAACATGTAACATATGCCCTTTTAGAGATGCTACTATTAACATGTTTACCAGGTAGTGCACCGAAACGTACATTTTCTTTCATTCCAATTGCAAATATTCGGTCTTTGACATATGTATGTTTAATTGGTCAACGAGTATTACCCGATGCACATTTATCGGCAGACAGTCAATAATTTCTTTAAAGGACGTGATGCTCACTGAACTTCCAGTTGGACTGGTGCCGTGCTACACATGTTCAGTTCATTTTTCCAATTTAAAATTAATTGGAGCGCGCAAAAAAAAAAAAAAAAAATTGCATCATGCTACAATAATACAAGGTACTGCCACTGCTAGTTTATCTGCCAGCGTTTGAGTACTTATTTATTTTCAATTTGAACGCGTCGCAGCGAATGGTCGTATATGGTCGACTGCCGACTGTAAAACATAAATTTTTTTTATCCTATTTATGTGGTAGTTTTTCAGCTTCTTTAGTATGTTTTTTTTGTTTTTTTATACCTGTTACACTAGTGTAAACAGGTATATTCAGTTTGTCGGAAAGTTTGTAACGCATTAAAGGAGGCATCGTAGACCCTATAAAGTATATATATTCTTGATCACCTCGACGAGACGAATCGATTTAGCCATGTCCGTCTGTCTGTGTGTTGCTGCGCGATTTATTCGCTCAGTTTTAAAGATATTGGGCTGAAATTTTAAACTTAAGTTTTTCTAGGTCCTGTGTAGTTTCTATGTTAAAATCAATGTGCCACGCCCACTTTTAGGTATAGCTCCCATACCAAAAGTACAACATTTTTTCAAGTTCTTATATGAAAAAAATGTATTTATAAAGCGAATGGCTTCAAATATGGTTAAAATGTTTCTTATACCATGCCAAAATCTTCAGTTTAAAATTGGTCCAAATCGGACCGCGAGTTCCTAAATTTTTAAGAGTATATTTAATTTGTTTAGTATTTTGAAATAAAATTTAATACAAATGCTGCACACGAAGGTCTATCAACGTCAAATGATGTGTAACAGGTATATAAACTTCGGTCCAACCGAAGTTAACTTTTTTCTTGTTTTGTTTTATTATTTTATATGTAAAATAATTTCATAATAAATGTAGATTTATTAATACATAAAACAAATTACATTTTGTTTTAAAAACGCATTTGTTTCGTTTTTATATAAAAGCAACAAAAACTTCTCAACGGCAACAACAAAATTTTCTCAAAACCAACAAAACAACAGGAATTTATATTTTTTGTTCTCTCTCTTATCTATCTCTTTCTTGCACACGAGCAAGTTGCTTATTTGATAAAGTGGCAATACCTTGTATTATTGTAACATGAATTGCAATCAAATGTACTTCTTTATGCTTCAGTTGTTGAAACTTAATTTGAATTATATTCAAATAACATAAAGCAATAACTGTTCTTTAAATACATATACACTTATATATTGTACGAGTATATGGTGAATTACAGCAATTTTTCAAAAGTGAATACGTACAGCGCTGTTCAATACAGTTCTCTGTATTCACATTGTGCAGCACTATAAACATAATTTAAAAATGGTAGCGGCAAGTAGCGTGAAAGTAAAATATAGTTAAACATAAAATAATAAGATAAAAAATAGAAAATATTGTGGTTCCGTTCAAAAAACCCGGTTCGATAATTTTAATCGGCTAATTGAACAACAGTTCATACGAACACTCAGTGTACCCTGCAGTGTTTGATTTATTTAAGGAGCTTTCACCACTTAAATTCGTTGCAATCTTAAACAAGTTTTCGTAACTGGTGTTTCTATTAACTTGGTAACAAAAAAATTTCGTGTCGTAATGCTTCATTAAAGTTATTTTCATCGACTTCATTCGCATCCGCATCCTGGCAAGTGACAAACGAGTCGACAACTGTCAAAATTTTCATCATTTTCTACGCCGGGAAAAGCTTTAAATAAAGCATTAAATTTTTCTGCAAAATTACAATTTTAATGCAAATAAATTAAAATAGATGTCTCCTTTGATCCTTAATAATGCAATATAACAAATCCACAAATCAAATGTGTTCTTGTAACTCCGCGGGCGGTATTCGATAAAGTCGCAATTCAATTGCTGACTTCAATAATCCGAACTGAACTGTTGGCCATCTTAAAGGTCAATAAACAAACAAAACAAACACATTAATATAAATTTATTTTAAATTAATTTTTATTTTTATATTTTAGTGCATGGAGCTGATGAATTGAAATGAAATGTAATAGACTAAACTGAAATTCTGCTGTGGCCATTGAATTGGCTCATTTTTTCTGTTTATTGTTTTAGAGCAGATTATTTATTGCGCGTGACATTTGTCCAAAGTTACGCTCTTTCCATAACACATTGGTTTGCATTGTCTCGAGTGATTGGCGTATAGCCTGGTCAACGCCACGCAACGCATCTTTGTGAGCCTCGATAAACGCTTTGAAGGATTCAAAATCATTTGCACTAATAATCTGTTTTGCCAGAGGACCAAACATACGACCCAGATGAGTGGTAGCCGGATAAAAGCTGCAATGAAATGAATAATTAAACAAAAAAGGTTAGTACTTTTTTTTTTTAAGTTTCTCTTCAGCACTTACAATCTTGCGAGCGCATCAATGTTTGACATCAAATAATTTTTAGCGAGATAGAAACCAATTTCGTTGAATGCAACTGCTTCGAATGCAAAAAGTGAATCCTGTTTACGTATAACTTCATTGTCGGCAAATGTACTCTCAATGAATCGCTGCAGCAGCCAAACTTCGCGTGAGCAACCAAGTGCGGTGAGCATTGTTTTCTTTTCGGCAGCGACATTCGAGTTTTTGTAACGTGACCAAAGGAATTGCCAGTCATCTTCGTTACCATGACGTATTGCGGTGCAATAGATAGTTGTACGCAAGTTGAGCGGCACATTATTATTGATATCCGGATTGGGTTCATTGCGCCACGCTTCAAAGTATTCACGTGCTTTGGGCACACAATCAGCGACATTATAGCGACACGCCCAACCGGCAATAAGCGTTTTAAGTACAATATCAGTTTGTTGTTCCAGTGCTGCGAAGGTATCGTTTAAGCCATTCAGATGCACATATATCGGCGTAAGAATCTTTTGCATATAACGCTGCATAAATAAAATAAATTGAAAGTGTTATATAGCATAATTACAGGTTAGTTGCCCCATTAGAACTTACATCGAATATAAACTTTTGTGGTTTGCAAAGCGTAATTAATTAAAATAAAAAAAACATACATTTTATGCTTAAAGCCATAAAGCTAAGCCACAAACTTAGCCGCACTTACCTTGAAAAATTCATACTCCGGTGTCTGGCGAATGATGCGACTGATTCTGCTTAGATTATCCGTTGCTGCCTTCCATGGTAAATATTGACGTTCACGCCGCAGATACTCAACCAAACGCATAGCGATTTCGTAATTCTGATCACCACTCCAGGCTAAGGTGAGTGCATCATCGATAAGCTGCGCACGATTGAGCACGTGTATACGCTCAAAAGCACCCTCGGTAAGTGTTTCAATGATCAACTTCCAATTTTGTTCATCATAATTGACTTTGTACAGCGTACTGAGCTGCATGTTAAACAGAACCCATTCATCACGTCCCGGCAGATTTGCAATTGTCTTTGGAATTGAGTTTCCAGTCTCAGGCTCACATTCGAGCCAATCTTTTGGTACTGTAGCATTGAACGCACTTTCACGTTGTGTCGTGTAGCTCAGCGGCACCCACCAACAGTTATTTCGTTGCTTACGCGATGCCTGCATGCTTAATAAATAACGCTCCTGTGTAATCTTTGCGCTGCCAGTTTCATAATTTCGTGTAATATTTAATATTGGATAACCCTGTTTGTAGTGTCCACGAGTCCATAATTGTTTTAATATCGTAATTCTTTGGAATTGCGCGTGCTACGAGCGCTGCTTGTGTCAAGGATTGCCAGAGATTATCTTGTTCCGCATTGTTGTAGGAGTATTTATTTAGATACTCATTAAGACCAGTGCGGAATGGTTTCTCACCGAGGAACATATGCATCATACGTAGCACCGTAGAGCCTTTATTGTACGAAATGCTGTCGAAACTTTCACGAATTTCGGTTACTTTTTCAATGGGTCGCGATATGGGATGACTGCTTTCGAGCGCATCAATATGGAAAATGGATAACACATTACGCAGCGACTCTTGTTCCATTGAACGCCATTCGGGACTGACATGTTCTACACCCAAACTGGCGACATATGTTGCAAAACCTTCGTTGAGCCATAAATCTGTCCACCATTTCATTGTAACGAGATTACCGAACCACTGATGTGCCAATTCATGCGCAACAACTGAAGCCACACGCTGTTTATCGGCAAAGGAAGATTTATTTTCGGCGTACAGTAGCGCCGTCTCGCGGTAAGTGACCAGACCCCAGTTCTCCATAGCGCCAGCAGAAAAATCTGGTATAGCGATTTGATCGATTTTCGGCAATGGAAACTTAATTCCAAAGAAATCTTCGTAATATTGTAGCACAGCTGGACCAAATTCGGCCGAGTAGTCGCACTGATCAATGGCATTCGGACGTGCCCAGGTGCGAAATTGGACATGGTTCTGCAGTTGCGTTGTGCTCGAATTTTTGTGCGCGAAATCATTCACCGAGTATGCCACCAAGTAGCTTGACATTGGCACCGATTCCTCAAATTCACTCCAAATGTAATCATTAAGATCGGGACTGAAAATACATACACACGAAAATATTAGAATGAAAAATTTAAAAAGTTATGTAATTATTTAGTAAATTATTTACTGTGGGCGCTGCTCCTTAAGCGGCATATTACTCAATGCCGTATACGCTTTATGGTGACCGAGTATCACAATGTAACTAGCCTTGAAGTCCGGCTCATCAAAACATGGAAAAGCATTACGCGCTGCAGCCGGTTCAAATTGTGTCACCGAGAGCCAACTGTAAAGTAATCAAAAATGAATTTAAATGAAATGAAAAAACAAAAATAAAGAAAAACACTTACCGCGTTTGATTTGTTTCTGAATCCTTGTATGAGCTACGATAGTATCCATCTAGCTGATGATTAAGTTCCGCAGCAAATGCTAAACTAAGTTCATATGTGCTGCCAGCTTTAAGATCGGAGCAAGTATTTATTATAAAATAATCATGCAATGCATTCACCTCCAATGACTCAATGCAGTGTACGGATGCGGTTTTCAAATCTTTTAAAGCTATTTTCGGTTCAAAAATTGTAAGATTCTTTGCGTGCAGCGTTATATTGCGTGTTGTTTCGACGACATGCAGCTTAATTATTACTTCACCATCGAAACGTAAATTTTCCGGATCATCGAGATAAGTGAGAACACGTAGATTATACTTTTCCGGACGGACAGCAGTTGGTAAACGGAAATGATTATACTTGGCTGCCAGAGTAAAGTTGATCACGGCACTGACCAATGCCAGTGAAAGCAACAGAGCACGCATCTTGTGCAGTTTAGCTGGAAAACGAATTTTTTGTTTTAACAATAATGGCGAAATGTATATTAAAGGTTGAATAAGTATTTTCGAGAGCCCTATTTTAATTGCCTCATGTTTCATTTTTGATCCGTAGGATAATTGGAACACAAGTAATGTCTCATGAATTCAGCATGACTTCCTAAGAGAGGACTTTCCAATGCATTGTTTTCTTTATGCGCTTTGAAGGTCTTCCTCCAAAGCACAAAAAATTATCGTCTTGTTTTACAAGACTTTTTTGTGTCAATCGTCCCATTTATTGTTAATAAATTTAATGGTTTTATTCGGCTTTAATAGATCAGAATTTACAAAACTTTTCTGGTTCTACAAAGTACATAGCATGTGGATTTGAGTTTTTCGTCTGTTCGGGTCTGATATTGATGCATATCTGAGGTTTTCCACGCTTGTTTTGCTCTTTAATGGTTAACTTCAGTTACGATACGATCCAAAGCAGGGCTGCAAACCAATAAATTATTTTGCTCAACGCTGATTTGGTTCCCAAAACGGGTTTTATTCAAAATCGATACTCGGTTCTGTTCGGCTTAAGCAAATTTTGCTTATAAAAAAATTTACCTCACTTTAATCAAATTATTTATAAATATATTATGACTGATTTACACGATCATATTTGTGTGACACATTTTTGACAAGTGAAAAATCGTATGTGTCACATTATGCGACACAATATGCATCAGAGAAATGATAAATGATTTTGAAATTGAAAACTTTGGCATGAAATTTGGATTTAGTGGCCCTGAAAAACACCGAGTAATAAATTTCAAGAAAATATAAGAAGTTTTAAAAATGTATGTTCTTGACACTCTCCCACACCCTCAAAGCGTGTTTTAATCCTTAAATTTGGACCCTTACCGATATAAAAAATAAGTGTCTATTTTTTTTTCCTAGCTCAGTCAAATAACCATAGATTCGTTAAGATCTGTGAGTATCACTTGGGTAGCTTTACTTGTTAGCGCTTTTCGCTTTTGTTATTTAGACACTATCAAGGTTTTGAAGATTCTATATGCATTTACAAATAATCTTTTGCCCCAACTAATTCGACATTGATGTAATACACATTTTTTTAAAATCTCAGTAATGAGGTTCGGTTTCTGTTCCAAAACTATTTTCTTCAGCCCTGGTACAACCTAATTTTTTTTTAGAAGCGATCATAAATATCAAAAATAATAATGTCTAAAAAATCAAATAAATTAAAAAAAAAAAAATTAAATTAATTAAAAATCAACTCAAAACATTTCCCTTAAAAACAATAAATAATTTGTTACTTTCTAAATGTTAAATATTCATTACCAAAATGTCAACAGCCGCAGTCTTGCTGTTTCCTTAATTAATGTATTGAAAAATTATAACAAATTAAAATGTATAACGATGAGAATCGATTATCGAAATAATCAGAACATAACATTTATCTCCTTTAAATTGTCTTTTTTATTGTTTTTTTTTTTTTTTTTTTTGTTGCACACGTTTTGAAAATGTAAATTTTCGCATTCGAATTCAAATTAAAACGCAGTCCAATTGGGCATGACACGCACGTATTTAAGTAAATATTAAGGTCTGGGCCAATGAAACAATATTATTATTTTTTGTGTACTTGTCATTTCGTTGTATTCGATTTTTTGCTTTTAGCTTGTTTTTTAATTGAGTTAACGTTTTTTATTGTTGTTGCATGATCTTTATAATCGAGGCTTAACTTATCATCGAACTTAACGAAAGAGAGTGAATAAAATTGAGACTTATTCCAAATAAAAATTTTAATCACGCATCATTGAGAAGGTCTGATTTTAAAGTTTAAAAATTATTTAAAATTAAAAAAAACAACATAAAAAATGTTGTTAAGAAAATCAAGTTAATGGCTTCTTTTGAAACACATTTGAAAAACCTAAACATAAAAATATTCATTAATTAGATTTTTTTTGCATTTAAAAAATAAAAAAATCTAATAAATACTTTAAAGACTAAATTTCCGATTTGGAAGAACATTTTATATTTTGTTTAGTAATCTGGCAAATACAATATTTTAATATTTTTCTTTTAAATTCGGTTTTTGTTTTTTTTTTTTTTCAAAATTTATTAAATATATTCAACGTAGCAAAGTTTCACTAGTTTTCTGGGAGTTTCCGATCTGAAAAAAACAAGTTTTTCCTTCGTAAATTCTTTGAATTTCGTTGAACTGAATATATTTTTATAAACTTTTCCATAATTGTTCAATTTATAAATTTACTGTGACTTAATGAATGCTACATTTTGTTATGATAAAAATAAAAAGACCAACTTACTTGAATCTTACTTTGTAAGAACGTACATTAAACATGTAGTACATACTTATAACACGGCCTCGCTCTAACACGTTTTACTTTTTAGAAAATATTTTTTTGTTTAGAATTTGATTTTTTTACAATTTTCAATCTTCAAAATTTATTTACATTAAATTTATTAGTAAATTCTAATAGTACCATGGTGTTTCTTATTAAAAAAATAATAATATAAAAAATAATATAAACGGAAAAAATTGGAGGGTTTTGAAGGCAGCTACATTTAAAATGGATTGAAATAAATAATTCAACCTAAAATCAATTTGAAAAGAATCTTGATTCCAAGATTCATTAAGATAGCAGGACGTAAAGACGAAAATTTTAAAAATATGCCTTGAACCAATGTTCGAATATAAAATTTGAGATTGAAGAGATATAAAAATCATGAAAATAATCTTTGATAAATTTTTTTTTATTCCAAAAAAGTAAAAAAACATCGAAATATATAAAATCCAAGATAGCTTCATATAACAGTGCGACAAACAGACTAATGGAAGAACAATCGGACAATCATAATATACCCTTTACATATGTATACCGGTATAGTGTATAAAACTTAAAATGCAAAAAATTACTTCAAAGTGATTTTTGTGGTTATTCCTAATAATTGCGCTGAGTCCGGTTTTCTAACAAGTTCTACAACTATTCCCAATTTCTTTGTATTCGTTCTTTTTGACTGCAAATATTTTTGTCGTTAATGGACCGGTGCGTTGCTTGAATAACTTCTTTTTTAATAGCATTTAATGCAGATGGTTCTTGTAGGTGTTGTTGCTACTTTTGTTAGCACACAATCTGGTTTTGTGGTAAAAAATAGTTAAAAAAGATTCTTTTGTAACGGCGGTCATTGGCCTTAAATGATTTTTTTTTCTTTTTTTTTTTAAGATTTCAATATAAACGTCTTTTTTTTAAGTTGAATTTATCTAAACAGTTGACTTGATTTTCCATAAATTACACTTTTAAATTAAATAGCAATATATTTTAGACTATGTATATTAATGGAAGTTGTTCGCGTCTATTGTAAATGGTCAATGAAGTCACGAAACTTAGCACCTAAATTGCAAAATTTGTTTAAAAAAAAATCGGTTACACTTCAACGAACTAAAAAGTTTTGTTTTACTTATTTTCGCGTTTTTTTTTTTTTTTTTTGTATTACAATTACACACAAACATAAGTTATGAGCAATTTTTGTTTTATTATTAAATTAATAACTAAAAAAATTTCACCTCAAGTTGCACACAGCACAAATTTAAATAACAAAATCAAGCGAACGCGATTTTAAAGCGATTTTGATGCGACTCGTTTTTATAATCTTTACTTCACGACTGACAATAGCCACAACCAGACTCAGTCTAAAATTTTATGCGTTGTGCATCGCCTTTTTATAGAGAAATATAATACAAGAGAGAGAGAGATAAGAGAGAAAACAATCATTGTGTGTGTGGGAGTTTACATGTAACAAAAGAGCGGCTTAGCTTAAGCTTATTCAACATTGCTCTTCGTAGCAGCAGTAGCAAACAGCAGCAGCAGCAGCTGATTACGATTAAGTAACGGGCTTATGCGGCGTATGCTTAATGCATGCGTTGTATTTGTTGTTGTTGCAATTTATCTTTGTATTTGAATGTTTTTGACCTGAATTTCTTTGCTGATAAACCCTTTCCAGACATACATATATGCATAATAACATATACATGTGTGTACATATGTATATATGTATTGTAACATAGAGCACAGCGTGAAAGCTTTAATGCGATTTCTCTGTGTTATAAGAAGCTCACCCACAGCGTTTAAAAAAAAATTGTGAAAAATAAAAACAATAAAAATCAAAACAAGAACAAATTTAAGCATGTTGCGCGCAACATGTAAGATAATTGCCAGCTTTTTATTTCTTCTCAATAAAAAGTGTGCTCGAAAAGTTTTTGTACAACTTTTCATAATAATTTAATTAAAACATTGAATTGCATTTTTATTCACCCGTTAAAAATAGTGTAAACAGGTATATTCAGTTTGTCGGAAAATTTGTCGTAGTCCCCATGAAGTACATATATATTTTTGATCAGCTCGATCATACGAGTCGATCTAGACATGTCCGTCTGGCACTCGGTCCTAGGTAGTTGGTATGTTAAGCCACTCTGCGGTATAGCCCCTGTACAAATTTACCGTCCATTTTCGAATTTATGTTTGGTAATAGGTATTATCTAATGTCATCCTATGTTCACACCACTGATATGATTCGGATCGGGCCACTATAACATATAGCCCTGTACAAACTTGCCTCCCATTTTCTGATATTTTCAAGAAAATTATTGTTATATCTTTGTTATTTGTCTAAAATTTGATATTAATATTGTGTATAAGCTTAAGTTGTATCAGAATATCAAAGTCATCACATATATTTGTTGATTCTCCAACAAAATCAAGGTTTCCAACATCGGTAGCTTGCCATTAAGGCCCTACAACAATGCTGATGACCGTGATTAAATGCGTTGCTAATATTCTGATGCATAACATTTTTCTAAGTGCGGATACTCTTGGAATAAGGGACCAATTCTGATTCAACCATCATATTGATCCCAAGTGCAATGCTGGAATTTTGATGTCCTGGTTCGTCTGGAACGTTCGCTACCTAATGCAACCTCCGGATCTATCACCTGACGTTGTTATCATTCAAAATTTGTATGCATTGCTAGACAATACCATCTGTAAACCCATGATATGTAGCCAGGATTAGCTAAAATATGAACTTTTAAAGGAATGGGCCAAAACAATGCCTGGAAGCCCAAAAAATTGGTGCAGTCTATGCCTGTTCTCAATTATATGGGCTATCATACTAAACCATAAAAACAACTTAATATATTAAAATTCAAGTTTTTTTAAAGGGTGAAGTCAATGCATCATTTAAGCTGTGTCATAAATAACACTATTTTTTTTTCCAAGGATAACTTGGTCAAATATAATTTTAATAAAACAAATAAAGACTCCTTGTTTAACTTGAAAAATATATCTAAAAAATGGCGCTTCACGATTTTTTATATATTGCGTTGTTTTGAAGATAGAACGGTGGGAACTTTAAAAAAAAAGAGTGTATCTTTTAAGCTGTGAACCTTTATGCATATTTAAAATACTTTTCCTTTTTTTTATGTTCCAATTTATAAAATTTAATTGTTATATCTAGAAATGGTTTATCTACATTTCGCGTAAAAAACAAAATTAAAAAATAATGTTTGATCACGCTTACCTAAAA
Organism: Leucophenga varia; assembly: GCA_018903435.1. Lineage (NCBI taxonomy): Eukaryota > Metazoa > Arthropoda > Insecta > Diptera > Drosophilidae > Leucophenga > Leucophenga varia. Next base: position 281,697 of record JAEIFJ010002763.1, read on the forward strand.
AATATTATAATTTTGAACTATTTCCATGTACATAATTGATATTTTGAATTTTCCAGCTACTAAAATAACTAGTACAGGAAATACCAGATTACTAATGAGTTTATGGCTAGATCCTAAACAAATGTTTGATTAGATCCTAAACAAATGTATAAATTAGTTTATGGCACAATAGTAATAAACCAGTTAAATGAGTTTATGATTTGTTGAAAATTAAAATACATTGTAATGCATATTTTGTTTCCTTTGTTATCAGGTTTGTATAGAGTGAATAGGATGCACATAGTATAAGATAAGTTTAGAGCAAGATAGCACGTACATTCAGTTTAGACTTTGAGTATAAGGGTCAAGTATCATTTCGGTCGAAAGTGCGTTTTAAAATGGTTCAATCTATTTTGTGGCTGTTTCGGCTATTCGTTTGTTTAGTACCTTTAAAGTTCAAAATCTAAGTTGTGCAAACACTTTTCCAAACTGACTGTTGTAAATGCAAAAGTGAATATGTTTACATTTGTGTTATGTTTTTTTCTAATATATCAATTTATGTAACGCATTGCGTACATTTCACAGAGTAAAACATATTAATTAAGAAAACTAAAAAAATAATAATACGTAAAAGCCGTAAAATATACACAGAAAAAAATTATTCGATCTATTTTAATTGAAAGTTTTCTTTAAAATTAAGTTACAACTTTTCTTATTTATTGAAGATATTTTTAGAATTGCAAGTATGTATCTACTGCCCGTGTGGTGTGCGGGCTGTCAAAAATACCACTTAGCTCGAGGTAAAAGACGTCTAAAGAGACAAACCCTCAGGATGAGGTTGGTTTCGCAGGGGTCTTAGTCCCCTCAACCGGAAAACAACTTAAAATGCAACAGTGTTGAAACCCGCGGCAGGGGCATGGTTTTTGAAGGCCCGAACTACCGTTAAATCTGCTACTCATGTTAACAAACCCCGGAAAGTATGTAAGATAAACTGTTTTTTTTATTTAATGGGTAAATAAATTATTTCTTTCTATTCTTTTTTTTTTTAAGGAAACTTTTAACAAAACAATTTTTATTAAAAAATTAAAAAAAAAGTAAATAAATTAAAGCAAAATATGTCTGGAAAATTTAAAAAAAGTTAATAAATAAAATTTACTATTTTGTACTCAATGTAAAAAATTTTAAAAGCTTCTGATCGTAAATATGATACACGTTATTCTATTTAAACGTTGGTCTATAAATATTAAGTTTTATTGTAAAACTCCGTTAGATAATTTTACTAAAAAATTAGTATATATTATCATAATTGAATTAGATTTTTTATAATATAACGTATAATTATTTATTTTTACACACTCAACTGCAACTAAACAAAAATATTCATTTAAAAAAAGAGATAAGCGTCAGAACGGGAATTCCATGGGTCACAGCTATTTTTGTATTGTACTTATAAGAATGTTACACCCGCAGATTGAAAACTGATGAACAATGCATACATTTAAATAATCCCCTCGAAATATCAAAAATTACTGAGACATAAAGAAACGTTTTGCTTATAGCGCGCCTAGTTATAAGAATTATTTTCAATAGGCGAATGCTCATCGCGTTAGGTTTTCTATTCAGTGGATGCGATTTCGATGCATCTAATTTTTCTTCCATAAGCAAAAAAAATTAAGGTTTGTCAATATTTTTCTCCCCTTTTTTTTTTTTTTTTTTTTTTTTTTTTTTTATCCAAAGCGGTACATTACATCATTTGCAAGGTCTTGATATAACCTACAAAACGACGATATGCTTGAATAGTTTGGATACAGAGTTCAAAAGTTATAGACGTGTAAACATGGGTTAATGTGTTAATGGATGTATATCATCAATCATGATTGACGGGGACGATCAGGAAGGCACTAGAACATTTTTAATTAAACTAAAAAGTAGTTGCATACTTTCAGGCTGAAAAATACAAACATTAGTACCCTGAGGGTATGCAATATTTTTTTGCTTTTGTTCACGACTATTTCTCGTTGCATACTTTTGAGCGTCCATAAAGACGGTGTCGAACATGCTTGTAAGCATGGTTGATATAAAACATGTGCATGCTTCATTATTGATTTTATCAAATTGCGGCCAAATTAGTTTCCAATATGCTTGCAAGCATTTTGATATCAATCGTGCTGTTGTTCACTCCAAAATTAGTGTCAAACATGCTGCAAAGATGTTTGATGTCAAACATGCTGCAAAGATGTTTGATGTCAAACATGTTGCTATACGCACCAAAATTAGATTCAAACAACTATGTTTGATATAGCGATAAACATATTTGGCTGCGAACATGCTTGCAATCATTTTCTTAGCCCAAATCAAAACTCAATTCAAATAATACATACTAAAACATGCTTTTATTATAATATGAATATTTATAGAATTGGTATAAATAATACATAATTACAGAGAATTATGTAATGCACGGAAAAATTCTTCTCGATGTCGTCTTAGCCACTCGTTTTTCGTCTCTTCCACATTCTTCGCACGGAAATTATTTGCTTCTGAGTTGTTTGCCAAAAGCTTTTTCAACCAAAGAGGATAAGCAAAAGAACCACTAAAAAAATATTGTTATTATTATTATTATACAAAGTGATAAATTTCTTAATAATTTCTTCTCAACATACTCTATAATTTTTCCATATGATATCAAAAAATTCACAATTACGGAAACTCCAATTTTACTCTGTGCCACTGAGCTAATAACAGTTTCGGCATCTTTTTTAGCTATAAGCTGTTTCTTTCCAGCGACGAGAGTCACATTTAATAAAGATTTTAATAGCTTTTCATCTCGAGCACATCCGAGTGATTTCGCTATAACTGCACGATCGTCTGTATCGTATGAATGCGTGTAACGTTTTAAAAGAAAATTCCAATTGGTATCCGTATCTGTGTCAGCTAATTGCATTGCTGTACAATAAACTATGCTACGTAGTTCTTTCGGTATTGGATTATTATGTTCTGGTTCTTCTAGATTCCGCCAAATTTTAAAATATTTTTGTGCCACTGTGAGACAATTCTCCAAGTTATTTTGACAAGCCTCTTCTGCTATAAGTATTTTGAGTGGTTCAGTAGTAGCATTTAATTCACCAAAGTTATTATCGATTCCGTGTAATTGCTCATAAACCGGACTAAGTATCTTACGCATAAATTGCTAAAAAAAAAAGTTAATTAAAACAAGGAAAAACGTTAACTTCGGTACAACCGAAGCTTAAATACCTGTCACACAAATCTTTAAAAAAAAGGCAAAAACTCCATTTTGGTTCCACCAATGGGTCTCAGGTCAAATTTCGGAAATCCATTGGACACCCCAAAACATTTTTTTTATCATCTTTCAAATGCGCCCAGTTTCAATTCTCTACGTCTATTCATTCCAAACATATGCCTTTTCCGGTTTCAAGGACCCCATTATAACCCGGGTCAACCATTTTTCGAATCACATCTTAGTGTTCATCTGAAAGCTACAACAACAACAAAAAATTGTTAAAAAAAATTTTGTTTTGTTCCAATAACGGGTTCCAGGTCAAATTTTCAGAAACCCTTGAACTCGCCAAAATACTTTATAACCATCTTTGAAATGCGCCCATCTTCAAGTCAAAGAAATGGCTTTTCCGGTTTCAAGGCCCTATAAGGATCCAATATAGTGACCTGATCATTATCGTATTGGTGGTGTGTACATAGGATGTCATAAGAAATTTTTTTTTATCATATTTGGAGTGAATACATTCATAAATAGTAACTATTTTCATTTAAAAACTCAAGAACGGACGGTAATTGTATATAGGAACTACAAACTGCTTAGGGCTGAGAAAAGCTCAAGTTTCGAATTTCAGGTCTATGTGTTTAAAACTTTCCGAGTAAAACGCATCGATTTGTCTCATCGAGCTGATCGGTAAATATATACTTTATAGGATCTCCGATGCCTCCTTCAATGCGTTACAAACTCTCCGAACAAACCGATAATACCCTTCACACTTTAATAATTCTTAGTCTAAATTAGCGTATACACACCTTGTAAACATCGTACTCTGGAAGTTCATGAATGTTATTTGAAACTCTTTTAAGACTTTCTATTGCCATATTCCAAGGTAAAAGTTGTCTTTCTCGTTTCAAATAAGTGATCAACTGAATTGCTATAGCATATTCTAGATGACCACTCCAAGCTAAATAGAGCACATCATTGATCAGATGTGCACGATTAAGTTCATTAATGCTCTGCAAGTCACCCCTAGTGAGTGTGTCGATAATAAGATTCCAATTTTGCCTATCATAGTTTGCTATATATGGTGTCATAAGTTGCATATTAAAGAGTACCCATTCGTTGTGTTCATGGAATCCTTCAATTGTCTTTGGTAGCATAACACCATCATTGGAACACTCAAGCCAATCTTTTGGCATGGTACTACTAAAATACCGTTCCCTCTCAGTTGTATAAGTTAGTGGTACCCACCAGCAGTCATTTGGTCTCGATGTGCGGTGACATGCGAGTCGCTAAGTAAAAATCGCTGCTGTGTAATTTTTATGTTGCCAGTTTCATAACTTCTTGTAATATTTAAAATCGGATATCCCATTTGAAGTATCCAAGTGTTCATAATTTTTTCAAAATTAAATCTTGATGATTGCCAATAGCCAAACTTGTTTGCAGCTTTTGTCAGCGCATTTAATAGATCTTTTGTCACTGTATTGCCATATTTAAAGGTTTGAAGATACTCTTTTATGCCATTGTTGAATACGGTCGTGCCCAGAATCATGTGCATCATGCGTATAATAATGGAGCTTTTGCCATAAGCTATTTGTCCCTTTTGCTTTTGAAGATCCATATCAAGTGAATGTGATATTGGATGCGTATACGGAGTTGCATCTATCCAGAAGGTAGAGATTATATCCGTAAGTGTAAAATAGTTACTAAATTTCCATAAAGGATAAAAATGTTCTACAATTATGTTCGCGTAATATGTAGCGAATCCTTCTTTTAGCCAAAGATCATTCCACCATTTCATTGTGACAAGATTTCCAAACCATTGATGCACCAACTCATGCACTACAGTATATGCAACTACCTCCTTATTTGCTAATGTTGTTCTTGTGCTTGAATATAACAAATTATCCATCTGATAGACTAATAAACCCCAATTTTCCATGGCCTTTTCGTCTAATTTCGGCACAACGATTAGATCAATTTTAGTTAAAGCTATTCGCGTGCCAAAAACCATTTCCAAAAACTTAAGCGTTTTAGGACCAAGCGAAGCGGCAAAGTAACACTGTTCCAATAAGTGTTGCGGTGCAAAAATGTTAAAATTAAAACGATTTGTTCGTATAGGCGGCACTTTTACGAAGTCATTCACAGAGTAGGCAACCAAATAGGTGGACATAGGCAAAGACTCCTCAAATTCAGACCAGATGTAATTCGTCTGATCGGTTCTATAAATAAGAATATCTTTTAGTAAAAAAAAAATGGGTTGTTTGTATTTTAATTACTCACTGTAAACGAGTTCTCAGGAGTGGCATATTGCTAAATGCGTTGTAACGTTTGTGGTGTCCCAATATAACGGTGAATTTCGCTTTTAAATCCGGCTCGTCAAAGCATGGAAAGGCGTTACGTGCAAATGAATATTCAAAATGAGTTGCGGCTATCCAACTGAAAAAAAAAAAAAAAAATTTTTTTGTTTTAAAAATGTTTTTTTTTTTTTTAAAATTTACCTCGTTTTATTTGCTGCCGTATCATTAAAGGATGATATAAAATAGCCAGTAGTTGCGGGTCCATAGTTTAATTTTCCGGAAAATGGAATTGATATTTGATATGTTCTGTTAGCGTTTAAACTTTTTCGAACATGAAAAATGAGAAAATTCTGCTCGAAGTTCTCCTCAATTAAGCCAATTTCATGTTTAATATTTTTCGATTTGTTTGGATAAAAATTTTGTAATTTTATTTCTGGTTTCTCTATATTTAATTGCTTGGCATGAAGTGTTATATTTCTGGTTCTTTGCAGTACGCGAAATTCAATTGACACATTACCGACGAATGTGAAATTGGCAGGATCGTCCAAATGCGTAAGAACATGAAGCTTGTAGCGCAATGGTTTTATTGAAGTTGGCAGACGCGAGGTATGCCTATTTTGAACTTCATTTAAAAGAACTAAAGTTAAAATTATATTAAAAAATGATGCCATAAGAAAAGCAACCTTGTAAAAGAAAGTAAAACCAAACCAAATAAACTAAAAACTTTAACTCGTGTGACTTAACTCTATTCAAATCCATGAAATTTGTAATTTTATGCATTTTCGTAAAATAATAATAAAATGGAACAATTTGCATTGATTAAATCTTTATTAAAATATAAACGCTCATTATTAAACTATGAAAAAATACATTTTTAACAATCTTTTTAAATTTGCTTTGAAGTTTTTCTTAACAACAATCTCACATTGCAGCATACTTAGTATGATGGCTTTAGAATAAAGTATTCAGTTCTTTAGTCATTCTGTCATTTAATGAAGAATTCGTATTCGTATCATTCTCATCTTTGCTTCTTCTCTACAATGTGACCGAGAGATTCGCCAACATGTATTTTCTGGCCAGCCACAATATCGAATTTAAAGTTTTTCGGTGCTTCGAAAATGAGAACAATAGTACTGCCCATGTTAAACTGACCAAAGAGATCACCCTTGCCCAATGTTGTCTTTGTATTCAAGATAAGTTCATCACAATCGCACAATTTTTTATGAGTACCCATTTTGAGGCCAACCCAACGATTAGTTTTTAGGTTTTCGTCTGTATAGATTTCGACAGAACCTACGTTGGTGGCGCCTACAGCTGTGTAGCTGAAGAATCCGTATTTCCAGTTGCCCATATACAATACGCGCTCGTTTAGGCAGAAGAGACCAGGCAGCCAATGAGCTACTTTAGGGCTAACTGATAGCAGTTCGCCAGAGAAATGACGTCGTACCAATGGTTGCCATGCTGTTGGCGAATGAAAACGATGATAATCACCGGGTGCTAGATAGATAACACACTGGAACAACGCAGTTGTGCCGTCAGTTTTCTTTTTAATGGCATTCACGTAATCGGTATCCGATTCTAGCTGGTTGTCCACTGGTGCACCTAAAAATCTTGAATGTTATAGTTTACGCCTTTTACCTGCTCTATTCGGTGATCAGTTGCACTGCCAAAGTGTAGCACTTTGCCATCTGCAGGCGATACGAGCGGAGCATGAGCATCTATAACGCGTGCGCCTTCCTTAAGCGGTCTCGTAAAGAATTCTGCCAAACTACTGTAATGTTCGAATTCCGGATATAGTGCTTCTTCTAGATTAACTTTAAATGTATTCGAATAGAAGCCGTAGATATATGGTCGCATGACAATAGGAACATTACAAGCGGCCAGCCAACCCCAGCAGCGACTGATAATGCGCAACGGCATTGAGCAGTAAACATTTGATTGAAATTCAGAAGCGGTGCGCGGCAGTTGTTCACGTTTAGAACGTCTTTTGTGCATTTGCCACTCGAAGATGCCGAACAGACAAAAACCTATTGGCGCTAGGCGCAACAGCAGACCAGTCCAGCGTAGCAAAACATGGCGTGGTCGTTTGCGATTACCCTGCTGACTCTCCTGCGTTTTAGATAAGATATTTGAACTTAGAAGTCCTTGTGCGTTTAAAACTTTGTTTGTAGCATGAGCTTCCTTAGTGATGTTTTCTAAAATCGGTCGAGAATTTGCACTTTGATGGCTGTAAAGCCGAAAGTTTAATGTGCGTGTGCGTTGCTCTAAGCTTTTAAATGGCTGCATTTGCTGCTGCTGTTGTACATTAACATTCCGGATGTTGTGGAACTTTGTTAAGAGACGAGTGCGAGGCACTATATACGAGGTCATTGTCGTCGTCGTTACGTTACTGATAAACTGCGGCGGCGAAGACTTTTGTTGTTGCTGTTGTGCTGCGACGTCTGTGTGTGTGGGACAAAGAAAAGAGTTGATTTTGTTAATATTGTGCTGAATTGAATGTAATTATTGTGTACGAAAGCACTCCTTTGTTTACCCATACATTCAACACCTGTTGCAATTGAAGTTTCTTTTATTGTAACTGCAGAAAATAAACACTTGCATTCACAAAAACCCGAAAATATACAATAAGAAAGAATTAAATGAAACAGATACGACGAACACAATAGGCGCCGGTTACATATGAAAGTAGAATGAGCTACGCTGCGCTGCGTTGCCAGACAGCATCATGGTTATCAGTAAAAGTTATCAGAACTTATTTAATCATGCGCCTCGCGACACATCACTCTTTCTTTTGTTATATGCTCCAATTAAAGCATGTTAATTGAGCATAATATTATCTTATCAAGGCTTACAATAGAAAAATATAAAACGCGCCATTAATGAGTTGCTTATGGGCAACATTAATCACAGCTGTTTTTCTTTGGTATTTTTTAGCTTAAAATTTAAAACTGGAAATTAACGACATCTGCCACTGATTTTTTACAATAAATACAAAAACGCTGCGCAAAATATAGTTTTAATCTATATGTTAAACTTATGTTAAATTTTAATTGTATAGCAACCATTTAAATAGGTCATAGTAATATCGTTGCCAGCGTACGCATTACGCAATCAAATAAATTTGGTTAGCTTACGCTCATGCGTACAATGACGTCATAAAAGCGTGTGTTCCCGTTCACACAACTAATACAAACAAATATTATTTGTTTATGTTCTCTATTTGCAATCTATCAATCGTTTTTGTTTTGCTAACGAATTTCCGTGTGACCGTAGACAAACCGGTTCCGAGTTCAAGATGCGGAGAACGTCATGCGTTTATTTTAGCGTCGTCGCTTATCTAATAGGAATGCGACGACGAATATAATGCTCACGGATTTAAAGCTCTCTTTCTCTCTACGGCTACTTCGCAAATGAATTAGCTTCTTGTTTGCTATGGTACAATCTAATATTGTAGTCAATTAAATGTTTTCAAAGTGTTCGGACGCAACAAATAAAATTTACTAAAAAATAAAAAATGTCTGAAAATAAAAATGAATCGAAATTTGGCTTCAAGGATAAGGCAAAGGCTGATGAAACACTGCAGCTACTTGAGAGTCACGACATGCAGTACCGTAAATTAACCGTGCGAGGTTTACTAGGTCGTGCAAAGCGTGTGTTGTCCAGTAAGTAACATCTGTTGTACCCAAGTGAATATTAAATATAAAATTACATTCATATCCTGATCTGTACACAGTGACCAAGGCTGCGGATAAGTTGAAGAACATTAATGAAGCTATTGAAGTTTTTGAAAATTGGTTAGCGGAAAATGGTGGCGGTGCTGCGAATAAAAACGCAAAAACCAATACAGAAGACAAAGTAGAAACAGTGCCTGGACTTGGTTTCAAGGATAAGGCAGCGGCAGAGGCAACTCTTAAGTAAGTTTAATTGTTTACTTTTCAAGTTATAATTTATTACGCTGCAGCTGCATACAGAAACTTGAATATTAATCTACATATGTGTCTATCAAACAGTATTTTCGGTTTCCCAGTCGAAGGTCGACGCGTATTTGAATTTCGTATGTGTATTTGGATTGTGGTATGATGTCATTGTGCGCATTTAGCCTACATGAAGCACGAAAGAAGCTTCGCGTTTATTAATTGACAAACTATTCGTGCTAATGATTCTATAAAATAGTGGAATGTTCGTTGTTTTTAAAAATATTTTTGGCAATTAAGTTTATTTTTACTCTTTGCGTTGTCAATATTTTCAGCTGATATTAACGTATCCAGGCGAAAAACAATCGAACGTTTGTATCTATAGTTTTCAATTCAAATATTCTACAAAGATGCATTTTATTTTGTTAGATAGTAGCCCTTATAAATATCTATAAAAATATTTGAGGCATACATGTGTTCCTGAACTTGTTAGTGCAGGCGACTATGATGCACATAACACTCTGAATATGAGGTCATGATTATTCAACAGGAACTCGTTTTTATCATCATTACCTAAACTCATAACTTTGTATTTTAAAGGCCCAAAAAAATCGAATTACAATAATGGCGTAATTTAAACAACTTGTTTATTAATTGCTAGGTTGTACTTGCGGATATGCTCGCGTTTGTTTCTTTCCTACACAAAAAATATTAAACTAATTTTGTTTTCTCCTTGATAATTTTTTTTTATAAGAATTAACTTTTTAACTAAATACTAAAATTAATGTCCATCCTATTTGACTTGATCAAAACGATATATAAGCTCCAACCTTTCCCCTGACTGATATTGTCACACAAAATCTTTTGCTTTGTTTACGAAAATCCTATATTTACGCAGTAGGATAAGTTGAATTCTCTTATTATTTGAGAAATTTTAATTCGATTTCTGGTCTTCGACCCTAGTAAAAGCGTAGTCTTGGAGTATTATAGTCTCACCAATGAAATTGAGGTTTCTGGTTTGTATTTGGAAAAAATCTTTGATGTAAAAACTAAAGTTAAGAATAGAGTCACGTTACAGCTTGAATTTCGGATGTTTATTAGACTTATTAAAAAATCGTAGTTCTGATTGGGTGCTAAATGCAATTGTAAAACTTCGACATTCTTTTTCGAATAATGAAATTTTTTCGTTTTAAAAATTTATGTTTCAAATGTATGCTTTACATTTTTACTCTATCTATCAATATGGTTTTTTATTTATTTTACAGAATACTCGAGGGACGTGATCCCGAATATCAGAAACTTGCCGTTAAGGGGGCTAATTGGAAGTTCGAAACGTACACTTTTAGCGACGAAAAATGAAGATAAAATTAAATCAATTAACGAGGGAGTACAAATACTTCAGGAGTTTCTCGATAAATACGATAAGGAAAACTGGGGCAAGAATAATCTCGCTTATTTGTCATACAGCACTATTGAGGATCTACCGCAACCTAGTGATGAACTGGCGTTAGAATTCCTTGCGGCTTATGGTGGTTCAAAAGCAAAAGGTAATTATAAACATCTGCGTACCATGTATCCGAAAGCTGACGACAGCAAGTCGTGGGATATAGTTCGTAATAGTAAAGTTAAGGAATTATTGAAAGAAACAAATCCAAAAATGCTCCGCTTTTCGATGATGAAACGGGAGGACCAACTAAATCACATCTCGATCTGATACATTGGGCCTACAGTCCAGAACCAAGTAGAGTGAAAGTGTTTTTGGCTAAACGTGCACCAAAGCGTAAAGCATCGGCTTCTAGTGAAAGTTCCTCCGACAGTGATTCTGAAGATAATGAAGATACAGAGAAGAACAAAAAGACGCCAAAGAAGAAATATTGTTATTAAAAAAAATTATAAGAAGAATTTAAACGTAAAAACGGTACTTAAAATTTAGTCAGATTATTGCACATTTGATTATGTTTTTTTTTTTTTTTTGGTAACGAACAAAACAATAATTTATTCTGTAAGTCAACTTAACTCGGCTACGGATAACATATTGTAGTTAGATACGAACACACCCGCACATACGCGCGCACACATACATACAAACAAACATACACCCACACATGTATTTAAACTATATGTATGTGTTTTACAATAAATTACACAATTTACATTTGATTTTTGTTATTTTTAAACTTGCTCTATGGATATTTATGCAGACTAGACCCGTAGAAATCTGCAGCACTCTTGGTTGAGTCGTGTGTCGAAGTAACTCCGATAGTTGCTCGGCTCAAAGCATCTGCTGTAGAGGAACTCTTGCCTAACGAAAGGCCGGCCGTGGAGCTGTTTAGTATGTGATTGTGTTCGCTTTTAACGTGTGCACTACTCAAATGACCATATGCCATATTGAAAAGTGCATCCGGATCGCAAACAAAGCGGTAGACGTAACGTTCACCGTTGACTTTTTGCATTATGCCTTTCTCGTAGTAGTAACGTAAGCTGCGCGACAACTTATCATAGTTCATAGCTGGTCGGTTTTTCTGTATGCCCCAGCGACGTGCAACTTCTTCCGGTTCAATTAATTTGAATTCCATGCCGCGTCCAGTCCAAGCAATGCAACTAGAACTGAGTCAATATTGTAATATTTTGTTAGATAAGTAAAGATATTCTTGTACTAACCTAGTAGTGGGCTCATCCAGTAGTGCAACTAAAAATTGCCACAATTGTAGAGAACCACGACGTTGGCTGGTAACCGGTTGACTGGTAGAAATTGCATTGCTGGCATAGAATTGCTCAATACGTATATCTCCGCCACCATCGCTAGAGGTGACTGCTGCCGTAGCTGCTGTGGTTGAGTCAACTGGTACACCAGTGCGCAGACCCGGATATGTTGAAGATACTGTTGAATTATATGGACTATCATACTTTAAGTCAACCTCACTAGTGCTGCTAGCCAGCGCAAGCTCATTTGCTGCAGCGCTGCCATTCTGTTGTTGATAGACACTAGCTGCTGCCGCGGATGTATATACACCGGAGGTAGCTACAACACCTGCATGACTAAATTTAAATGCCGATGCGTGCGTCCCGTTCAAATGAGATCCGTGTGTAAGTGACTGTGGCGGTGAGTGATGATGATGATGAAGATGCGGCGAGGGTTGCTGTAGTTGACTCGCAGCGTGGTGGTGATGCAACGTCTGATGATGATGGTGCTGCTGATGCACGTGGGCGTGGTGCATACTATTCGCTGTTGTTGTCGAATCCGCATGCTCGACTTTTGTATTGTGGTACGAATGCGGTTGGTGGTGCGTATGATGATGATGATGATGTGCGCCCAATTGCAATGCCGCTGCTGTAGCACCCGGTGAACTGTTGCTGCAATATGCAGTTTCTGAAAAAAAAAAAAAAAAAAAAAACAGGTATGAATTATTTTGTGTTTTCATTCGTGAATGTAAAGGCTTCTCATTTCAATACCCAAGTGAGTACATTAAAATGACGTTGAAAAAGAGCTAATTATGTTTGCGCAACTAAATGGCCAAGGTATTTAGCAACAATGAATAATTTAAATGTTCGCTCAACCTCTTCAAAAGCATTGGCGAAGCTCTTTTTTCCACTCTTAACTACCACTCCTGCATACAAATGTTTTTATAAAAGGCTCAATATGCTGCAATTTAACGCTCGCAATGAGCGACACGTGTACTGTGGAACAATTTGCACAAAAGTTTACTTTAAAATACAAGCCCTGTCTGCATGTTTTAGTACGTACCCCTATAACATTTTCCCCTACGAGTACTATTTTAAGTTGCGGTCTTTTGATAAAGAAAGTCCAACACAAAGGTTTACATACGGATATATGTACTTTTATATTTATATAGATATACATTAGGAAGTTCTTTTAACACAATCTTATTGCTCGAATAGGAATATTGGTCTAATTTGCATGTTTGAGAAGAATAACTATAACCCAAATACCCCAAGAGATACGAAGTGTCGGTCCTTGGTAAGGCTCTTATATAAAGTAAAATGTATCGGCTAGTAACTTTTTCTAGAATGCATTGGATGCTTAATCAGTAAGACCAGTTTCATAAAAGTGATTGTTTAAAGACCAAAATTGCGTAAAAGGCTGGTTAGATCTATACTTGTCTTTTTGGATCTCAAAGATCTTATTTTTTTATTAAGTTATTTGCTTAATTTTACCACTGCAACGTGTAATATGATGGACTGACTAAATGAATGAATGAGTAAACGAATTCACTTAAAATCACATCATCATGACTCTCTTCGTAGCAAATGCCATTAAAAATTCAACAGATACCCTTGCATAATCCATGAGCAAGTGTCGACAAGTACAAAAACATCATTGACTGCACCCAGAAACAAAACAAAAACAACAATAACAATAAGAACAATAATATACAAACAAGCAAACAATATACACATCCTTTAAACCTGTTGGCATGAATGAAGCTGTACACGGTTTGGCTGCGGGGTAATTCCCAGTGGCAGACAAACGAATGAACAGACGGACGGGCGTAAAGTAGACTAAATGAATAGACGGAAAATCACCCCAACTACCCACTTAGTATGGCTCTTACGTTTTGCTGACAAAAAAAAGGAAGAGTATACATTGTATATGTATGTGAATGTTGCATATTGCTTGCTTGAAATGGAAATAAGTAAGAAAAAAAAACGCGGAATCGGAATGCAAATTCATCATAAAAACGCACAACGCCAAAGAATCAACAAACAATTTTCAATGTTACAAATTGAATTCGATTTGCTGCTGCAGGATTATCTATTGACTTGAATACGCTGCCAATTGGATTAGTTGTTGCCAGCGATGACGATGACGTTGATGATATGATAGTATTATACGTGAACTTTGCCACAAAATTAAAAAAAAATTTATATTTTAGCACGATTTCGTTGGAAAAAAAAAAAAATTGAATCAAAACAAATTGAGTTATTGGTATTCAGCGGCTTTCTTGACTTCAACGTGATGCACCACTTCTTGAAAGACGCCCGTTCTATATTTATAATTTAAATAAATGATGAGCATATTGCTTTAATTCCGGCTTCATAGCTTACCTTCATCGCTCTTTTTTAAAATGCCCGCGGGTGACGTTGATGTTGGAAACCTTCAAGTGGGCGAAATATTAAAAAAAAAAAAAATATATGTGTATAAAATTAAATAAAAATATAGATCGAAGAGTAAAATAAATTTCACTTAAAGTTCTAAGAAGAAAAATAAAAAAAAACAGTTGACTTATACCTGTAATACGGATGCGTCACAGCAGGAATGTCGAAAAAAGATGATGTTCTTTCATGGCGCACGCCTTTGACATTCACTGCAGCGTTATGATGTGAACGGCGGCAGGCAGGCAAGCAGCGGTACAGTGGGGTAACAGAGAAATGACAACTTGTGTTAGTTAAACGTTTTTCTTTTTGACTTCGATTTTTCATCTTTTGTTAGATAATATCGAAAGCATTATCGCACCCAACGGGGGATAACTTTCATTTGCGGCGGTGATGTACCACAAAGATGCTTTCTTCAAAAAATATCCATCGCATACTTGTAGATGAAAACTGGAATGAGTCTGCTACGCTTGTCACATGCATAAAGTGCTCGGAAAATTGCGGAAAATCATAAAAAAGATGCAAAAATAATACAAAAAAAAAAAAAATAATAATAATAAATCCATAATAAAGTTTTGCAAAAAGTATGTAATTATTTAAAAAGAAAAAAAAAGAAAAAATAAACGAGGGTCACCAAGCAATTGCTAAGCAAAAACTCATATATAGAACTAAAAATTATGGTTAAACTTTTTTTCTCGATTCGAAATAAATCAAATTTCGAGAATACAAACAAATTTTAAAAGCTAGAATCTGGATATCTGCATATCAGGGTAAAGGTTTTGATATGGAATATAGTATTTGTATGGCCCAATTTATAGTTAAGAAATTTAATGTTGATTAAGCAAGATCTTTCTTAATGAGTTTTTTATGTAAAATTTATGGAGCTTAATACGACAAATTAATTCCTCACATGTAAATTATTTTAGATTGATTTAGGAGCTTAATACGAAAATTCTCATTGCACTGGACGAAATATGAATTCTGGAAATATATTGTTCATTTGAGGTGTACGTTTTATATTGTATTGTCACAATTTTCTTAGTTTTTTCTTTTTGCAGCGTTTTAGGCTCCTCTTCGAAGTTAGATTTTCAAAATTAAAAATAATGGATCTAATATGATGGACAAATTTATTAATATTTATTGCATTACTTCCGTATTTTTAAAATCTGACATCAAATTCGAATGACCTGTTTGAGTTTTAAAAACTCGTGTGATGTTTTATGATAAGACAAGGTCAACTTTAAACCCGTATATTTCAAAAATGGGGCATATGCTTATCTTTAAAATTTTGACGCATTATAATTTTTTATAGAGCCATTTACTGCCAAAAAATGGAATCAAAAAAAGAATTTAAAGCTTCTATCTTTAGTAAAAATCGTTCTCATTCCAAGCCAAATATTCAGTATAAGTTAAGATTGGGGCGTTAGTAACAATTAGTAATATTAATAATAAATACTTTAAGTAAAATTAAATAATTATGCTTTTCGATGCACGCCAAAATAATAATTTGATCTAGTTTGCCGATCTAGTTTAAGTCTGTCTTTTAGCCTCTGCGTAGTTCATTTGATCAGTTTTGAAGATATAATAAGTTTGTATGTAGCTAATAATTCAAAATTATGCTTTTCTCAGACCCGACTAATTTGTTATCAATGTGACACCCTCATTTTTGTGCCACCTACAAAAAAATTTACTAACCAATGATTTCATCTAAGCAATGACCATCCACTTTGAAAAAGAACAAGGAAAAACGTTTGCTTCGGTAGAACCGAAGCTTAATGCACGTCACACGAATGGGAGGTGAGTTTGTCTGGGACTATATGTTTTAGTGGTCCGATCTGTATCACATCGGTAGTGTATAAATTGGATGATTTCACTAGGATTGTTTTCAACCAATGTTGTATTAAGTCTATACCTAAAATTGTACGTAGCCCCTTGGATTTCACATTGTATGACATTAAAATTGGGGGCTTCACCGAACTTTACTTAGTCGTTGCCTAAAAAAACTTAAATTACAAATTTCAGCTTAATACGTTTCTATCTTGACCGAAAAAATGCGTAGAAATATGCTGACGGACATGGCTAGATTCGATTCGTCTTGTCGAGATGATCAAGAATATATTTATACTTTATAAAGTCTACGACGTGTCCTTCAATGCGTTACAAACTTTCAGACAAACTAAATAGTGCAGCAGGAAGAAAAGCGGACATCAATTTCAGACGACATTCAAGAATATGTGACTTTATGGGGTCTACCATGCCTGCTTAGTTCTACATAGTACACATAAAATATTTGAACCCTTTTGCCCCACGGATACAGGAATAAGAGCGATATTAGTTTGCTCTACACGAAGGATAATTGTACGCGACTTGTGTAGCTTTACAGTACAAACACAACCCACACTGCAATAAAAGTTAAACAACTTTAATTTTGTTAGAATTTAAGGCGATTTGCTTGTTTAAGCGCTCAAACGTTGACACACGTTCATTCCTACACAGAATCTCGATTCTGATTCAGCGTAAAAAAACAAAAAATATCAAATTTTGTAAAAGAAAAACAATTGCCGCAGGCAGTTCCTGTCTGTAAAAAAAAAGAGTGTGGTGGTGCAACAAAAAACTCATAAATGAAAATTGATAAACAAACGTTTAAATAAGAATGAGCAAACAAAGTGATATAGATGGGCATGGTATGGTATGGTCTGCTTTAAAATTGAAAAAAAAAAAAAACGCTCAAACGTTGCTTACCATTGTACCTTGCATTTAGATAACCCTCCGTTGAAGTGTCCAAGCCAAACTTTCCAATAGTGGCAGCCGCTGCTACTGCTGCAGTCGGCGCTGGTGTATACATAGCAAGTTCATCGGCCAGCTGGTGGTGATGATGATGATGGTGGTGATGTGCCGCTGCTGCAGCGTACCAGGAATCACGTGTAAGCTCTGAAATGGAAAACGAAAAAAATGAAAATATTAAAAATTATCTTAATACTTACAAATTGAACTAACCATTTGTTGCCGCCACGACCACTGCACCACCATTGGGCACTGCTCCAATTCCAATGCCGGCATTTATACACGGTGGACTTGAAGATGCGCCTACTGTTCCTGTAGTTGTTGCAGCCGGTGCTAGTGTACAGCAGGACAACTTATGATGGTCGTGCATTGAAGAATGCAGTACACCGGCGGATGTCATTACATCCAGTAACGCTGCCTCTTGTTCGTGACATTTTCTTTGACGTTCCGGTGATGATAATGGATGTATACTTGATCCATTACTACACGTTTGTTTGCTTAATTGCACCGCAGATATTGTGGATGAAACGCATGATGAAACCACCGAATCTGTGGTTATAGTTGATGTGTTTACTCCACTTTGATACAGCCCACTAACCGAATCTAACTGTGTCAGACTATGCTGCAGTTGTAACTGTTCCAGATTCGTCTTGGTGCTGGCATATTCTGTCTGCAAAAGAAAATCAAATAAAAAAATTTTTTTTATGTTTTAGAAATGCCGTCTGTCTTATTCGATGAGGAAATAAAGCAATCCGCAACAGGAAATCATTTGTCGGCAAATTAAAAATTTTTGGCACTCAGGAAATGATTGTAGCGGCTTTGGCAGGAGTAGCCAAAACAAAAAAGGTGCAAATCGAATGGAATTCAATTGGGGATGTTAGTTACGAAATTGACTAGCAATATTCTCTGAATACAGTTTTTAGTGTGCCTCAATTGGTAGCATCGCATCGACTACTTTAAGCGTAAGTTCACGCTGCGTTTATTCAAGCAGAACGCACCTTTTAAAGCGACAAGGTTAATATGATATGTGGATACATATATACATGAACTGGTCACTATTGAAACAATATCAAAGACGCCTGTCTCAATTAGTCTAAGAGCTAACTACGCTGCTGCCACTCTGCTGGTGACTTTCACGCCTGCCGTCGACTACGGGCAATTAAGTAATGAGTTGCTTCACTTGCAGCTACACATAACAACTATTCTACTCCATTACTTCTTTCCAGTTCATCATGTTCCAATGTTCAGTAAGAACAAAGAAAGAAACTCATTGACAGGTGTTGGCTTTTGTTGCGCTTTCGCCTTTTAATTGCGGTGAGAGGTGAACCTAACAGTGGGCAAAGGTAACGGCAATGTGCTTGCTCAGTGGGTTAGTTTTATTTGGATTAGATGTGCAAACGACAATAGCTGTGAAGAACTGGTGTGCATTTCACTTTCAACTGGTTTCGTTTCTTTATGTCAGAAAGAAGTGCTAGCTAATTGGAGTAGTGTTTTTTTTGTTTGAGTACTTGACTATCAGCGAAGCGGAATTTATGCTAACTCTTCTTCTTTTTTTTTTTCTTTCGCGTTTACTTTCTTTATTCAAAAAAAAAAAAAAAAATTGTGATCGCTGATCGACGCTTTTGTCTTGTTCACTGGCGCATTCACCTTTAATTATTCGTCCGTCTCCGGCACCCGGAGAAAGCTCCAATTGCAAAATTTAGAACTTAAGTGTAGCTTTCGCCGAATTTTCAAATTTATTTATATTAATCGCTGTACTATATATCGATTAAAATGTTTAAATTTATTAAAGTTTAAGAAGTTTGTGTTATAAGATAGGGACTGTGTGATTAATTGATTAATCAATCAGCAATCGATTATTTTGTATAATCAATTGATCAATTAGTTCAAGAGTCAATAATCGATTTATTAACAATCAATAATCAAGTAGTTGATAGAGGACAATAGTCGCGGCATTGATTATCACAAACATGGGTTCATCATACGCAAAGAAGCAACCAAGG
The DNA here is from genome assembly GCA_018903435.1 of Leucophenga varia. Lineage (NCBI taxonomy): Eukaryota > Metazoa > Arthropoda > Insecta > Diptera > Drosophilidae > Leucophenga > Leucophenga varia. Next base: position 301,027 of record JAEIFJ010002763.1, read on the forward strand.
TGATGCATGATATCAAAGCTTTTTAATGTAAGAAACTTATATTCTTCCGAACTAAGGTAAAGTGTCAAATTCTGAAACCTATCAAATTTGTGTGTCCGTTTGTGAGAGTCCTTTTTGCTCAATAGACAAGAAACACTAACTTAGGCATGGATAATCACTTTGTTGATTGCTACAAACATCATGATTTGGCTAATACACAGTGATCTTCAACCAAGTTCGGGTTTGACATAAATGTCACTAGAATGGAAATTACAGCTTACTTAGGAAAATAAAATGCTTTAAATAAAATCATATATGGTCATTATTTGGGTGTGACGATTGTCTATTTTAAAAATGGAAACTACTTAAACATGGAGGATACACTTAAAACAAGGACTTAAACCTCGGTGGAACCAAAGCTCAAATGCCCTTCACATCATAATTTAGTTTATTCATGATCATCAGTGGCTTAGGTAAAATTTGGAGAAGGGATGGCTTGAGGTCAATAGTCCGATACAACCAAAATTTAGGACACAATAATGGGGTCAAATTTTAATCTAAAGGCAGAATAATAAAGATATTTTTGTAATATCTTTCTTTTACAAAAAATTAGGAAATGGGCAGAAACTTCTTATGGGGCCTATACCTAAAAATGGTTCTGGTACCTTGGTGTTGACATTGGGTGACATTAAAAGTATTTTTTACCCACTTTGGAGTGAATACATTAAAAAATAATAGTTATTTTCATACAAAAAGTCGAAATAAATCGTTAAGTTTGTATGGGGGCTACCTTAAAATGGGCGTGGTAGTTTCATGCCTGGGAAAAATAGTTTTGAATTTCGGTCAATATGCTTAGAACTATAGCGTATGAAACGCTTAAATAAAGAATACGGGCAGCTAGATCAAGAATTTCATAGACTGGGAAAAGCTCTAGATGTCTCCTTATGTTACAAACTTTCATGTCAAAACGAAAATACCCTCCACACTTGTGGCGGGTATAAAAATGGGTGAACACAATTTAAAGTTACTTGACGAATAAAACCTTGCGCAGAAACCCTCAAATAGATTTAAGTTTTATCTCTTATAATATTAGTTCTAGAGGGTTCTAAAGCCGACGTCAGAGTAAAAACGGTGCGATAGCAAAGCATCGCTTTCAGCTTTTAATGTGACATCGATCTAATGTTGCTGTGACCCTTTTTTATTTGTAAAAATACAACTTGCTTCCAAATATTAGAAAGCTTATAACGTGTTCTTAACCAGGTCTTCACACAGTAATTCGTTTTTTTTTTTTGTATAATTTTTGATGGCCATTTATGGGTTAATGTGGTCTGAGCGGTTTAGTAACTATAATAAACTCCCATTAATTCCCCTAAAACGTAAAGTTTCTCCTCCCATACAAAATCAATTTTTTTAAAGGAAAAAAAATGCATTTTCCCCAAAAAAAGTAGTCGGAGGTAGTTTGTGACTATGACTGATCCACAAAGTTGTTTGATAATGATGACACGCGTGCTAAACTATAATATTCCACGTCAAAACGCGCGTTCCAGAACTCGAATGATTGAGCAACTAGAAATTTATAACTGTGCCAACGCAATTGCTAATGATGGCTTTGCATTTGAAACATATTATAGTGGATTGGATTGGTGCATTCTTACCACTCTACATACGCCAATTGTCATTATTTTGCAATCGTAATGACAAATCTTAAGCTTTCCATTCCAATGTCATACCAAAATGCACAATTTTGGAATTGCGGAAACCAAGCGAGAAGTGCAAACAATTTGTAAAATTAAATCCCATTAAATGGAAGTAATAATCGAAATGCAGCCGAGCATTGCTACCGGGCACGCGCGAATACAATTGAAGAAGAATGTGCCAGCAGAACTAAGAAATACACTATGCTGGTTTCTGAGAGGGGTTACAGGCGGTTCGGTGTGCAGTTGGGTTAGATGATCTCGGTAGTAAAGTAAGGTAAGTTTTTGCATTAAAAGACAAAAAAAGAAAAAAAAAACGAACTGAAGAAATACAATTCAAAGAGAAGAAGCCAAAAAAACAAAGCATTGTCAATTATTGAAGTAATTTCCCAGCAGCGTGTAACCAACATGACAAGCGGTGACGTTCACTGACTCATCGTGAGGGTGGGCGGTGTAAATGTTGCCTGTTGCTGGTGCAGCGTTTACCGCGGCAGATTGATCAACTTTGAACTTATTACATTTTATACAAATAAAAGCGACTGATGAGATACAAACATAACCGTATGTGTGTGTGTGTGTCTGTGTGTGTTTCTATGTATTACGAAATATCTACAAATTGTGCGGCACGCATATGTTTGTTTGTAACTGTAATTTAGCGCTGCTCTGATCTACTTTGACGCCGTAGCAGAAACATTGTTTCGCTTTAGCTCTTTTGCTTTACATTTATCTTAGAGGATTTTCATTTCCACGCTCGACTCACACCAAGTCTTTGTGTATGTATGCATGTACGTAAGTAAGTTTGCCTATTCGTATGTCACACATCAGCTCAGATGATACCGCTTCACACCGTCACGTCGCTCTTTTCCATTTGCTGCTGCTGCGTTCATAGCGCGAGCGTGTGCCCCGTTAAATTGCTGTTTGGATGGAAAACACTTTCACTGCTGCCGCTATTGCCGCCGCTGCTGCTTAGAGCTGTGGCAGTGACACGACTATAGTTGTTGTCGCCGATCGTAGAAGCGCAACAAAGCAAAAGCTTTCGCAGCGTTTTCATCATTTTCGTATGAGCAACTAATACGAACGGAACGTTTTATTTCGGTATTGAAAAATCGCTGAATTTTTTATATCCTTTTTATCTTTAGAATGAACGGCTGCAACGTCACAGTGTTGCATCGCATTGGATTAAGTGTTTTAATGTTGCTGCAATTGTTTAATGGAGGTAAAACTGTCCTTTAAAATAAATATTAGGTATAAATTTAAAAAACGGTGATAATTGTTTTAACGGTTTCATAAATTTGGCAGTTGCTCGATGTCAACCGTACGTGAAGCATCAACGCTGCTCTAATCGTCTCGAAAACGCGCTTGAACATATGCGACGTCGTAGTATTCCGCAAAAAAGCTCACGTTCCTTGTGGGATAATTCAGCGTCTTCGCCATATCAACTCTACCACTCATTTTACGGTGCACACAGTGATTCGGATGATGATTTCTATGGTGGTGGTGGTGGCGGCAATGATGGTGACGCAAATTATGGCAGCTATGGTGATAGACACGGCTATTATGCCAAAAATATACATCGCAGTGCAAGGCCACATCATATTTCGGGTGAACTTGATTTGGAGGAAATTTTCTCAAGCTCAACGTCTGCTAATCTCAGGCAACCACACAAATTAACAATATCACGCGTCGACGTAGAAGATTTGAAAGTGCGTGTTCCACCAGCCAAGGCAGCGTCACGTTGGGTCGAAATTGATAAGTGCAAATTTAGTACTGAGAACTCGACGCTCGATACGCGTCTGATCTTTCCTGATTTGACGCTTAGCGGTAGAGTGGTAATGCAACCAGCAGGCGGAAAGTGTAACATGATATTACGGCTGCGTCATGCTGGCATTGAATTTCGTACAATACCAATCGGATTTGAAGCAGCAACAGCACACGAAGAATCACGTCGTTTGGGAGCAGCCTCTGTGCGCACAGATTCACATTTTGCGGAACCTGGTTTTATATCTGTTTTTGCACACGGCTGTCAGGGACCAAGTGGTATACGTTTGCGTCAAAATTCAAAGCGTCGATTTGGCTATGCCAGCGGCGCTGCTGAGTCATCATTACAACAGCAGCTACCAATATCACCGGAAGTAGAGCTTTCGGAACCACATGTCATACTAGGCACCACAACGCCGCTATCCAACTCACATCGTTGGGGTAAGTTTCACAATTTGGGCTTGAGTCCAACATTTGACAGACCCAACTACGACATTCGCACCGAAAGCTATTTGCAGCAGCAACAGCATCAATCACATCCGCAGCGGCACTATGATTTGGATTTAAGTATTAACGATGGAGGCGATATGTCCGGTTCACGCGAATTTTACGACGTGAATGGAGACAACTTTTACCGTCGTCAGTTCCGTCGGCGGCGACGACGCGACGTTAATGGTGGCAATAGTAGGCATCGGTTACATCGCGAATTTTATGCCGCCGGTGACGAAATAAAGTTAAATGATGATATTTTCAATTTTGCGGATGAACAATTGCAGCAGTTAGTGCAGCCAGATGCCCGTGCTTTTGCGGATATATTTAGTGGTGCTGCAGCAACTGGCAACAGCGACTCATCCAGTAGCGCAGGTGCTGCTGGTAACGATGATTACGTTAATGACGCCATGTCTAGTGAGCTGGAAAAGCTATTCTCAATGGGTGTACGTGGACTTTTGACCACGTACATGCAGCGCGCACTACAACCGGCTATTAAAGAGACACTAATGGAGAACATGGGCTATACGCTAAGCTATGGCTAATATATTAACATGGTAGATAAATGGAGCGTAAGGCATTAGAGAATAGCAGTTTAGTAGTTCATTTTTGATTTGTATGCAATTTTCAATTAATAAAAGCTTTAATACTTCTAATTCAGATGTTTCCAAGTCTTGCTGCTGGCTGCTTACCAGCTTAACGGTATCCATTCTCAGGTTAAAAAAATTATGTAATTTAAACTTTCAGTTTAACTGTACTACACTTTAACTTTGACCACTTCTTCACTTGTTCGCATCACTTGACAAATTTAGTCAATACAATTAAATAATTAATCAAATTTCTCTTGAGCGATTTTCGCATTCCGTCAGAGACGTGCAAACGATATGAAATTCCCGGAGTAACTGTTAAGTAGCACTTTAAGGATGCTTTGCGGTGGAATTGATGTTGTGATTTGCTGTGGTAAGGTATGGGCTGGGGTTAAAAAAAATTCTTAACTGCGCATGTGCATTGCAACTGGCGACGCACGTTATTGGCAAACTACAAGGATAACTTGACGAATCAGTGCACAGAGAGGCGTGGCTTATCTATGTAAATTAAATTTAAAAACAAACAAATTTTAATGAAATCAAAGATATAATGATAAGGTCTTATAAGAGAATGTATGTTTGTTGTCTCTTCTCAGCAAAATCGAAACAAGTGTGTTCTTCAGATGTAAATCTACGTATACGAATATAATTCATATTTTAATTTTAATAAAATACAGTAGTTTAAAGCTAATTTTTGGAAATATACTTTGAAAAAAAAAACAAAAATATTGAAGAACGACCAAGAGAGGGGGAGACCTATAGAAGAGGAACCCACTCGTAATTTCTCAAAAGAGTAGTTTTTTTTTTTTCTTCAATGTACAATGGACATAAGTTTCTACTTACCCTTTCTCAAAAGTGCAGAGCTTAGCACCACTCACTTTTCTTTTCGAACTTTTTATTGGCAGTACGGTGGGTCCCTTTTCGAACTCCATCTGAAAAAAGTACTAAATTTTCGATTTGCACCTTAATGTGCTAATTTTGGCAGCTAATGGACGCATACAGTCTATATTTGCGCTTCCAAACCTGATTGGCTCAAAGAATATAGTAGCTGCAACTAGTGTATCGCTTTTTGAAATAAAACATTTATTCAGAGAGATCTCACCTGAAATAAACTTCACCACACGACACACCAAAGCCATAACAAATTATGACCAGGCTACAACACAGAACTTAGACAGGGTTGGCCGCCCGCGTGAAATTGATACGTCACCGATCACGATGGTTACCAAGATGAAAAAGCCATGTTTAAAGAACTTACTTGTGCCAAAAAAAGTAGTTAAAAAGATAAACACATTTATTACACTTTTTTTTTACTTTTTTCGTTTTAAGTTACTCGCTGCTCTTTGCAGCGAGAGAATTATTTGGTCCACTCGTTTGTTTTGAATATGATGACATTATATTTATTACATACATATGTACATATGTAATTTATTCTTTTTATTATCAAACTATATTTAAAAGGAAAGGAATAAGAAGAAAAGAAAAAGAAAAGAAGGAAAATGTTAATATGGAAAGGTGTAGTGTTAGAGTGATTCGCCTATCACGTCCGAACGGCACGAAGCGCAGCAATGAAGGCTTCTGACTTTTTATACATTATTTTAAACTTTTTGAAGTACCGTTAAAGTAAAACCGAGTATTTTTAAACTTTTTTTTTATTAAACTCGTTATTTGCATATTTGGTATTTTTTCGTTCGTTGAGTGCGGACACACAGTGTTGAACAGCTGTTTCAACAGTTCCACATATTTTGCATCATTTATTTTCTACATATATAATTTTTTTTTGTCTTTGAATAATAAAACATCTTGACGCTATAAAATGAGCTTTTGATAATATTTTTCGTGGTAAGTGATGCATGTTAACTAACAAATTGTAATTTAAGAACTTGGCGAAGAGGATGAACTGCACAATTTATTTGTATTAATTGCAAACAAAGATGACAATTGTAAATTTATGCTATCGTTGACGGACATCAACATTATATAAGTGCGGCAAAAAAAAAAAAAAAAAACAATAAAATGTACTAACGCAATCTGCTGAAAAATTTTAGTTGTTGTCCACCATCATTAGGGTGCGTGGTGTGCTCACTTACAGCTCAAAGTTCAATGTAAGCAACTACTCAAGGTTCCTTGGCTTTTGATGCCTTCAATGCTGCTAGCTAACCTTGAAACTAATGTTTTGGGTTGAGTGTAACTTATTTTTTGTTGTTATTGGCTTACGCATTTGGTTTTGTTCTTTTTTCAGATTTATACAATATGCATGTAAAGGTTATTTAGTTTCGATTGCATCTACAAAAAAGGATGCAGTTACTGGAGCAAGTGGAAAAGCAATGTAAATTAGGAGAGACACTTTTCAAGCATTCTATCAACATTAATATAGCACAAACACACGCATGTGCCGCGCTCGGCAGGTCAGTTACGGATCAAAGTTGAGCAGTGTAGGAGCACAACGTATCGATGGAAGAAGCTAACATAAAGACGACGACAATGACGACTCCGACGCGCGCAACTTTAGGTACGGGTAGTGCTGCCGGTACAGGTGTGGATGCATCTTCCTATATACGCACAATCGAATGGGATATGATGAACAAGAAGAAATTTTTTCCGTTGTCGATGCTTAGCTCGTTCTCGGTGCGATGTTGTCTTTTTCCGTTGACTGTTATAAAGACACAATTACAAGTGCAGCACAAAAGCGACATATACAAAGGCATGATAGATTGTGCAGTTAAGATTTACCGAAATGAAGGTGTACCAGGTCTTTATCGCGGCTTTTGGATATCTTCTGTACAAATTGTCTCTGGTGTGTTCTACATTAGCACATACGAAGGTGTGCGACATATTCTAAATGATCTTGGTATTGGTCATCGCGGCAAAGCTTTAATCGGTGGTGGCTGCGCATCTTTAGTTGGTCAGACGATTATAGTTCCTTTCGATGTAATATCACAGCACGCTATGGTATTAGGCATGGCAGCACATGCAGGTGCTGCAGGTGACATTAATCCGCTAGGCATAAAATCATGGCCTGGTCGAAATCGTTTGAATATATCAATGGATATTGCACGTGAAATTCTCAAACGCGATGGCTTTCGTGGCTTCTATCGTGGCTATACAGCTAGTTTAATGGCATATGTGCCAAATTCTGCTATGTGGTGGGCTTTTTATCATCTTTATCAAGGTAAGTAGACTTCAATATCTGAAAAGAAAAAATTGTATATCTTGTATTATTTTTAGATGAGCTGATACGTATAATGCCAGTAGGTTCTTCCCATCTACTTATACAATGTATTGCTGGTAGTTTAGGTGGTTTCACAACGACAATACTTACAAATCCACTCGACATTGTACGCGCTCGTTTACAAGTAAGAAAAAGTTGTGCACTACTAAAACTGCAATAATCTAAAATGACTTGTTTTCTCTAGGTTCATAGATTAGACTCAATGAACACCGCATTCAAGGAACTATGGCGCGAAGAGAAGCTCAATTGTTTTTTTAAGGGACTCTCAGCGCGCTTAGTTCAATCGGCCGCTTTTTTCCTTCAGCATTATATTGGGTTACGAGACTATAAAGCGTATTGCAATCGATGACCGGTATAAACATCAAATACGCTGGTAATATAATTAAAAGAATATATAAAAAAAATTGCGGCACTTGTACAGCACAAATGTGACGAAATCATTCGAAAAAAGTAAATACTGAACCGGATAATTGCATTTATGCGAACAATAACATCGTACAACTACCAACTACTCCACCAAAAGATGGCACACATATACACACGTACACACATATATATTTTAAGTTTAAAGCGAAAAACTTAGATTTAAAAAAACCAAAGAGATTTGCTAACTTTTAAAGACCTCAACGAATTTGTAATTCACTATTTGCGGTCTATGTGCTAAAGGAATATTTTTTGTTGTATATAGTCGAAATTCAAATCAGTGTTATGCTAGCTAATTAAGCTAATCAATTATCCAATTTATATATAGATATATTTTTATTTTTAAATTATTTGAGTTGCACAAAATTTCGCTTTTAATTTTCGTTTTAGTTTAGAATTTAATTGTAAATTTTTTTCTATTTTATACAGTTGCTGTAATGCTTAAGAGAACTTATAGTGAAATGTAATTGATGATGATGTTAAAAGTGATTTTTTCTAGATTTTAAAGAGAGGCTTACGCCATTTTCAATTCAATAATGGTATATGGCTGTCTGTATGTCAAAGCATTAGATAAGAGTGTAACTAATATATCTGTTTGTAATTGATAAAACAAAAAACACAATAATAGTAAAAAAATTAACTAGTTTTACCGTATATACATTATTATAATAAAGTACAAACCAAGAATTCCATAATTTTTGGCACTTTGAAAGTGAACAAAATTTTAAAAAACGCATCGTTAGTTTTTTCAAGCTTATAAAGAGAATGACAACCAACGATGGAAGCTACTTAAGCACCTAAGTTTATTGACCTTTAAAATGTGCTGCACATACAGCAATTATTTTTAAAAATAAATTCAATTTAGCAAAGCACATATTTGTAGGTCAGTTTGATTTACGGAAGACGTCAAATATTTCGAAAGCGTATAATAAGCAGGGCAAAGTTTGCACGTAGTTCAAAAAACTTACAAACTTCTTGAAATTTCGTAAATCTGTTTATCATACAAATATTTTATATATAAACTTTTGCTGCACATAAACTTTCCATTGAACTGACGACTGACTGGCTTTCAAGAAATTGTCAACTTCAGCAATTTTTATACAAATTAATCGAAGCAAACGCAGTTACTGATTTTTCAGTAGGAAATCTGATACCTGGGCAATGAACGCAGCGACGCAGCCAAGCTTATAAGAACACCGTTGCAACGCTTTTTGTTTTCAGTCGTTCGTGGTTAATAGGAACGTTTTAAAATTAAAATTTTCAATCCGAAATCAAGGGAAATTATTGTCCGATTTCACAATTAACTGCTTTGGTGTACTAGTTTATGATAGAGAAATAAATCATAAAGCTAGAACATCGATGCAATTCGCTGTGAGCAAAGCGTTTAATACGTGGCATTCATTGTATCTTCAGAATTGAACAACTGAAGTAATAGTATCGAAGTGTCGTGTCATCAAAAAGAGTTACTTAAAATCGTTTATATCGAGTTATCTAAGGAAATAGTAGCCGTGATTTTATACATATAAGTGCTGTCATATCACAGTTGCTGTTTCTTTTAGATAGCTCTTTTGTAAGCAGCCATTGAGGGCGGTGTTTGGTACGTGCGATCGATGTGTGCGATAATATTGTTTCTTTCAAACTGTTGTTTCAATTTATGGGTTAAACAAAGTTCAGTTTTGTACAATTCGGCACAAGCAAGCATCACTGGGCTTTGTTTATCTCATAGAAACGAAATCTATTCAACATGTATCATACATTTTTAAAATTAATTTATTTATGAATATTGGTTATACCAAAAAACCACCACTATTAACTTAGTTTAAAATATATCGTACAAAAATGCAAGCAAAATACAATATTAATATATGTAAATCAAAACAAAAATCGATTAATCTCAACTGACTACGTTCTGCTGTGTGCATGTTTAGTTTCAGTTTAATCCAACATCTTGCGTATCATGTAGTTGAGAATACCGCCGTTTCTATAATATGTGATGTCCACTTCAGTATCAAAGCGCAGTATAGTCTCGAAAACATTTCCATCAGCCTAAAATTAATTTTTATTAGAAATGGTATTATATATATTATAGTTACTATTTTTTTTTGTCAGTTAAACTCACTTCAACTTGAATTTTTTGTCCAGGCTTCAGACCCTGTTCAGGCAATGAAATATTATAGCTTTCACGACCGTTTAACTTTAATGTCTCCGCACTTTGTCCAGGCAAAAATTGCAAAGGTATTATGCCCATACCGACTAAATTGGAACGATGTATACGTTCATAGGACTCTGCAATTACCGCTTTGATACCTAATAGGAATGGACCCTTTGCAGCCCAATCACGGCTGGAACCGCTACCGTAATCTTTTCCTACAACAAGTACCAATGGTGTGCCTTCTTCGTTATAGCTAAAAGACAGAAGCTGAAAAATAATTTTACAAAAATTTTAAATTTTAAATACCGTTGAGCAGCGTCGAAAATGTCCAGTTCTTCTTGACTTGGTATATGTAGAGTACGTGGACCGGTCTTTGTAATAAGTTTGTTAACTAAACGAATATTAGCGAATGTGCCTCGTGCCATAATCGCATCGTTACCTCGTCGTGAACCATACGAATTGAAATCTCTTGGTGTTAGTGAGCGTTCGGAAAGGAAACGTGCTGCTGGTGAATTTCTAGCAATAGAGCCTGCTGGCGAAATGTGATCAGTAGTAACAGAGTCACCTAAAAACAACAAACAGCGTGCTTTCTCAATGCTCTTTAAAGTAGGCAATGTACGCTCCATGCCCTCAAAGAAAGGTGGACGTTTAATATACGTAGACTCGGCGCTCCAAGGATACAATTTACCGTCGGACACTTGCAGTGTTTGCCAGTCTTCTGAGCCCACTTCAATTTTGCCTATTATAAATGAAATAGTTCAAATGTATATCCCAATCAAATTTAATTTCTTTATACTTACTGTAAACTTCCTGGAACATAGCTGGTATTACATGTTTGTTTTCGACTTCTTGAATTTCGTTGCGGGTTGGCCAAATATCACGCAAGAAAACTTTGCTGCCATCGGCATCGACACCGAGTGGCTCCTTCTCAAAGTCAATGTCAACGCGTCCGGCAATTGCATAGGCAATTACGAGCAGTGGACTAGCCAAGTAATTGGCACGTGTATTTGGGTGTATGCGACCCTCAAAGTTTCGGTTGCCCGAAAGTACGCCACAGCATACAAGATTGTTCTTTTCAATCGTATTGACAACATTCTCATCAAGCGGTCCAGAGTTTCCAATGCAAGTCATGCAGCCGTAGCCTACAATATCGAAACCAAGTTTTTCCAGATATGGTATGACACCAGATTCCTTTAAGTAGTATGTAACTACACCAGAACCTGGCGACAATGACGTCTTGATGTAAGGTAAGATACTGAGTCCTTTCTCTACAGCTTTCTTTGCAAGTAAACCAGCGCCCAACATAACAGACGGATTCGACGTATTGGTACACGATGTAATGGCAGCAATAACAACAGAGCCATGATTGATACTGTACGTTTTACCATCATCCCACTGAAATTCACCGCTGGCTTTTAGTGCATCGTTTGGAATTGCGAAGCCTTTAAAGCCAACCTAAAAGGTAAACCAATATTAGACAAAACAATTTTTTTTTTGAAAGAAAGATTTCAAAACTTACAGGATTGACCAAACAAGACTGAAAATCTTCATGCATATTTGAAACAGAAACACGATCATGTGGACGTTTCGGACCGGACACCGAAGTAACAACCGTAGTAAGATCCAAGGTAATTGTTTGGCTGAAAATAGGATCTTGTGATTCTTCCGAATAGTTTCGCAGTTGCTTAGTAGCCTCCAAATATTGACGAATAATATCAATCTTCTTTTCAGAGCGATCTGTACAACAAAACGTTTTACATTTTGACAATGTTTATTAATAGTTAACTTACTTGTTTGCCTCATGTAGCCAAGTGTGTTATTGTCAATGGGGAAGTAACCAACTGTTGCGCCGTATTCCGGGCACATGTTACTTATGGTAGCGCGATCGGCAATGCTAAGTTCGGCAACACCTGGACCGTAAAATTCAACAAATTTACCCACAACGCCTAATTGACGCAAATGCTTAGTAATGGTCAGCACCAAATCGGTGGATGTAACAAGCGGACCGAGTTTACCGACTAATTTATAGCCAATAACTTCGGGAAGCAGCATGGAAATTGATTGACCCAACATAACCGCTTCAGCTTCAATGCCTAAGAATGTAAATTTACATTTACGATTATTTGTAACAAATTATATTTAAAATTTAAACTTACCGCCAACACCCCAACCGAGCACACCAAGGCCGTTGATCATGGTAGTGTGTGAATCAGTACCAACAACACTATCAGGATATAAAATCTTGGCGCCATCTTCAGCTTCACCCTCGAAGACAACGCGTGCAAGGTACTCAAGATTTACTTGATGCACAATACCAGAACCAGGTGGCACAATCAACATATTATTGAATGCATTTGCACCCCACTGCGAAGTCATATTATTTAATATTTAATGATATTAAAGGAAATCAGAGCAAATTTTTAATTATGCATACCTTTAAGAACGTAAAACGTTCTTTATTACGTTCAAATTCTAAACTTTGATTCTTTGCAAGTGCATCATCGGTGCGTGCAAAATCAACCTGCACCGAATGATCGATCACAAGATCAGCTGGGCAAATAGGATTGATTTTTTCAGGATCGCCGCCTAAATCTAAAACAGCATCACGCATTGCTGCAAAATCAACTACGGCAGGTACGCCAGTAAAATCCTTAAAATATACATAAGCAATTAATATGAATTATTATTAATTCTGGAGAAAGCATTTTACCTGTAAAATGACACGCGCTGGCTTAAACGAAACCTCCACATCATTCTCACCCTGCTTTAACGCAGGTGTCCAACCAAGAATGCTCTGTACATCCTTCTCCAATACGTGAAAATTGTCACAATTACGCACCGCAGATTCCAAGAGTACGCGTATGGAAAAAGGCAATTGATCTAAAAAAAAAAATAATAATTATCAATTTAATTTAAAACACAAATTTAGAAATCATACGACATATTTTTTTTTTATCAAATCAGACCATTCGCATTGCTTTATACTGCTGCAACATACATGTTGATTATTATAGATTAAGTATGCTATTCATCGGCGATAAGCAAAAGAAACAATCTATTGTATACAGCAAACAAAATTCATATTAATACGAACAGCTTATCACCGGCGCTTGTCTGCCCCAGTTCGTCGCCAAACACAAGCTATTTTCACTTGTATTGTATTTTAGTTCGACTCATTACCTTAACAATGTTGTAGTAGCGGCTGCGATAACTTTCGCTTTTGCTTATATTATGGAAATGAGCTTTTTTTGATTTGCATCGTTTCACCGCCGTCGTCACTTATCATACTTTAAAGTGGCGCATTAGATTTGTAAATAAGCTGCTAATGTCGTTGTTAACGAGGAGTGGCATGAATATGTATGAATGTGTGCTTGCAGAATATAAGCGACACAAGCGCAAACAACTTTAAAAGGGGGCCAAACTCCAAAGTATAACACCTGGTCACACGCATGAGCATATATTTTCACCACCATCACTGACCAAAAGTAATCAAATGCTTAAATGTGTGTAGAACCACGTAGTTAACTTACCATACTTTCCATCTATGGAAGCCAGATCAAAATATTTGTAGACTTGCCCCTCATGTGTAAAGGATTTCTCGAATTGTGAAAATGGATTGGTTCCTGCATAAAAAGTTTGTTCGTGCGTTAGTTACGTTATGTAATCTGGTTAAATGTCAATTTTCTTACCGGCCATTGTGGAAACAAGATACTACAACACTTAACTAACACAATTTAGACGAGATGAGAAAAAGAAACTGCCACCGCGAAATCGGCAACTTAATTCGACGAAGAATCGCAGAAAAGTGTCGCAGATATCAAAAAAATATGCTAAAAATAACGGAAAAGCTCGTTACATTTCGTGGTACTAAATTTGACCAGAAAAAGCTCTTTAACCCAAAAGCGGAGAAGGAAAACTGGGTGCAGGAATATTCATAAATATAATATAAATATTTTAATTTATTTATTTTAAATTTATTATATTTTAATGAAATTAAATTAATTTGAATTTAATGAAAAATTAGGCAATTTACCGACGGCAGTATGTATTATTTTATTATTATTTATTATTGTTTTTTTTTTTTTATTTATATAAATATGCTAAATCTAGCTTTAAGCACGGTCCGCGGATAATAGAATAAAATTTCAAGCATTTAAGATCTGTTGTATTAAATATGCATGCTTTATACGATATAAAGCTTCATGTAGAATCTCAAATTATTAATCTTTCTATATTCTACAAGACGTTCATAATGCCTGTCCTGATGTATGGCTCAGAAGCATGGGTCATGACAAAGTCGAATAAGTCGGCAATAGGCGTGTTTGAGAGAAAGATACTTCGGAAAAACTGCAAATATAAAAGACTGTCCTGGGCTGGTCACCTGTGCCACGCAGGTTATCAAATTGGAGGAGCGCGGCAGAGAGTACGTTCACCACTGCGTTGGGAGTGCCAGATCATATAAGACATCCGCAAGATCGGTATCCCAAATTGTTATCGACTAGCACTAGACTTCAATTGCTGGTGCGAAACCCTACGTGCTGGCAAGGACAACAATCGGCTGTAGGTATACTTAAAATAAGCATAAAAGATGATAAAAGTAAAATATGCTGCGTTTTCATTTAAGTGCTTAATTTTAAAGTGTGGAGTGTATATACAGTTAGTCTGAACGCAGGAGACTTGGTAGACCCCATAAAGTATACATAATCTTGATCAACTCGGTGAGACGTATCAATCTAGCCATCTCCGTCTGTCTGTACGTTTATTCATCCGTTCGTCTGTTTTTGTCTTCGCATCTTATTCGGTCAGTTAAAAAGATATTAAGCTGAAATTTGAAACTAAAGCTTTTCTCACCAACGACTAAATCAATTATTAAATGAAAGTGCCACGCCCCCCATACAAATCAACCAGTAATTTTCGATTTTTTTTTCTATCTGTATTTTTGGCTTAAAATTTTATATGAATATTGTGTTAAAATATGGGTTGTATTTGACCATTGTCCCTTACCATTCTATTTCGAAATTTTATCTAAGCCTTGTTTTTTTGTGAATTTTTTCTTTAAAAAAATTATACTGAACTCTTAAAAATTATATTTTTAGCTCCTAGACCGACATTTTGATTGAAAAGTATCGCAATCATCTTTAATTTCATATACAATAAATAACTTTGAATTTAGATAAGTACATTCGAAGATAATTATAATTAACGATTTTTCAAAAACGAAACAAAAATTATTTGAGCTATATTTCGAAAACTGGTTTACTTTTTTTTAATATTTGATTAAATATTCAGATCATTTTCTTTTTAAACATGTGTTATTTTAATATTTCTTTGTCTCTTGTCTAATGTCATGTCAAATATAATGATGGCACTGCCTTAAATAGTCTCCAAGATATCGGGACGGATATCCAAATGGTTAACTTTATGTACAAATATCGATTTAGCTTTTCATGATATACTTCACGAATTGTTCACGTCTCCTGACTCTTATAAACATTCGTCCAAACCCTTTACCCTGATAAAAATGAGATTATTAATTGTGAAGTAAATTTTATTGCATTTATAAATACAAATTGTATTTTTTTTAAAGTAATTTAACCATATAAATTAAAGAGGTACATTCGGGAATATCCCATGAATCATATCATGGTTTTCTTTTTAATTTTTTATTATTTTTTATATATATTTTTATTTGAACAAAAAATCCAAGTCTGTAATTTATAAAATTTGTCACTTTTATTTAAAAAAAAATTTTTAACTACATATTTATGTATGTTTATATAAAGTGCGAGTCTTATCGCATAATTATCTTCTATAGTATTTAAAGGTAACACTTGAAGTGATCTCCTTCTGACATGACTCACGACATGGAATTTTTTCTTTTATTTTTGTAGACAAATACGAACTTATTCCGACACTTTCTTTACATGCAGCCACAAGAAGTTCAATCATCTTCCAGTGCTTTATTAGATACGCCACTGGCAAAACCACTGGCGCCGCTATTGCCAATACCAAGTCCGCTGTTGTTATTTGAAACTTGAAATCCCGGTAAAGTCGATCTATTTGCTGGTGGAGGCACTGCAGGCAAATCCACTGATTTTCGCGTACCTAAATTATATTAAATTTAATCGAAATTATAAAAAAAAATAATATAATAGATAAAACAAAGCTTTCATAGTCGCTACTTACTGCAACAGCAACCCATTTTCTGCTACATATATGTATAACCAACAATCGTCTACTGTTGAAAGCACATTCGTAACTAAATCACTGAGAGTTAACAACGGTTGACATATCAAAACTTTGCGAGCGAAACGATTTCGCATAGCCCATAACAAATAGATAAGATTTTAAAAATGTAAAGTGGGTTATTGTTTTTTTTCTACTGATTGTTATTGTACCTAAACTATACGGTCACCGGTGAAGTTTCTTTGGCTCATTAGTCAATTAAGATAAATGTATATGTTTGTTATCAATAGCGGTTAGCTGTATGAGTATTTGTTCGATTATTCATATAAAATTCGAAATATTCAATTGTTTTAAGCACCTTAGTTGCTACATATTTTTATTGGCATTTAATTTATTGTTTCTTCTCTGAATCGAATTCATTTTTATACTAAACTAATAAGTGTACTTGAGTAGGCAAATATTTGCATGAGATTTAAATTTAAAACAAAATTAATAACTAGTAATTTTATAAAGTTTAACCAGTGTAAAGAAACGAATACATTAAATAATCTAGAAAGTATTTATAAACCGCAAGAAGTCTTTTGAACGCTAATCGAATTTATAATTTTATTACGACTGTGATTCATGTTGAGATTGTGTTGATGTTAACGGAATTTGAGTATTAAATGCTTCATAGGGCAGCGGCTCAGACTGTAGTAAAGGTTCAGACGATTGCACCTGAACAGACTCACTGAATGGATTTTCCGAATTTGGAATATTATCAAGATTTAACGAATCTGTATTAATATGACCAATATATTCAATAAGTTCGCTATTTGAGCTCAAATCTTGAGATTGTGTTGCAAATGAAGCGACTTTTAACTTTGGCGTTTGGTTCGGCTCATATGCATCTTCTATTTCAAAACTATCTGAACCGCCTGCATGTATAAAAAGTAAACCTTCAAATTGTGAGTCATTTTCATTATCAGTTGGCAGTGGATTTGAGGATGTATCGTTGTTAACTGGTTGTAAGATTTGTTCACTATCTTTTAGTCCTGCTAATTGTGCTTCATTTTCGGCATCAATTGCCGGTGCACTTGAATTCAACTCAAGTTCGATAATATCTTCATCGTCTGATATATCGCTGTCAGCTACAATATGTTTTGGTGTGTTTCCACTCTCAAATTCTCTTTGATGTTTCCAACGACATAAGTCTAGATAATTGTTTTTTTTACGATTCATCCAGTGGTATATGCGATAATTATCAATCTCAACTTGGGTATAGAGCGCAACTTTTTTTATGTTTCATTATGGCTTTCGTTAGTAGTTTATTTACATGCTCCTGTGAACGGTTTTGTAGACGACCTGGTTTAGCAGAATATATAAAAACAAAAAATGCAATTTCAAAAACATTGTACTTCTGGTTTATAAGGATTTTAAACTTGAAAATAAATTAAAGTAAACGATATTTTCCATATTTAATGCTAAGAAACGATTTTGGAAAATATTTAACCAGCCTTTGAAACCGAAATATGGAATTTAAGCAAATGATTTAATTTGCTTGGCATGGATACTTTAAATATTTTCACATGGTGACGTAATTAAAGTAACCATGTCATTTGTGACGATTAATGATATAAGCAGAAGACAGTCTGCATCTTTTATTTATTTAATGCTTACCTTCAGCACGAAAACGAGACGCATAATCTTCAACTGGATTATAGAGATCCATTCTAACACAACATTTGCGTTTTAAGCACAGCTCCTTTAGTTCGTCTGTTGTAAATACTCGATCCAGATCTTCTTGTGTAGGGCGCTAGGTATCATTGCATAATAAAGTTCAAAGTGACCTATATACTTGTATTGCATAGCAAACTTACCAGAGTATCGTGAATGTATCGCATTGAAGGATATTTTTGTGTTCCATCGGCATTTCTTTCTTTTTCCATTAAAGCTACTTTAGCTTCTATTTTTGCAAGTTTCCCTGAAGGTTCAGAGTCCACTCTGAGGTTGGCAAATATGTTTCTATCATCGGCCATATTTTGTAAGAAGTATTTTTTCATTCAGAATTAAATAAAATAAAATAAAGCGCGAAATCGAAAAATAAAGTCACTTTAAGCTGTCAGTGTTACCATCAAACCGAAATAATTTGGTTTAATTTAGTCAATTATATTTTTGGTATTTTACCACGATCGGTTACATTGTACATAACTAACGCTACAATTGACGTGCTTGTTTAATTTCGAATTTATTGAGTTTTTATATTTATATATTCATGTTAAAATACCGACACAATGGAAAACCAATTACTTGACGTTGAGGGGCTTGAGAATTTAACTTATGAGCGTTCAAAAATTTGGGCAAAGAAGCTGGAGGTGAGTGAAAATAATAATGCAACAAGTGAAACGCATCGTATATGTATGTAATTTTTTTTATATTTAGGAATTTTTGACTCGTGATGAAGGCGAAGAACTAGATATAAATGATTTTGATGAAATATTTAAAGGTGAAGAGGATATTGAAGATCCGGATAATATAATTGAAGAAGCTGTAGAAGATGATGTGTTGGAGGATATTACACAAAGGATAGCCAATAGCAGCAACATTGGAAAGCGCAATGGCGCGCTTATGCTTTATGTCGGCGAAAATGAAAAGGATCAAGAAGATATGCAAGATTTGCTTGATCAAACAGTACCCATATTGGTGGAACATAAACGAAAGTGGGAAAAGGCTGGCATTGAACGTGTTCTCAAAACATTTGATGTTAAAAAGATCGAGGAAGAAGTTGGTGGTTGGTTACGGCGTAATAACAGTGCGTATAGTGACAAAAGTATTTGTAATATTACGCCACCGCATTTGTTTCCATCATCGTTCAATGAACGACATATGCGTTCCAGTAAGGGAAAAGAAATGAATAGAGACGAAAGCGATGTGGAATCAATGCACTCAGTAGACACGGCACGATACATTCGTTCCAGTCGTAAACAACATGGAATTCAGCGCAGCGTTAGTTCGCATTGCACTACGATGACTATAAAAACGTACCGTATGGTGAAAAGCAAACGCGATGAGCTACGTGAAAAATATGAATGTCCGGAGTACGACGATGAACATCGGCATCGCCTACAACAGATGCGTTGTCGACGTTTGCAGGCGAAACAACAGCGAGATTGTGGGGATTCATATCATATTAGTAATAAAAAGTTACGTTCTTCAACCGATCACTGTTACAATAATTCACAACGGCGCAAGCAGTTGCGCAAGCGCCGCTCAAATTCGTTTGCAATGCATTCCTCGTCTGACGAAGCATGTGACGATAGTCTTATGATGCATGATTTGCCCGCTGGTTATACAACGAGTAAGTTATCACGTTACGGTATTACATCACAGCAAACTTTACGTCTTGGCTCCTCACGAAAAAGCGAGTTTATGCGTAACTTGCATCAAATGAGCCGTAGAGAACGGACCATGCAGCGTCAGTATGCTGTAGATTTAGACAATCGTCCATATAAACGAGAAAGCGATTGCCGTTGTTGCAATGAGACACAGTTATGCAGGAATGTACGACATCTGGCTAGTAGCTCTACTGAGGAATGGCTAGTCGAAAACGATGATGATGATCTGATGAATGATTCCAATATAAATCAATTCCATCAACAAGTTGACAGTAGGCTTAAAAAAGACTTGAAATTTAAGCAAAAAGAGTCAAAAATAGATAAGCAAGTATCATTCCAAAGCGGAGCTAAACCAAAACCGCAAACAGAAAAAAAGTTCTAGCCTTTCTACAAGGACAGAATCAGATAAGAAAGAAAAACAAAATTCACTGATCGAAAAAAAGAGTAGCCATATAGAAAAAGCTTTAAATTCATCTGATAATTCTCCTGAACATCTTCTAAAATCGAAAAAGAAAAATTTTATTATATTGGATAGCGAAACATCCACAGAGATGCCAAAATCAGAGCCAAAAAAGAATAAAATAAAAACGGTTAAATCCGGCTCGAAGTCAAAATCATCTAAAGTGGCTACCAGCCAAATAGAAAAAGCTTTAAATTCATCTGATAATTGCACTGAATCTCTCCCAAAATCGAAACAGAAAAATTTTTTTATATTGGATGGAAAAAATCCACAGAGATGCCAAATTCAGAGCCAAAAAAGAATAAAGCAAAAACCGTTAAATCCGGTTCGAAGTCAAAATCATCTAAAGTGGCTACCAGCAAAAGTGTCAAAGAAGACGAAGATTCCTTTGAGAATGATTTAAAGCTTGCTCTAAAATTATCGAAAGAGATTTATGAGAGAGAAACAAAAAATAAAATACTTAAAACTTCAGAAGAGACGACCGACACGAAACAAAACAATGAAAAACCTCATTCCAAAAAAAACGTCCAGGGATAAAACGAAAACTACTACAAACAAGCAAGTGAATGAGAATACATTCTTTGAAAAAAATAATAGCCATATATGCAACTCGACAGCTCATGTTGATGACATTGCTAAAAATCGTGAATTTAAGCAGGAACGCAAAGCGATTAAGCGTGCTGCTGCCGTAAGCAGTACACAGCTGCAAAGCAACAGCGGTAGCAGCATTACCAATGGCACTTCAACAACAACTGCTGCAAATAATACGATCAAAACTATGAAAAAAAACACAAAAATTCCAAAAAGCATCATAACGAATCGGATGACAATGACTGCACAATCGTGTCTTCCACAACAGGTGCCGAAGTGCCACAGTCGCAACAGACTACTAATCAGACACAACCAACAACATTCCAATCGTTTACAGATAAGCATACGCACAATGGTATACTACTTTATGCGCCACACAACCGTAAACAGGTGCCCGACGATAGTTTCCAAAATGGCTACTTTACTATAACAGAAGCACATTTAAGTTCAGTATTAGGTGCTGCAGTGGCGCGTAAATTTTTAAAGACCTACATTGGTCGACGTCGTTTTAATACCAGTTCCTCGGTATACTATCGACCGCCAAACATCTGCGTCAAAGGCAAATGAACATTTGGATGAGGACAGCGCCAGCGATGATGACATATTTGATGTTGCAGGCCGTTACGGTGTCTTATACGAATCACTTGAAAAGCACAAATAAAAACATGAATTTAGGCTTGGGAGCTAGTTAAAAAATAAGTAAAAAAGTTATTAAGAATTGTATACATTTTTTTAATTTTAAAATTTATTGTAAATTACATTTACTTAGGTTGTACGCTGTTTACAAAATTTTTTATTTGCAAATAAGACGTACGTATAAACTAAGTAACTGATAATAAAAAAATATAAAACATAATGTCATAATAATAAAAATAATCATATGCATAACAGTATTTAATTGTTCTTGTTCTTGTTTTTTTATAATTTTTGAAAAGACCTTTTATTCTTTAAAAATTTGTTTTTTTTTATTATAAATAACGAATATGCGAATACATTTTTCTCTGGAGATTTCTGAGCATTTAAATAAAAATTAAAAGAGAAGAAACGTAAATTAGGAAAAATATTTTAAATGAACGAAAACAAAAAAAAAAAAACTAGTTGAACATCAAAATTAAAAAAAAAAAAAACATTTTATGTACATATAACAAATCTTTTCAATAATAAATAATAGATTCAATGATGGATACGTCACGACTACGTTGAAATGAAACACATAAAAACATTTGGAAATTGGCAACATTCCGTGGCGAAAGGACGACGACGATATACATGAGAGCAATAAATGGTTTGTTTTTAGGCCAAGGAAAATATTATTAATTTTGATTTACATAATTTTTGTTGTTCTTGAACGTATTGATCTCTTAGACATCGATTTGGAATGGGGAGCCAGGTATGTGGTCTTCGCCCCATTTGACTATAAGTATATATTGGCCACGATCGCGTACCAAATATTGCACGTTGTAGTTGTTGCGGCCGGCATGTTTGATATTAAATTCTTCACATGGTCCCTTTGGACCGTACATGCCCACATAAAGTATGTTATTACCTAGAAAAAAAGAAGAGTATTAGAAAATGTAATAGAGATTGTTTTTCGAGCAGAACTTACCTGCATCAGTGGCATTAATTGAAAATTGATTCTGTTTGCCGATGTAAGCCTTCTTCAGACCCATGCCCTTGGATAAAATTTTGGCGGCATCAGATTTAAATGTTGGCATATGAACGCCGGTATTCTTGCCGCCTTTGGATACCTTCTGCACAGTCTCCACAATAACTGTAGATGTCTCCTGTGCACCTTCGTCGGCAAGTTTATCACCTATGGAGAATGTTATTATTAATTCTAATTATTATTCTCTTTATCTTATTCCATATAACTTACCAATACAATTGACTTTGAATGGAGAGCCTACTATGTGCATGTTGTTGTATTTGACTGTTATGTAGTGCTCACCCGGCAGTAGTGGTGTGTAGCGCACCTTGTAGCCCTCTTCAACCTCTGTACAGTCCATGGCCACCTTTGAAGGCCCATCGATAGAAACGGCCAGAGTACCGACACCGGCATTGCATGTGTTAATAATAAAATCGGCCTTGTGTCCTGTCTTTACCTCATCGAGACCGGCGCCGGTGGCGTGCACAGCAGCTGGATCGGCGACATCTTTGCCGACCTTAATTCTGAATGGCGAGCCGGGAATGTGCACGCCATTAAATTTAACATGTATAGCATGAATGCCATTTTCACGCGGATAGAAACGCACCGAATACATCTCAGCGTCGATCACTTGAATGAAACAGTCATCGTCGGTGCCCGATGGAGCGACAATTTTTGCATCAAGTTCTCCCTTTGCACCGTTTTTACGTACCATAAATTGGTATGGTGCATCAGCTTGTATATTGCCCTGGGGGAATTGTTGCACTTCCAGTTTATGTGCATCGCCGGCGTATGGCGAAATGTAGACCTTGAATGGCGAGTCCGGTATGTGACGATCGTTAAATTTAAGGCCGACACGATACTCGCCAGGTTCTGTCACTTTGTATGCTACATCGCAGCTACCATCCTTGCGATCCTTAAATTCAATTTCTGCTTTGCTAGGACCTTCTACAGATATAGCCAAAGATCCGCCGCCAGCTTCTCGCGTCCATACATTAAATTCAGCAGCTTCGCCGACCACGCCACGTTCCAGACCTGAACCGCCTGCCTTCACCAAATGACTACCGAAATCACGCAGTGGACCAACAGTAAATTGGAAAGGTGAACCAGGTATATGCATATCCTTATAGCGTACCGATACGGTATGCACGCCAAGTTCCTTAGGTATAAAGTGCACCGAGTAAAGACCATCTTCAACCTCCTGAATTTCAGCGTCTTCCGTAACATTTCCGGGTGATGTGACGCAAGCGGCTAAATCGAATGACGTAATGCCAGGCATCTTGAAAGTTAACTTGCACTTGCTACCAATCTCTGTGACCGGCACAGCATCGCGCTCACGTTGAATCTTTTCACGTTGACGGTTAGTACCCTCACCGGCAACTTTAACGGTAAATGGTGAACCTTCGACATGATGATCGGCAAACTTCAGATTTACAATGTAATAACCTGGCTCTGTAGGCTTATACGAGATATTTAATGTACCATCCTCCTTATCGGTGCATTGAATTTCCGCTTTGCTTGGGTCCTTCGATCGATACAGAAAGACCACCATAACCAGCGTTTCGTGTATCCACAGAGAAAATGTTATCGCTATGCGTTTTGCCTTCCTGAAGTCCCGAACCGGAAACCTTTACCTTTTTAGCATCGCCAACCTCACGCTCGCATACGGTCACCTTAAACGGTGAATTTGGTATGTGCTTACCCATACGTTTCACAGATACCTGATGTTCGCCGATTTCACGTGGTGTAAATGAAATGCCAATGTTACCAGTCGGCATGCGCTTCAGGAAGCATGGCTCTTCTAGGCCGCTTGGCGCTTGAATCGATGCATTCAATGCACGCAAATCATCATCGGTAATCTCACCGGGCATTGTGACTTCAGAGCATGAGCCAACCGAAATCTGATTACGCTTGCGTCCCTCACCAGTTATCTTGGCAAAGTACGGTGAACCCTTAATGTGCTTGTCACCGAAACGTACCGAGATCTGATACTCGCCAGGTGCAGTGGGCAAATATTGCACCGAAACAGAGCCATCTTTGTTGTCATGGTAGTTGATCTGTGGGGAAAAAAAAAAATAATAAATTTAAAAAAAAAATTATTGTATTATGATATTTTATGAAGCACATACCTCAGCCTTACTGGGACCTTCCACGGCCATTGTTAGACCTCCAGCGCTGGCGCCTTTCGTAGAAATGGTAAAGTTTGCTGGCTCTCCAGTGACACCATGCGTTAAACCAGGACCATAGGCGGTTACGTAGCCCGAAGTGATTGAATCAACGTGGAATTTGAAAGGCGATCCTTTAAATGGAAAATAAATTAGATTTAAAAATCTTTCGCTTTGATACAATATATATTTTCGCTTTAAATTGCAACTCACCTTGCACTGGTTCACCATTATACTTGACGACGAGCTCATGTGTGCCTTCTTCCTTTGGATCGTATTTAATGGATACAGTACCGTCACGATTATCCTGAATGACAGGTTTATCGACCTTACCGCTTGGCATTTTTACTTCAGCTGTATAAATAAATAAAAAATTTAATAAAATTAATATGTTTTTTTTTTTAAGTATTAAATTATGCGTTTACTGAAAAAAATAAAAGTTTTTTTCTTATGTGGCAGCGGCATTCCATAAATTATTTTATTTTGGACCAGATGTCGTTTAAATTTAAAATTTTTAATTAATTTTATTTATTTATTTTTTTTTTAAACTTGCTCAATTTTGCACGCGAAACACAAATTTTGAAATAAATTTTTAGAAAAACAAAAAAACTGTTTTAGAAATTCTTTGCCGTCGACCAAATAGCAGGATTGGTGTTTTTCTAGATCAATTAATAATTTCCGTTAAGATGATTCATCATATCACTCACTTAGATTTTTTCAAGATTAATTTTTTTTTTGGAATATTTTTAAGTTTTAAAAATTCTTGTATTTTTTCGTCCTTTGCATTGGCACACAACTTTCTACTAAACACTTGGAATGCTCAATTTGAACTAAACGCAGCCGATTAAGTGAAACTTTCAAAGAAATCTATTTCAACGCCTACAACAACTGTTTTTATGCATTCATCTGCTAATAACTTTTCATCTCGAGGTCAAATATAGGACACAAATTGTGGAAAATCAAAATTACAACAACAAAAAAAAATATTTTTAATAATAATCTTCGAATTTTTTTTTCCGAATTCTCGGCAAAAAATATTGGCGAAATAATTATTAGAACATTCCAAAATGACAAAAAAAAAAAAAAAAACTGCCAAAATAAGTGAGCGCCATTTGTTCTCATATTTTTATTTTTTATATTTTTTACTTATAGTTTGCCCCGAAAGTCATTTATCATAAATCAACGATTAATGGGAACATGTATATGTATGCATAAATATGTATTCACATAAAATATATAAACGTGTATGACTGTTCTTAATGTATTTTCAACATAAGTTTTATTTTATTAGTTTTTTTTTTTTATTAAATTTTTATTAAATTTTTCTTTAATTTTTTTTTTTAATTTTTTTAAAAATTAAAAAAATTTAAAAATATTCATAAAATTTTTCATTATTTATTTAACAATGAAAAAAAATTACTCAAAACAAATAATAAATTTCAAATGAACAATTAAGTTTTTGAACTAAATTATTAAATTTTCTATGCTTCATTTAAAATTTATTTGCAGACATTTTAAACAAAGCAAATCGCCATGAAAAAAAAAAAAAAAACAAAAGAACAAAAGAATCAAATAAATCAGCGACGCGTGCTGCATGTCAGGTTAGCTATGAGAAATATTTTTTGAAAACCTGTGACAAAAACATTTTTTTTTTATTAACTAAACCCAAGAAAAATTTGAATTTAAAATAAAAGCAAAAACTAAACAATCAAGTGAAAATATAAATAAAAAAAAATTATAACCAAAGTTTTCGTACACTTCACTCATATTTAACCAAATAGTTCCGATATGAAGAAAAGTTTGATATTCGAAAATGATGATATTTGTATCTAAGATTCGATCTTGTACACCTCTGCAAAGATCTAGATTGTAATGCTATTCGAAGCAGTGGATCAACCTAGTGGTGCATTTGTTGTGAATACGCTTGAAACGTAAACGACCGTACCAACTCTGGCGTTGCAAAGTTTTACCGGGCGCAAAAAAAGAAAAAAATTTAAAAAAATGGTCAAGTGGTTTGGTTTAATGGTTCGGTATACCTTTAAACCGCTGGTTCGGTATCACGTACCGGTTTTTAGTCAGTCTTAGACCATGGTTCGGTTTGGATCAAATGGTTGAAGTATTGCATGTTAAAAAAATTTAGGCTCACATCAACTAATAAAATTTTGCCTACTTGATATGAGCATTCAGCAACCTCAAGCTGTGTTACTTATAGTACATCTTCGCATTTACTTCGTCATAAACTCAAGCAATATGCTCACTCAAGTAAATTTTAGACTATTATAATAAAATTAATAAAAATTCTTTTTAAAGAAATGGAGAGCTGATACGAACCGAACCATTTTTGCCTTTTATAAGGTTCAGTCTTTGGTTCAACACCATTTTTTTCAGAATAAATAGTTCGGTTCATGGTTCGAAAATGTTGTGGTTCGGTTCAAAGCTGGTTTGTAGCCTTGGTTTTAGGAAGATTCACTTTTAAAACCATCATCAATTGCGAATTATTTTGAAAGTTAAAGATAATCCTTCAAATTATTTAAATTCTTATCGCTACCATGAAATGATATGACGGTTCCTTTTATTTTAGACTTGCTGCACTACAAATCCAACCATAGAACTGTTACACCAAACTGTTCCCAAACAATGTGCGAAGGGTATAAATATTGTCTCCCAGAAGTGCGAGGCACATCATTTTGACAAATGTGCAGCCATTGAGAAAAGATTTATCAAGAACAGAAAAAGAAGAAGAAGAATCTGTCTATGGCTCTGTTCTGAACAATTAAAAGTGCATAAGACAAAAAACATTTAGAAGAAGAAAAAAATGACAAAAATTATAAGAACTATTTGCAATTAATAATCAACAAGATAAAAGAAAAAATCTTTCTTAAATTAGGTTAATAGCGCAAACAGCGCACAGTGCGCACATTGGTAGACACGGGGCGGAAGTTAATTAATGATTGTAAAACGTGAAGTGGTGGGATCGGATCTAAGGCATTTGAAAACAAACAAAATTGACGATAAAATATTGTACGTGCAGCCGTTCTTTTCTTTTTGGTCACAAGGAATTGCAGATCTCAAGAAAAAAAAAAAAAAAAAGAAGAAAATAATATTATTATTATTTATGCGCCAACATTTGTTGCTGTCCGTCCGTTGTATGTCCAGTGAAGCACATCGCTTTTGAATGTTTCTATTTGTGTGTATGTGTATATATGTGTGTGTGTGTCTGTGTGAGTGTTTTCAAAATTTTATAATTTGCATTTTCAGCTCTTTGAAAAATTTTCGAATGCCGCAAATTTTGCGCTTTGTTGCATTTTCCGATAATAAATCATAAACCACGGGCACAGTGGCAACTTGCAATATGCTTAAAGGATACACATTTGGCCCGTGACAACGCATAAGAAATACATTTTTAATACAAAGCTATATTTTTTTAATTTCGAGTAAATTATAAATTAATAATATCAATTCACTGGATCACTGTTAAATTTATGTTTAATACGCATTAGTATTTTTTTTTCTTTCTTGTTTTTGGCAAAATTTCAAATATGCGATATAAAAATAAATAAATTAATAAATAGTAAAAAGTAACATGTCGATGTTCATTTATTTATTTATTCATGAAGGCGCGCGAAATATATTTTTTTTTTTGTGTGACAAAAATAATATTTGCTGTTTAAATTGTATTTATTTATAAATAAAGTCATGCGACTAAAATAAATATTCAACAGTTGTTTAACTTTTTTTTTAAATTTGTTTTTTTTTTTTATTTATTTTTAGGGCAATTTAAGGAAAAAGGGGTAATCCATATATCACATACATATATGCGTAACTGGGAGTTTTGACTTTAACTTTGGAAATTTGATACACAAGAAGGATAAAAACTTCCGATAATGGCTAAGAGAAATAAAAGCTTGGAACTTTTCAAAACACATATAAATGTCGTTTTTTTTAATTCTCATAAAATAATAAAAAAAAAAAAAAAATTATAAATAAGTACATAAATTAGAAAAAAAAATTAAAAAGAAATCGAAAATAAAATAAGTTTAAAAAAAAATTAAAATAAATTAAATTAACAAAAAAAAAAATAAAAATAAAAAAAAATAACATAAATAAAATAAATTTTAATAAATGAATTACAAAATATATATGTAATTAAATAAACTCATATTATATTAACTCGGACCTTAAAACTGAGTTCTGCTTAAAAAAAAAATATTGTAATAGTAGATTTGGAAAATTCAAAATAAATAACTATCTATTTTTTTAATTAATTAAAAAAAATAAAAATAAAATAAATTAAAAAAAAAAAAAAATAATAAATAAATTTAATTAAAAAAAAAAATAAATAAATTAAAAAAAAAAAATAAAATAAATTAAAAATAAAATAAAAAAAAATTAGAAAAAAAATATAATAAATTAATTAAAAAATTAATATGCATTTAGATAAACTCATAAAATATTAACTACAGACCTGAAAAACTGAGTTCTGCTTGAAAACAATATATATTTTAAAAGCAGATTTTAAAAATTCATTGAAACAATTATCTATTTGCTTTTTTTTGGGCAGAATGACTAAAATTTTCAAAGGAAAAAAAAAAAAAAAAGATTTACGTCCATGGGATCATCGAATACTATATAAAAAAATACACAATTCTTCCAAAAATGGATAATTTGGTAATAATGAAGAAAATTCTGTTTAAAAAAAAATATAATATTTTTATATATTTTTATCTCACTTTCACAATCTTTTTCTCGATCTGCAAATGATATAAAAATCAATTGTAGAAAATTGTCTCTAGGGTTTTAATTGGTTTATTTCTTAAATTCAGTGCTTACTGAAAATTAGCATCGTTGTCGATTTTAGAAATTTCATTAAGTAATAAAAAAAATGATTTTTGAATTCGAGAGACCTATCCCCACATTTTATGTTTCTTAATTTGAGAATGCGTAAAATTCAATAAGATTTATAAAGAGGCATCTTTTAACTTTCGAAAATACAGAAATTCGATGAAATTTTTTTTGAAAGACCGAAAGAATTTTATGGTACTTCAAACCAACTCAAAAAAAGGACTCACAGAACAGCTATGCAGACGTTTCTTTCACTTTTTTTTTTAGTAAATTCAAAACGTTTAAGGTTTTTTTTTTACCTTGATGTGTTACAATATAGAATGACGATTTTACGTTTAATGGCAGATAATCGCAGCCGTCTAATCCTTCATTCTCCGGAATAATAGTCTCGTTGAAATAAACGTTTGTACGTCCAGCGTAATCGCGTTCAGAAACGGTCACCTTATACAAATTTGGACGATAAAAATATGCGTATTCCTCCCAGGTTGCCTCTGGAGCTTGTGGCTTTTCACTTAGCCAGCTGAAGTGCATTTTGCGTTAGTTTTTTTTTTTTTTTTGTCAAAAATATTGTTTTGATTTTTTTTTCAATTAAATATTTTTTTATTTTTATGGATTTTGTTTTTAGTGAGCGCGCAATTTGAAATAAAGACACTTAAAATTTAGATCAATTTGGATTTTTTTTTTTGTGAATTTGAAATTAAACAAACAACAAAAACAACAATAAGAACAAAGTAATAAACACACGCACACATATGCATAAACACAAAAGACACATACACGCACATTAAAAGCGCTGTATTTGCATTTGCAACAGTGTGCTGCGGCGCTTTGTGAAAGAGTGTAAAAGCAACAAGGATATGCGTTGCGTATGCGTAATATTGAAAATTTCTACAGTGTTGCCTAAAAAAAAATAGACAGCACTGCGCAATTAAATTAATGCATTTAAAAAATTAATTTAAAAAAATGAAAATATGAATTTTTTTGAACACATATCCTTGTGCTGAATTAAATTTTTGCTAAATAAACTCACGAATTTGTATTTTATTCAAAAAAAAAAATTAATTAAAATTTTATATATATAACTATAATTAATTATATAATTATTTTAAATAGGAAATTATTTTATTTGTCTTTTATTGTATTTAACACTTGTTTTATTTGCTTTTTAGTTTAGATCACTTTTTTGTTGTTGTATTCTTTGCACTTTTTAGTTCATTTGTTGTCCTTGTGCTATGCAAAACAAAACAAAGAAAAACAAGTCCTTTTTTGTTTTTTTATTAATTCACTTATTTTATTTGCGGCATTGACTAATGATGTCTGCGCGTTTCCACGTCCCGATTTCGAGTGAACATTCGTAGTTCCAAATTCAATTTAAGGCCAATGAGAAATCAACCAAAAGTTCCTCAAAATGCGTCGCCGCTGTCGTCGTCGTCGTCGTCTGTATCGACTGTATCGACTAGCAGCAACATGGGCCACTCACACATATACATATGAACATATTCACAAGTACGTATAATGAATTTTCGAAAATTAACAGCAGCAGCAACCACTGATTGCATTGGTATTGGTGGCTGTTCTTGCCCAATAAAGAGAATATACACGGCTAAAAAATGGCAAATATGAATTGGAAATATATATTATTTTTTTTCATATTGCTTTTTTTGCTGCTGCTAAATTTTGTTGTTGTTGTTGTTGTTTTCGATCTTTAATTCGTTACCATTGCCGCTCACCCTTCATTTTATTTTACGCTATAAAAATGTTGAGTATATAAAATCAACAATTTTCATCTTCTTCTTCTTCTTTGAATTATGTTTTATGGCTTTCATTTTTAACATAAAATGTTGTATTTTTTTTTAATAGCTTGCGCCCAATATTTATGACACTACTGTAGTCTTGCGTTTATTGTGTGTTTTGCCAAAGGAAAATCAAGTTGCAAAATATCAAAAGGAAATCTTATTTATTACTTTTTTGCTATCGAAGAAGCGACAACAAATTTATGAATAATATTTTAAACATATTATTTATATTTTATTTAGAAAATTTATTAAAAAAAAAAATTATAATAATAATTCATACGACACTAATTTAGCAGCTATGCAAAAATTCAGTAAAAAATTAATAACGTGTAGGCGAGTTTTTAATACCTTTTAATAGTAGCTTGATTAATGTTTGTATTTTTTTTAAATAAATATTTTTGGTTAACAATAATTTCTTAGCATTTTTTTTAAAAAGGTATATAAGATTTTCCTTTACTGTACGAGGTTGTAGTAAGAAAAAATCAATGTAAGTGGCTAGGATACAAAACTATTTTATGTTTCATATCACATTTTTCAGCGATCCACGATCGAAATATAAAAATAGCACAACAGAGTATAGTGAATCGGGAAAAATTTTGTAAAGCAATGAATAATAAATAGCCCTACAATCGAACTCAAAATTTGGAAGGCTATTCAAATTCTTGAGATAGGCTGGACGAAGACACGCCATAAGGAGGGTTATTTCGTCCTGAAAGACTCCGTATGAAAAAATTTTCAATTAGGATTCTTTTGAGATCTTTTTTTTAAAAATCATCGAACAATTTTCTTAATAAAGAATTTTATGTGAAATGAATTTATGAACTTTCTGAAAATTATTTGACGGGTTAAATAAAAAAATATGTTTTCCATCCGAAACATTAAATGTTGTAGTCCAGCGGATTCAATACTAAAAGAGTGCACTGGATTTGGTCACCGATCGGAGGAGCACTTCAGCCAGCCCCGCTATGTTGAACAGACCAGATGTTAGAAGATATACGAAATTATTACCAAGAAGCACAGGATTATGAGCGTTCATGTGCTATCCTACATACGGACTAGACCAGCAGGCGGTTGTCAAACTCTAAGGAGTATTCTAAAAAATTTTAATTTGAGATTCTACATTATGAAGCTTCAACTAAAATTAATAGATCAAGTGTGATCTATGGTATTAAACGAATCTTCTAAGCTACAATGAAGCCTTGTTCCGTGGATACAAACCCCAATTCCAAGGTGAAGCAGTTTCTTCTGATGGACAAATCATAACACAGTATCGAACCATTAGTATGCAAGATCTATGTACATACCTTTCATCCTCCAGTTTTAATTTAGACAGACACAGGTGCTTCTAATTTTTTTTAACTTTTTCTTGCAAATTCTGATAAAACTCTAATCAAAAGTTTCCGATCTTAACACATCAATAGCGAAATATTCCAGCTACCTCAACCTTAGCTTAAAGCAAGATGTCTCTCAGGCCTTGAAACTGAGATTCGTCATAAATTAGAGTTTCTTCACTGGAAGTCGAATCAGGCCGATGTTTCAGTGGAATAATTAAAATCAGACGGTTCCACAAAAAAAAAAGACTGTCAACTCTAGATCCAGGCAATATTGGTGGAGGCTAAATCGAAGGAATTGTGAAATATTCATTCTCTCAAATGTGGAAACAAAGACTCTATTCCGGGTAGCTTCATGGAATGCTTAACATGTACCCTCTCTTTTTAATTTTTTTCGGCTGCGCATTGCAAATTTCTTTTTTCTAATTGAAAATATAACAAAATTACTTATTAGCCTACCCTCGTATGTGCAATTGGCGCAAATCAATCAAATGATCAATAAAAGAATATGAATATTATTTGTTGGCAACATGCAAATAGCTTTTCTTTTATGCCAGCCAGCAGCAGCAAACAACTGCAAAAACATGAAATTAAATTATTGAACAGTGCGGCGACGGGGTAAAGGGTTTAAAATCTATAAAATCGAGAAATGATTCAAGTGAAATGATAAACGAATGCCCGTATGACCAGTATGGATACATATGTAGATGGATGAATGGAACCGCCCGTGCGCCTGCCAGCTAATCTGTTGCAATTGACATTTTAGCATTTATGATTTTTTTTTATTTGCTTCTGCTACCAAAAACAAAAAAGTAAAATTTGAAAAATCAATGCAACAAATGCGCAGCGAAAAAAAAGTCATTAGGGAATAACGAATCATTTACAATAAAGCGTCTTCGTAGTTGTGTCGTCTTCAAACGAAATCAAGCGAACCATCGATCCATCCATCGATCGTTGGAATCTGTGCCGAACGAGCGCAATCTATGCTCGAAACACTTAATACCCACCACCACTAGCAACACCATTTCATTGCAGTCAGATTCACCTGCTGCTTTTTACTCAGTTCGAATTGATTTTGCTTGGAATTGCGAATTCATTCCATTTTGAGGACACACACCAATACCAGAGACGCCATAGTAGGTATGTAGTTGTGACATATGCTCTCGAAAACAGCATTCAAGCATGAAATATTGAAAAATAAATAGAAAATAACAAAAAAAAAAAAAAAAAATATATGAAAAAACAGTCTGCATTGCTTTGAAAAATTGGAATTATTGATTTGCATGCGCGACTATAGCGAATATTTGTATATGTCCGAGAAGTAGAAAACCCATTAATCATAAAATTAATTAAAATGTTTAACAAATAAAAAAAAAATCGACAAGTGTATAAAAATCCCAAAAGCAAAATTTTAATAATTAACCCTCGTGAAACAATGACAGATGACTCTCTGGGACATTGCACTCCAGGTTCTTCGGTCTATTCTTTTATTTAAATGAATGAATGCCATTGTCAAAATTAACATCTTCACTGACAAAATGCCATCGTCGTCCATCATACTTAATGTTCTTCTACAATGCATTATCGCTGCCAAATTAGCGTTCTATCCATGGCGTCCATTCTGATCTATCCATATACATGAACTGTCAACTGTCTTCTATAATCTTTTCACAATGCAAAATCCCCACAAATAAAAAATAAAACATTTTCTTAAACGCAAACAAAAACAGAACATTTTTTTAAAAAAAATAATTAAATAATTTGCGTCGCTAAAATTTGCAGAAATTTATTTTTATATGAAAAATTCTTGTTTTGTTTAAAAAAAAAAAAAATACACATTTCTTTTTTTTTTTGGGGTTTTTTAATTTATATGTAAACCAAAATGACAATGAACGTTTGAAACATACATAGTATGCATATAATGCTGGTCTCAGAGATGCATCTAATCGAAAAAAACCAAATGGCGCATAAAGATATGCGCGCGTTTTAAATTTGTTTGCTTTAGTAAATTAACTAAAAACATAAATGTTTTTGTGTCTGGCCACAAAATATTTTTTTTAATACCAACACTAGGGTGGTCCAAAAATGTATGGAAAATAAGCTTATTTTAAATGTTTCTACCATCATTTATGAAGTGAAACATGTATATCCGATAAAAAAAATATTAATTTTCCAGGTTTCTACATTAAATCTAAGAAAAAGTTTTAAAATACAAGGGAAACTTCTTTAGGGGCTTTGCGGCACCATTAAATATTACCCAATTTAAAAACAAAAAAAAAAGGGTCTTCGCATGAATTTTTTTGGACCACCCTTTCAACAAAGTTATTTAATATTAAGAGACCATACTCTAATATGATAGAGTACAACCTACTAATAAAAAAAAATTTAACGTGTAACTAAAGACGAACGAATGTAGTTGGCTTAATCAATTGGTCGAGCTGATCTTAAATATATATTTTATAGGAGCTAAGGTGCAAATGTTTTTATAATATGTCTGACTGGTAAAAAAAAAAACTATTGTGGTATTTTGATAGACTGAGGTCTTGTCGGACCATCAAACGAACCAATGTTCAATTCAGACATTTATTTTAAAAAGCAATTCTGCTTGTCTACATTATTTTTATCATAAAAAACACTACGAAACCCGGACTTACGGATTCGAATAAATAAAGGTTTTTCTTTTAAAGTATAAAAAAACATTGAATTACGTATTTTTTGTTATGTGCAATCGCTTAAACTGAAGGGTAGAATCCACCCCTTAAGTAGTAAACTTTTTATGTATGTAGGCACTCAACTCTGCACTGAGAATTAAGGACTTTTGGATATCTCAAAAAAAACAGTTAATGTATTTAAGAAAAAACCTGTTAATAGATTTAAGGACTTTAACTAGTCTAAATACCTACCTCAAAGTTTACTAGTCAATGGTCAATACATATTTTATATTTTTCCATATTTGAAAAGAAAAACCTTGATTCATTTAAATCGGTGATTCCGGGTTCCGTAGAGTTCCTTATCAGAAAGACGTATTTAGAATGAATCTCATACCTTTGTATAAATGTGGAACATATCATATGGACGTGATCGTTGCTAAAGTAATGGGAAATCGGTTGTGGAAAAACGGAAATCTCCATCCAATGATGTAGTTAGAGACACACTAGTCATACAATCTGATAATCGGGTATGTGATCGAATTTCAATCAAATTATACGGCATATCTAAATGTGTGACTGGCTTAAAAATAAAAATATTTGAGTTAAATTTCCATTTTTTATATAAATTACCAATTATTTAAATTCGAGTCACTACATTGGGTTTTTTTCTTTTCATTTCTCTCCTCAAATCAAAAATAAATAATTATAAATAATTAAAAAAACTAAATTGTTTTGACGATATAATTGTACTAAAGTTTTTAGTGGTAAATTAAATAAGAATATAAACTTTAGAAATTTGCTATGCAGTTTTCGCAGACAAACTCTTTTTAGAATTTCGTATTGTAATAAATCGTTTAATTCTATATTTTAACAATTAACTAGAATCTACCCGCGGCTTTGCTCGCGTTTTTTTTGTTTCTATTTGTTGGCTAAATATAAATTGTTTAAAAATTTGGGTTCAAATTTTGGAATTCCCTTAAACACGACTAACCATCATTCAAATGCGGCAAGTTTTAAGTCTCTACGTCTATTCAATCCAAAGATTTTACTTTTTCAAAGCTCCCATTAAGCCCCGGCCATCTGTAAAAAAAATTATTGTGTCAAAAAATTTATATTGGGTCACAGGTCCAAATTCCGAAATCTCTTGAACACCTTGAACGCCAAAAATGTTTTTTACCCATCTTTCAAATGAGCCCTGTTTCAAGTCTCTACGTCTATTCACTTCAAAGATATGGCTTTTCCGGTTTAAAGGCACCCCATTAGGCCCCGGGACAAAAATTGTCCAAAATCCCGGGATAAAAAGTATCCTATGTCCGTCTCCTGGCTCTAAGCTACCTCCCCTATCCATTTTTCAGCCAAATCTGTTCTGCCGTTCTTGAGTTATAAGTGGTGTAACTAACACGACTTTTTTTATATATATAAAGATTATTTATATTTTATGAAATCTGTTGTTCTTTTAAGGAATGGCCACTATATTTAGTATTTTATTCAAAGTTTTCTGTACTTACCGACAACGTTTCCGCCGGTGGTTGGTAAAGGTAATTTTTCGAGTGCAACGGTTCTATATGTAATATCTGATTTGCCGTTTAACAGATGTCCTTGTGCCTAAAGAATAAATCTCAAATATAATACCAAATAGCAAACAAAAAACTATTAAGCGTGAAATTGTTTATAAATAAAAAAAAAAAAACAATTTCAACACACAAAATATTACTCACCTGTGTAGTTGACTGCACAACTCGTGTGTGCTCCTCGATATATTCGCTATGGGAATACTGTTCGATGCTTTCGACAGCCTGAATTGCAAGAATTTAGCGGAAGAAGATATAAATAAGTTGGAAAAAAAAAGAAGCAAAAGCAAACAATTATTTATTAACTTAAGCGCATTTTTTTTTTTGGTGATTGACAAACGCCTCTGTTGCCTCTCAAAAGATAATACGTACACATATACATATACTCTGCACACCGCCAACTATTCTATTCTAACCCAAACAATTGTTCTATTTTTTAATACATTCAATAAATGTTTCTGCTTATTATTAACTCTAAGTGTGAATGAATTTGGCAACTTGAAAGCATTCAAGTGTGGAATTATGGAAAACATCTTCCGAACACATATTGCCATAAGTCTCTACAACGTTGCACGGGATGTGGCGTTGATTGATGAAACTATTTGTAAGGCATTTTCATAATCAAATATCTAAATAATGAATAATAAATATGAATTATAAAGATGCGAATGCTATTATATAACGATCGATCAATAATATAGATGAAAAAAAAAAATGAAAAATATTTATATACTGCAAAGTTTATTGCAGCACGACAAACGAAAAATCGAAGATCGGCAAATGCCATTCTTCCATTACATACATATATACATTTACATACAATGTATGTAAATGTAGAAAAACATAGGAAATTTTATTTTGTCTTATAATTTTTTTGATAGCGCGAATATTGAAAATATTAATAATTTAATTATTCCATCTTGCAAAAATACGAGAGTAGTTTTTAAAAGTCTCCGAAATATGTATTCTTAAAAATTTTCTATTTTACAATTGGGTAAACTCTTCCATAAACCGTAACTCGAAAAAATTCTTGTGATAAATATTAAAAAAAAAATATTTTATATAAAAACTGTAGTAGTTTTCTATTGGAACTAGAAATGAGCGTCGAGACGAAATCACGCGGAGTCCCGTGGTACCATTGGCTGTCGATAACTTTTAAGTACGAAACTGAATATTTTTTATTATACCACTGCACTGTTTAGTTTTAAAGCTCTTTGATTAATAAATCAAACAAACAATTGAGTTTTTATATTTAAAAGTAAGAGGGACCAAGCGGGACCTACGTGATTCTCGTACCGGCACCCATCTTCAATTGGAACATTAGTATAAAAGTATTTCAATAAGAGTTAAAAGTTAAAAAAAAAAAGGTTCATGTTTGTAAAGATGCAACCGGGTAGTATGTGGTTTGGAAAAATAATTTGATAGAACGTTTGTCAAAAAACTTCTGAAGAAGTTTAAGTTTAATTGTATTTTCTATAGTTTCTATGATCGGTTGCCTCATACGCCTGACTGCTGGATAGACAGACGTAGCCTTCTTCTACTCGTTTTATAAACGTTCACGAACTTAATTTATCAGTTTAACATTTGGGAAAAAATCAATTCAATATGAAAATCATCAACAATTAAATTTCGCTTTCCTAGGTTGAGTAAAAAAAAATGTGATATCTAATATATAAAATTCTCGTGTCACAGTGTTTGTAACAAAACTCCTCCGAACAGGCTTGACCGATTCTTATGAAATTTTGTGTGAACATTTAGTCGGCCGAGAATAGAATGTAAATTATTTTCATACCCCTAAGTGAGGTAGTGGGCGTGGCCTTCATAGAATCGATCATAAATTCATCGAATATTTTCGAAACAACTTAAACGATTTCAATGAAAGTTTGTCTTAAAAGGCAGGACATATGTCGTTTTGGAAAAATGGGCGATGGGCGTGAAATTTTATAATCTTTGAGATCCTCTTCGTACTGCAGACAGCAAAACGACTTGTTTATCGATATTGATAAAAATATATACACTTTATGGGTTCTACCATATCTTCTTGCTCCTCTACTACATATAATCGCACAAACGCAATTTATTTTTTCAGTAAAACAGTTTTGAGTATGTATATCCATTTAAAAAAATACGAGACTATTCCATGATTTTTTACTGCAGAAAAACAGATATATATGGGGTTACTTCCAATCATTAAAAATGTTTAAGTCATTTTGGAATAAAAATAAAATTATGTAAACTTTTATTTTAGATTTTTTTATCAATTTATAATCACGACGCTTTTGTTTTAATTTTGTTTAAATGGCAGAGGGAAAGTAGCGATAAAATCAAGAATTTTTTTTTTCACTTTGTGAGGTATTTTGGTGCTGTTACTTTTGTTGGAAGAATACATAGATTGTAATAAATTTGATTCTGTCTGAGTGATTGGCTTCATTTTAGTTTTACTTTACTGATTCGAATCTGAATTTAATAAAAATTAGCAATTTGTATAATAAAATAAGAATATTTCAGATATCAAATTTGTATAAAAACAGCTAATTTATTTTAACTCGAATAAAATAGCTGAAAAATTTAAAAATTAATCAAGTTCGTAATAAAGTTAATCAGTCAGTCTCCCATTTTCGATTTACTTTTCAAATTAATTCTTATAATTCACAAACAGTTTAGGGCTATTAATATAGGAGTTTCTGCGTAATCGGTAGGTAGTCTTTGTCTTTTGACTGGATTATTATAAAGTTAGTTTTTCATGTCTCACGTTCGATCACGCAGAAGATTGCCATGCTTAAACTGTTTAAGAATTATAAGAATTTATATAAAAAGTCAATAATTAATTTCATAAATGGGAAAGACTGAATTGTTTTTTTTTATGATATTCACTGACTTTTCAAACTGCTCCAATGCCACTTTTTTCAAATCAAATTTACTATTAATAATCGAAAAATAAAAAAAAATACATGGACATATATAAAAATACGCACACAAATAAATTTTATTCTAAAATATTCTAATCTGCAATTTACATAAGTGTGAATCAATCGATACATATGTATTTCTGATTTTATATATTATGTATGAAAAAAAAAAATCTTTTAGACGTCAAACGAAGACAAAAAAAAAAAAGATCAGGGAAAAATTTATTCGAATTCAATCGCACCTTCGACACTTCGGGTTTCCAGATCAATTTGAGCGAATCTTAATGGCGACAGACAACACACAGAAAACCGAAAACATTTATTCGTCAAAAATCAAACACAAAATAGCTTAATTCGATTTTTGCAAATTTAAAACGGAATAGAACTGAACACGCACTACAGCAATAACGACGACATTCAGCAGAGCAGCAGACGACTATGTGAGTTGCTTCGAAACAGGATACAAAAATCTGACTGAACAAAATCTTGATTTTGACTATCGCTGCTGCTGCTGCTGCAACTACGTTCGCGTTGAGTGACGATTGTATTGCGTCTATTAGTCTGAGTGGTTTCCACTATTTTAGCACACTCAACCCAAATAGTTTTAGTTTGTCTCATATTTTTGTCTGTGGCAAAACTTTGAGCTACTTGCGAAAAATTTGCAAAATAATTTTCATTTTGTTTTTAATTACTAAAGAAATTAATGTGAAAATGTAACACAAACGCGATTAAAAATTAAAAAGAAAAATAATTAGATTTTGAGCAGATCTAAGCATTTGCACACAAGTTTACAGATTTTAATACACACACACACACACACACACACATAGATTATATACATATGCAAAATATCTTTTGGAATTCTATTTTCTAAATTTTCTGTGCGCCGCAAAATGAAAAAATTCAAGAAATTCATAAATTTTTTTCTCTCATATGAAGCATAAAATATCATCATTTTCAAAATGATTCACTCGATGATCCACTTACTATTGAGTCTGTCCTGTCTGTCTATGCTTATGTGGGCGTATTTTCATTGCTTTGACATGCATTCTAATATTTTTTAAAAAATAATTTCAATTATTTTCGATTTTATGGCGCTGTCTAAAAACAAAACAAACAAATAAAAAAATCTTTCTAAAATTAAGTTAAATTCTTTTACAAATTATTATTTTGATTGCCACGAGACATTTGCATCGTATTTGCTGCTGCTGCTCCTACTGACGTCGTTGTTGTTGTTGCTGTTTTTTGTCGCTTTCACAATGTTGTTAATTTGTTAAAGTTTTTTTTTTGCATTTTTTTTTGCACTTTCATAAATATTATGCGACAAATTTATTGCGACATTAGAACAATGTTTCATTTCATGTTTATGTATTTTTTTTTATTAAAATTTCAGTTTGTGCCAAACAGATTAAATGTCTTGTTTAATCAGATTTAGCAGCGATATTTCAATTAAAAAAATATGCATATTCCTCGTTTCATTAATATTTTAATATAAAGTTATGAATTAAATCTTACAAGTAAAGCTACTCAAGTGATACTCACAGATCTTAACGAAACTATTTTATTTATTTGACTGAGCTAGGAAAAAATAGACATATTTACTAGAAATTTATTTCTCGGTGGTTTTCGGGGTCACAGAATACAAATTCCATGCCAGAATTTTCAATTTCAAAATAGCGGATGTCATTGAAAATTCTGGCATGAAGTTTGGATTCAGTGAACGTGAAAACCTCCAAGTAATTAATTTCAAGCAATGTTATGAAGTTTTTAAAAATGTTTTCTGACCCTCCCCCACACTCTCAAAGGGTGTTTTCAACCTTTAAATTTGGACCTATGTGTCTAATTTTTTTTAATTGTATTTTTAAAAAAAAAAACAGCTTTCGAATTGACTTTAATTTCGAAAACAGCAAACCTAAAAACTCCATGATATATTTCAAGTAAATTCGACCGAAATTCGAAATTCGACCGCTATATTGAATACGCCATTTGGAATTTCAAGAATCTGAAGAATTTTAAAAAACTCAAATGTTTTTTTTTTTTTTTTTGATTGGAGATGGTAAACTTTGACCCATAATATTTGTTTAATGGGTCTTTAAAGATAAACAACTCAATTGCGTGTAATTATGTCGCCATTTGAGATTCATGAAATTAACTCAATTATATTTACTTTGTATATTCAAAAATTATATTATTTCAAAAAAAAAATAATATTTGTTTTTCAAAACTGTTTGATTCGATGTTTGAGATTAATAGCCTATCGTAAATTCATGTCTACTTTATCGTTGAAATCATTTTGATAAATAATCTTCTTCATAAACACTGTCAAAATAAACAATTTGAGTCGCAAAATTTAAAATACGAAAGTAGGCTAATAGATTTACAATGTTTTTATGGAGACTTTGGTGACCTATTAAAGATGTACAAAAATACTTATATGTAGTCACAATCTTGATATATTGTCGTACTGCATCAATGTCTTGAAATTAAACTGTTTAAGAGCAGTTTACTACATCCAAGAACAAGATGAGGTTTAGTACTTGGAAAATTTAACTTTTTATGATTAAAAGTACATACTTTTAGTTATGGAGTAGATGGTAGAAAAACGGTCTGTTGGTGATAAAAATATCAAAAGGAACCAATTTCAAAAGGAATAGTTTTGTAAATGTTAATGCGTCCTTTCCAATTTTTAGTGTTTCTGTTGGAACCCCAAAGCCTGAGGATCACAAAAAGTTGATTTCCGTTTCATATTCCGCAATATTTTTTTTTTTCAAAAATGATTATTAGAAATACATAAGGAATATTTATATTCTCTGACACTCTGTATTTCGAGACTTAGACATATGCTCCCGATGTTTCTAAGGTTCTTTTTTCCAGAAATATTGTGACTTTTCAGTACTTATTTTAATTAATGAATGCAAATGCACAGGAAATTAGAGTATTTTGAGGAGCTATTGATAGTTGAAATTACAAAAAATAAATGTAAGCTCTTAAAAATCAGTGGGATAAGTGCATTAAATTAAAAGGATAATATCTATAAAAACAAGGAAAAAACGTTAACTTCGGTGGAACCGATGCTGAAATACCCGTTACACAACACTTTTAATAGTTTATATGTTCACCAGGTGCTTAGATTAAATTTCACGATGAATTTGGTTGTATGGAGGCTTTATGTTATATTTGCCCGATCTTTACCATATCGAAAGTGGACATTGGAATTGATTTTACCAAATTTAATTGAATTCATTCAGAAATAATAAATGTTTTCATATAAAAACTTGAAAATGGGCGGAAATTTTGTATGGAGGATATACATAAAAATGGGCGTGGCGCCTTAGATTTGACATTGGATGACATTAAAAGTGTTCTTACCCTATTTGGATTAAATATATTTATAAATAAAACGTATTTTCATACGAAAAATCGAAAAAAGTGGTAAGTTTGTATGGGGGTTATATCAGAAAATGGGCGTGGCAACATTATTTTGATATTGGATGCCATTAGAAGTATTTTTACCCTACATTGTAGTAAAAGCATTCATAAATAATAACTATTTTCATACAAAAAGTCGAAAAAGTGGTAAGTTTGTATGGGGGCTATATCTAAAAATGGGCGTGGCACCTTGGTTCTGACATACAAACTAACTAGGAGCACAAAAAGCTTAAGTTTCAAATTTCAGGTCAATATCTTTTAGTCGATTCGTCTCATCGAGCTGATCAATAATATATTTACTTTATGGGGTCTCCGATGTCTCCTTCAATGCGTTGCAAACTTTCGGACAAACTGAATATACCCGTTTACACTTTGTGTAACGGGTATAAAAATGTATTCTCCAAAATTCTGTTTTTTTTTCTGGACTACATATGAGCCGTTCAGTGCACACATCGATTAACTCCACTTTTTGAAAAATCTTAAATTTAAGTGTCAAAGCCCTTGGAATAGTCATAACTTTTTATATTTTTAATAAATTTCCTGAATAATAAAGATTAGCACCGTTAAATGGGAATTTTTTTTAGCAACTGAATAATAAGTAATTTTTTTCAGAAGCCATTTCAATTAACTCCATATTCTAATGTAAATGGTTTAGTAACGCTGTATATGTTCTCCATCAGCTCCATAAATTTATTTCAGTGTTATGTAAATAGAACTATCGTTGGCACTATCGAACACTCAGAAGAGGCTGAACGGGCTCGAAGTCAAATGGCTGCCGATCGAATGGCAACATCGGAAAAATTGTTCGTTTTTTCTTTTGACTTAGAAAAAGCTTTAGGCTTTCCCAAGTTGACCACATCCGTAGCTTATTATAAGCGAAATTTATATGTTTATAATTTTGGATGTCATGAATACAATAAAAATATAAGCCACATGTTTGTTTGGCCAGAAACTGAAAGATCTCGTGGGTCTCAAGAAATTTCATGATGGACCTGCTAAAATTCAAATCGAAATGAATCCTCGCATACAACTGATGAAGAAGACATTGTTTATAATATTGCTGAATCATCTTAAAGAATAATCCCGCTAACATAAAGCTGCTATGAATTAATTACAAAAATTATATTATTACCGAATTGCCAACATTTATTTTTATGGAAAAGTTGTAATAAAAATGTATAACTAACTTTTTCTGTAATAAAAAACTTAAAAATGTAAAGACTAAATTAAATTTAATTACTTTTTTCAGTTGCCAAATCGATTAACTCCACCAGTTTGTTGGCTATTCTTTCTTATTAATTGTATATACCGTTAAATGAAAGCTATATCTGCAATTATGCATTCCACATTATTTATTTGAATTCATATTATCAGAGGAATTTTAAAAAACAATATACATTACATCATCGTTTTTCTCAACTTTTTGTATTATGGAGTTAATCGATGTGTGCACTGAACGGCTCATATAACATACTATAAGAAATATTAAAATAAATTTTACTTTGCTTTTAAGATTTTGTAAAATGAGAAAGAAAATTCGTCGAAAAAAGATAGAAAATATATATGAAATTAAAGAGAAAAAGTCGCGGAATATGGGCGTCCGGCTTGTATGGGAGCTATATGCTTTATTAAACTGATCCCAGTCAAAGTCAAGTTGAAAACATGGAAATGGGCGCTAAATTTGTATAGGTGCTATGCCTAAAAATTTTTTTTTTTTTGCT
Source organism: Leucophenga varia (assembly GCA_018903435.1). Classification (NCBI taxonomy): domain Eukaryota; kingdom Metazoa; phylum Arthropoda; class Insecta; order Diptera; family Drosophilidae; genus Leucophenga; species Leucophenga varia. Next base: position 346,012 of record JAEIFJ010002763.1, read on the forward strand.
CCAGCATGTAAACAGCTCAAACCCGAGCAAACTACAGACTGACAGACAGACGATTATGGCTTAATTGAGTACTCTCCTCAAGCTGATCAACAATATTTGCTCTTTTTGGCGACTACAATGCCTTTTTCAACACCCGTTTAAACTAATTGTTTCAAAGAACGCTATCTAATTGATAGCATGATATCATTAAAATGTAGTAATTAAAGTTCTTCACAAGTTGTAATAACTTAATAAACAACACTCGTAATTTTGTTTTAATTAAATGAATATTTCAATAAATGAAACTCATAAAATAATTTACAACAACAATAAACTTCTTCACTGTAAATCAGAATCATCTACAGCAAAATGAAACGAATACAACCACCACCACCACCACTCAACAGTGTGTAAAGATTTCTGGGCAAGATGCCCAAAGATTTGATTGTTTACGATATGCATTGACACGAAAGAAAGAGCAGTGACAGAATAATATTGTTCAAATTGGGCAGTGGCATCTTTTAAAACACTCATTGGCCACACATGTATGCAGATATATCTTGCCAATTTCACAATGTTTTAAGACAAATAAAAATATAAAAGGAAAAAAAATGTTTTAAGGGTTATTAAACTCGGCGCGTGATAAAATGCAGTAGATTTTTTTCAAAGCTAAAAGATCAAGTTCAAATCGATACTACAATACATAATTTCTATATAAAAAAAAACGGCAGAGTGCACAATTTCGTATTTCTTTTTGCGAGTGAAAACAAATTTGTTAAAAATAAAAAGAAAATTGTTAAATTAGCAATTAATTAGTTTAAACAATTGAAAAAGCAAAAAAAAAAAATAAATAAATTTCAGAACAATAAAGTTTTTTTTTTTTTTTTGCTGAAATTAATTTTAAATTTTGAATTTTTGTTCAAAAAATTATTAAATACAAACACACACAAACAAACAAATGGCTTACACATATACTTTAGGCATTATTTAACAAATTAAAAATAAATTAAAAATTAAATAGATGAAAAATTAAAACAAAGCAATTTTAAATAACAAAAAAAAAAATGTGTAATATTTTTTTTTTTTTTTGTTTGTTGCAATTTTTATTTTTTGCGTTAAAGCGTGAAAAAAAAATTGTTGGCGTTGAAATTATAATTTAGCAAAATAAAAAATTGCATGCAATTAATTTTAGGTTTTTTCTTTTTCTATTTTGTACCAAAAGTAGTTTTTTTTTTTTTTTGCATTGTTTTCAATTTTCCATTTTATTTAAATAAAATTTTCTCTTGTAATGATTTACAAAGTTTTTCTTTGGTTTTTGTGACTTAAATTGTAATTTTTATGTTTTGAAATTTATATATAAATATATTTTTTTTTGTATCGTTCTTAATTTGTTTGCGTGTATTTGAATTTAAATAATTTAAACAAATTAAACGATTAAAAATTAAATATTAAACAATTTGACAACGACGCACAAAACACAAAAACAATAACAAAATGAATCGATTATAATTTTTTTTTTTTTTGCATTTTAAATTAAAATTAAAAGTTTTAACTCATTTAATTGTATTTGCTAATTTAACAATTTTCTTTTTCGACTAAAATTCGACTAGAGTTTTTCTTTTGTTTTCTTTGGTATAATACGATATAACTACGTATGTAGTAGTTTGGTATTGAGTAGTATGAGAAAGGTTTTTTTTTTTGTATTTGGTGAATTTAATTTGCTACCTTAATGGCAAAACTGCCGTTTGGTATATCCTTGCCGCCAAACTTGACATTGATATCATAATCGCCAGGATCATTGAGCGCATAGAATATGTCGAAGAATCCATCTTTTTCGATAACATCGATGTCAACGATTTCACTGGAAAGAAAAAAATCGAAAAAAAATATAAAAACACATTTTAAAAAAAATGGAAACAAAATCGTTCAAGGCGTTTAAGGGTTGCTACAATAAGTATTTTTATCAAAAATTAGCGATAGATTTGTATGGGGGCTATATGTCATAGTGGTCCCACCTCAACCATGGGTCATTTTCTTAACATAGATTGCTGTTAAATGTGTTTTGACCACATTTGAGACAAATCGCTTTCAGACAAACTGAATATACCCTTTACACTACGTGCGGCGGGTATAAAAATTGCAGTGCCTGTTTTGTTTTTTGGTTTAAGCGGTCAAATTTTGAACACCAGATGAACCTAATTAATCTTTAATATTTCCATATAACACAAACACTAACCTGCCCGTTTTCGAAGTAATCTTGCATGTTACAGCACCATCACCAGCTTCGCGTGCATCTACTTTCAAATGTGACTTGCTGCCCGATGGTTGTATCTTGGGCGCCTCTTCGACAAGTTTGCATTTCTTTGCTTCGCCCGTAGGGAATGCTTCAAGTTTGAATGGCGAACCTTCAATTTCTTTGTCGTCATATTTAATGCTGCATTGGTATGTGCCGCATTCATCAGGCACAAAGGAAACAACATAGGTACCGGTTGCAACTTCTTCCAAATGTGGTTTCATTGGTTTACCCTTAGGATTTTTAATGGCTACGTTAATATCAGCCTGGCCGGCTTTCTTTGTATCAATTTCGAATTCGGCAGGTAGTGAAGCGGGTGTCTTTTTCTTTTCATTAACACCCTTTACCTTGACCTTGGTTGGTTCAGACTTGGGGAAGACAGTCATAACGAAGGGACTGTAAACAAGGAAGAGATACAATTTACTTTCAATTTAATTAATTTGCAAAAAAATTTTACTAACCTGCATGGCACTTCAACTTCGGAATATTTCACTTGGCACGTAAGCACAGAACCTGCCTTTGGTGGTACATAGTGCATAGCATATATGCCATTACCCTTATCCTCGACACGCAAATTGTCAACAGATATACCTTCGGAGTTCGTTAGTTTTACGGCAATTTTGCCGACACCAGCCTCACCGACGTCAACATTGAAGTGTGTTGGCACGCTTTCACGTACCTCACCATGTTCAATGCCAGGACCGTAAACTTTTACTTTGCTAGGGTCGACAGTTTCCTCGACATGCACGCGGAATGGCGAACCGGGTATATGTTTATCGGCAAAACGTATGGTTATGTCATAGTCACCTGGATCGGTAGCTAAATAATCAACATCACAGCTACCGTCACGGTTGTCAGTACAAGTCATCTTTGCTTCCGATGGGCCTTCAATGGCCAACGATAAACCGCCATTACCAGCACCCTTGGTTTCCACTGTGAACTTGTTTTTCTCGTTGGTGAGACCACGCTCCAGACCAGGTCCATATGCTCTACAACGCGTTGGATCGCAGCCACTCTTGACATTGACAACAAACGGTGAACCGGGTACAGGAATATTATCGTAAAGCAGCTCAATAGTATGGCGTCCAGCCTCAAATGGTGTGTACATAATGCGGAAGATATCATCCGTTGGTCCAGATACTATTTTGCTTGGTAGCACTTGTCCCTTTGGATCAAAGATGGCACAAGACAGTTTTCCAGAATCGATATTGCTGCCCACTTTGCTCATGTCGACCATGAAATCAGTGGGCGCATTCATTATGACGCCTAGATAAAAAAATACCAAAGTATGATTAGCATTAAGTTTTTGGCAGGATTAAGAAGTCAAACGACAACAAAATAGAACAAACATCGAATTTGATGCGTTTAGTGTAGGTGAATGGCAAAACAACATGGTAACGAGCGAGATTATACAATTTTTTTTTTTTTGGATTAGTAAAAAACTTCACACAAATATAACAAAAACAACAAAAGAAAAAAAAAAAAAGACAAAGAGAGCGCATTGCAGCAAACTGGCTTGCGCTGGTGTTGCGTGCCAGTACAGATCGTTTGGTTACTTTTAATAGCGTTGGTTCAATAGTAGTATATAGTAGTAATACGAATAGTAGTCTGGTTAATATAGCAGATGGGCAGCAATCAATCAGAATCGTTGGATTTAGTATGCCGTAGGCAACTCAAGCTAAGAGCATTGCCTACCATGCGGCTGTATGCCAATGCCGCTGACGCGCGTATTCTTTAAGTTTGGTACTGGTACAATAAGCGGCTGGAATGGCGAGCCGTTGATGTGTCGTTCATTGAATGTGATGTTTACTGTATAATCGCCCGCCTCTGTCGGCAGATAAGCAACATTACAGGTGCCATCGCCATTGTCGCGACAGTTGATAGCCGCCTCACAGGGACCTTCGACAGTAACGCCTAAGCCACCTTGACCAGCGCCACGTGTATCGATCATAAACTCTGCAGGTTGACCTACAATACCATGCTCTAGTCCTGGTCCGAAAGCATGCACCTTGCTCGAATCACTGCCTGTCAGACACTGCAGTCGAAATGGACGTGGTGTGATTGGTGTGCCACCAAAACAAATACTCAATAGGTATTCGCCCAGTTGTGTTGGTGTGAAGTTGACAAGGAATCCCTCAGCTGTTGGTATAATGTGTGCTTTCACGCGATTCCCCGATGGTGTGGTGATTGTAACTGCCAGATCTGCCTTCGGTAAACCATGCGTGATGACGCGAAACTGCTGAAGGCTATTTAATGGTGCAGCTTATTGATAAATAGGAGTTTGCAACGAAAGTTTTAGGATTTAAATGATGACCTTGTTGAAAACTTTAGCATAGTTTATAAATGTGTTTCGACTAAGACGCGAACTCAATGAAATTTTGATTACACAATTGTGATTGAGCTTAGACCTAGTCAGCTATGTTTATACTTTCTATACTTACTTGGTTCAAGTCCATCAACTTTAATCTTCGATACATCAACTGTCTGCTCTACGACCACCTTCTGTCCAAGTGGTACGCGCTGTCCACCGTATGTCATAGTAGTGGTGTAAGCACCCTTTGTAGGTGGTATTACTTCAACCGAATAGGTGCTGTCCTCGTTGTCAATAATGCGACATGGCACATCAATTTTAGTCTCTTCGTGTAAGATTTTCACCTTAAGCTCAGCTTCGCCTGCATCACGTGCATCTACATTGAAATGTGTTGGCACATTAGGACGCACACCTGGCTGCAGCCATGGTCCAAAAGCTTGTACCTTATTTGCATCCACTGGTACACCAACATAGATACGATGCGGCGAATTGGGCGTAGAAACGCCTCCGTAGTTAACTAAAAAAAAAATTATGTAGTAAAAATCGGTTGCGTAACGCTTTTTAATAAAACTCACCTTCCACGGTGTGTGGCACACCAGAAGTAGGTGTATATGTACACTTTTAGTGCCATCGGGATTGTTTTTAATTTCAATGGGAATTTTGTTTCCGTACACATCCTGTACAACTACGTCCAGTGGTGCAGCACCAGCTTTGCTTGTATCCACAGTGAAACTGGTCGCCTGACCGATGGTAACACCATTCTTCTCAAGGCCAGGTCCGAAAGATTTAACCAACTCAGGATGGAAATCAGTGCGCGGCAGTATTTGTGCAATGAACGGTGACTTTGGTATGTCTTCGTTATCGCACAGAATATGAACCGCGTACTCGCCAACAGCAGTTGGATGGTATTTGACAAGAGCAGAACCATCACCATTGTCATGACATTCAATTTCGGCTTGTGAGGGACCAGCCACTGTGAAGCCTAGAGCACCTGTCTCACCATTCGTTTCAACGACAAAAGCAGCTGGATAGCCAATAACACCACTATGCAATCCCGGTCCATATGCAACAATAGACGATTCCTTCTTAGGTCCAACCTTAATTTCAAACGGTGACTTTGGTACCTCTTGACCACCATAGGTAACCATAACAACATAACGACCCTCTTTTGTTGGATAATAATGGCACTCGTATGTTGTACCATCAATTTTTGCTTGCATGACATTTTGATTTACACCTCCAGGTCCAATAACGCGCACCTCCGGCACTCCCTCACCAGCACCTTCCGTATATATTTTAAAATCAGCATCATCGCCGACGCGTACACCAGTTGCCTGTAGACCACGACCAGAAGCACGTACCTTACGTGCATCGGATAATGGCGCTACTTTAACGGGGAACGGACTGTTGGGTATGGGCGTGCCGGCGTAAAACACGTTCACCGAGTGTAGACCTTGCGAAGGTGTAACGTACTCACAACGCCATGTGTCTTCCTCCAGCTGACGTACTTTAGCAGCAACTGATGTCTTGTGACCGGCAGGATCAATAATAATAACTTCAGGCACACCACGTCCGGCATCCTTAGTGATGATATCAAAGAATGTTGGTTTCTTTATAGTGACACCGGTTGGCTGTACGCCTGGACCAGTGACTTTAACCTTTGAAGCATCACCAGCGTGTCCTTCCACTTTAACCGGGAATGGACTTTTCGGTATATCACGACCGGAGTATTTGACGGTAACCTTATGTGGACCCTCTTCTTTAGGTATATACGAAACGGTATATGTGAGATTCTTGTCATTGTTAAAACGTACATCAGCCTTTTCAACAACACCGTTGGGACCCTCGACTTCAACATCCACAACACCTGAAAAATTTTAAAATAAATAGATAAATTGTTCATTTGATAATTAGTATAATAGTTCAGGAGACACCAACCTTTGCCGGCTGAGAATGTTTCGATGGTAAAATTCGCTGGTGCTCCTACAACTGGACCAATTGGTTCAATGCCAGGACCATAAGCACGTACTCTATATAAAAAAGATTATGTATATTATTTAAATTAATTTGGTTGCGTATTTTTTTTTAATAAATGTGCTCAACGAAGCCTTGCATGAGTAAAAGAAATATTAAAAACCATTCAAAAAGCATAGAGCGGCACTTGCTGCATGCTGCATAAATGTACAAAAAATATTGGATATAAATGACACGTAATCCGGTTTAGGCTCCATATAAAATTTCAGCTCAGGAATTCATCTTTTGATCTCATAGAGAAATCTTTGTTTCTTCTTAAGTTTTGAATAAGTAAATTAAAATGTATTGCATACTTCTAGGCTGAATATTTTAAGGTGACATTTGGAACAAACGTATTGCATACATTTAGGCCTTGCCGAGAGTTATTTTTATTTTTTTTTTAAGATTTCTTATTCAGTAAAATTATTAAAATGATCAACGGATAATCAATAAAAATTTTATAACGTCTTATGTACAAAAAAAAATAGCGTCAAATGCCAACAATGAGAAAAAAATATAGTAAAATTATGTTAAATTTGGCTAAATTGAGTACTTTTTTTTTTGATAATAAAGAACAAGTTTAGAACAAAATGCGAGCAAGTAAGCAAATTTTAAGAAGCATAAACAAGAAAAGCCATTAAAAGAAAAAAACGCTCAAGGCTAATAATAAAAAAAAATTTCAAAACTGGTAAAACATAAAATATAAAAAAAAGCAAAGTGTAATCATGAACAAAAAAAAAAAAAATTAAGAGCTTGCGCTCGAAAAAAAAAAAAAAAATTCTGCTGAAATAAGGCCAAAAAAGAGCAGCCAAAACACAAAAGAGGCATTCCAAACTTACCGCGGTGGAGGAATGCTGAGTTTTGCATTTATTTTGGTTTTTGTTTTTTTTTTTTTCAGTGTTGGGGAAAACAAAATAAATTCCAATAAATTAAAAAAAGTAGACGTGAACGAATATTTATGTAAGAAATTAAAAAAAAAAAAAATAGTGATAAATTTACATAAGAAAAAAAAAGAAAGAAAAAAAAAAAAGAAAGAAGTTATTAGAACTCAGCCTGGATAATAGCGTGTTTTTGTGTTGTTTTTTTGATAAGAAAACAAGAAGTAGACTTTAGTGTTTGGGAAAGAACAAACAAACTAAAGACGTTTCCAAAAATTAAGAAAAGAACGACACATTTTTCTTTGAATGTGTTACGTAAAAGAAGACACGCTTCGAAATTTTTTTTTTTTTTTTTTTTTTTAAAAAAAAAGTGCCAGAAAATTAACAAAAAGTCTAGAATTGCAAAGTGAACAATTCTTAATTAAAAAATTTTTTTTTTGTTGTTATGCAACACTTATGACTCACCTATTCGGATTTGTCTTGGGACGCACTGGAGCACCTGTTTTTAGCTTAGCATTTGGATATTGCGATAGATATGTCATCATAGACTGTTCATCTACATTCGGATTAACCAATTCCTCTGGTTTAATCAATTGGCGTACATTAAGCCAATCATCGGCCAAACCCATAGCTTCCGAAGCATTTTGTACAGCATCTTTTGGATCCCAAAGTTCCCAATCGGGACATAAACCTGGAGCGCAAGCATCAACCAGTGCACCAACTGCTTTGCCGGTAGTCCAATCGTTTGTGAAATTGTTGATCGGTAATTCCGGTATGCGTGAATGTATCCAGTTGAGTAGACTAAATGAAACAAAAGCATATTAGTATCTATCTTATATGGTTTATGTTTAGTTTTCGAATTACCGTTGCTTTGGCGTTGGTCCAGAACCATTCAATTGATTTGCATCTTCGCCCTCCCACATGGGCATTGAAATTGAATAGTGCAGAATGAGTGTCCATATCAAACCCAATATCAGTTTCAGTTTGCAGTCAACAATGTCCGAAGAATCTGCAATGGAAAAGAAAAAGGTGTTAGAAATCAGACAAGTGTAAAAACATTAATTCAAGCAGTTAAAGCTATTTGGTACCGCTATGCCATATGCATCTAGCATTAGCTACACTTCGTTATAAATGTAATGTGTCTATTAATTGTCATAACCAAGTTGAAGAGTGGCATACACGATTTGATGTATCTAGTGAAACATGTTGCGCAGCTGCGCATCAAAATCATCAAACGTCAACTGTCGCGCATTTAAAAACGCCGGAGTTTTGCTAGAAAACTTTGTAAACTGTTACAGCAACTTGTTTAGTAGACCTGATCGCGAACGCAACTGCCTTTCGCAATTAGCTTCTTTTCTCTTCTTGGAATTTATTGTTGTCGTTGTGCGTATTTGGTTTGTTGTTCATGGTTCAAGTTCATGGTTGACACACGACCAGCTTGTTTTGCCGGTTTTTTTTTTTTTTTTTTTTGCAATCTTTTGTGCTTCTTTAATATCTTTCAACTCGCTTACTCTAATTGGCTAAAAGCGTTTATGAACTTAAACATGAATGCGCTTTAAAAGATACAAGCGCGCGCGCGACTAACTGTTTTGGTTTGTTTGTTTGATTTTTTCTTCTTCTGCTGATTGACTTTGATTGTCATTTTGCTTTTTAGCTTTTTTTTTTAGCGTTTTATATCGAATTTCGCAGCTTTTGTCATTTTAATTTTATGCAAATTTATGATGTTTTATCCATCATGGTTTATTGAACTTTTAATCGATAGTTAAGTTAAGCGGTAAAGAGATTGTATAAAATCTTCATTATAAGATTTTATCACTTCTGATGTCGCCGCGCATTCTTATCGATTACAAAATTAATTATTACAATCAAATAAAAAGTCTCAATTGCAATAGCAACAATAAAAAAAAATACACTTGGAAACACTTCACAGCCAATTAGCCACGATTAATAAAATAATGAAAACAGGCAGCAGACAGCCAGCTACAGCTACTTTAAAATCACAGTTTTACAGCAGCGTATGCCAATTGGAAAAGCGGTGCACGGAACCATGACAATGCGAGGCAGGCGAAGATTATAGCATTTTTTTTATTATTATTATAGGCATAAATGGCAGCGAAAGAGTGCGGCAATTTTTAACACTTTTGCTTCACGTCGCTGCTATCTTCACAGTGAATTTGCTTAACGAAGCGTTAAAGCGCTTTTTAAACATATTTGGGAAACCCGCTTCCGGCTAAGAAAAAAAAAGAAAACGTTTCTTATCATTAAAAGCGGGTGATATATAAAAAAAAAAAAAAAAGAAAAATAAACCACTTTCACAATTAAAACTGCGCACACAGCAATTTTGCTATTTTAGGAATGAAAAACAACGCCCAAAATGAATACACCTTCTCTCCTAATCGATTGCTGGTAAATCTTGTTCATGCGGTTTTTACCAAAGCGAATTCTAATTGGCAATAAATTTGCAACACGAAATTAGCCATAAAAAAATGAAGAAATAAATCTAAAAAAAAAAAAAGTCGATAAAATATTTATTTGGGTATAACCAAATCTTAAATACACTCAAAAAATTAAAAGAAAAGTGTGAATGGATTCTAGAGATTTACAGCTCAATAAATTTTATGTTAGCTTTTGATTTAAATACTTTTTTGTTCCTACACACTACCGGACCACTACAGCATTTTCCAGGCAGAAGAAATCGCAATAGCTTCAGAGACGATACAACAATTACAAATATCACAAGAACGGATAAACATATTCGTTGACAGTTAGTCCGCTTAAAAAAGCATTTTAGTCCGCACATTACACAGCAATCTAGAAAAGATTGACTCAACGGATAGTGGGATGAGGTGGAGAAACACAACTGATTTAAAAATTTTTCTAAAACAATGTGATCAAAGCCAAATGAGAAACTACAAGGAAGATATTGTAGATTACTAGTATGTATCCTGACAGGTCAATGCTTAGCGACTGCTCATGCGAAAAAGCTAAGTCTAACATCCACAGAAGTATGCAGAAGCAAATGTAAGGAACAGGAAGTCATGGGGATTTTGAGGTACCTCATCTGTCACTGTCCAGCTGTAGCTAGGACAACATTAAAATATCTAGACAAACCTCGGACCGCATCGTTAAAAAAGGCGGCCCGTAGAACTTACAACAAACTTCTGGCATAGTTCCTGACCGACCTCTGCTATTGGTATCACTAAGGACCAAAATTGTTTGTGTGGCAACCGACAAAACCTACCTTTCTAAACAATTTTTATGTCCCTAAATGAACCGATATGGACCAACTTTAGAGTTTTAAATCAAGAATAATCTCTCGGGTACAGTTTAAAATTTCTAATAGGTACATTTTTTTCGCAACCAAGCGTTATAGCGAGATAAGAAAATTTTCCCAAAGAACCGTAGGTCAAAAGTTAAAACTGCACTTCCTCCTTTTCACTTGAAAATTTGCTCTAGTTTTTTAAAAAGGATTTTTTTACACCAAAAAAGAGCTAGTTTTCCATGGGTCTATTCAAAAAATGTTTCCATTAACCGTTTTCTATATATCTTTGGGGCTTTTTTCAACTATTTTTTTTAGGATTTTTTTTTAATTATTTCTAAAAATCGAAAATGGATAGCTGGAAAAGCATTTTCTGCCGAGGAAGAAAAAGCTTTTCACGCAGCAACCGAAACCGGCAAAACCGGCAAAAGCACATCTTTAGTAACACATCGCATAGTAAATAAATAAGACATTATCAAGACAACGCAAAAAGAATTAATTTAATATAACATGAAATGCAGATAAGCGCTTATCGTGCCAAATTTGCTAGGTGAAAGTTGCCAGGCCACAGAATGTACAAATATTGTCCAAACAAAAACAACTTTATTAACTCATTAACTTTTAAACAAGATGATGCCTAATGAACATTATGCAGACAAGACAAAAAAAAATAAAAAATAAAGAAAACTGTTATGCTTAATAACCATTATAACCGGTCGTTTTCGATTAACTTGAAAGCAATCAATAAATCGCAAACAAAAAGAAAACATGAAACTAATGAAGCATTAAAAATGAAGATTACTGCTTAGAAGCTCAATCAATAGAAGGCTAAATTCTATTAAATCAGTTGACAACAATTCACAGTTAACAAAGAAGTTTCTAGAAGTTGCAAACTATTTAGAAACTAGTTGGGCGGCAGCATCTACGATGCGCAAGCGCAGTAAATCGATATTGGACAACACAAAGTACAAACAACAACAGCAACCTCGTTGCATGCGTGACTGGTTGGTTATAGATACATTTGTTCATTTGTGGCAGATAATGTTTGTTGTTTTGGAACGGGAATTGTTTTAACCGTGGAATACCGCAAGTAAATTGCGATTCAGTTACAGACTCATTTGGAGTCTGTCTTTGAACTTTTAAACAGGCGACAACTTTACTAATTAAATTAGTACTACAGATGTACTGCATGGATCTGCATGCAATCTGTTTACAGTTTAACTGTTTTGGTTTGTACAAGATCTTTTGCACGCCTGCTTAACGTTGTCATAACATACTCGTACATAACTCAACTGAGTTACAGTTTCTTTTGTCTTTTACAATAAATAAATATAGTATATCGTAGAGTATTATAAATTATATATTTTATATGTAGGAGAAGGAAGTACATAGCATTCGAAGTATGCCAGAGTTGAGAATTTTTGGCGTGGGTTGAATTTCGCAGCAAGATATTCAAGCAGCCACGCAAAGCCACGAATTGCAGAATTTGTTATCCCAACCTCAAAAAAAAAAAAAAAAAAAAATAAGAAAAAGACTTGTCTTGAAGACAGCTGCTGCGGCAGCGGTTATGGCTGGTTCACTTGAGAAACATATCCACGATACGATACATATGTGGAGTTGTTTCTCTAGCTTTGGCTGCTGTCTCTGCTGCTGATTTGGGTTAATTGGCGACTATGACTTCAACTGCTGCTTGCGGCTTTCTGCCTAATTTGAATTTATTACTGCGAAAAAACATAGAAAATCGAAAACAGTTTTGCAGAAATTCATTCAAGATACAATGACAAATTTTGCACTTTGGAATACAACACATATCGTACTCTGAATAATAAATTTTATTTTTCTACTTGGTTTGTATGCACAAAAGCATGATAGCTAAGCTAATCTTATCGTGTATGTATGCTGAAAAAGAAAAAAAAAATTTGGTATATCATTTCTATTTTAAATTCAGCCACAAATCATCGATATTTCGCGAAATCTTTGAAATACAATCCAATGACGTTAGACTATGATAATGTCTGTCATGTCATTTTTTCGGTAAGCGTTGATGATGCATACGAATTCATTGAAAAAAAATATAAAAAAAACTCTAAAAATTTAGGTTGCAATTGTTAAGAGCTGAATCATCGAATTATTAACAGCTTCGCATACGCGGTAAATGTTGATGATTAATAATATTAATAATAATAATAAGAATAATAACATGTTTATAGCAAAATATTTAAATATATCGTTTCTTAAAAAAACATAGCTTTCCGCTATGATTCAAGGTTTCCGTTTAAAAGTTTAGAATTTCAAAAGAATGTACTTCCGCTTGAGGCTCGAAGTTACAATTTTTTACTTATCAACGTTTTGCGTAACAAAATACACTTTTTTATATTTTGAAAATGTTCTTATTAGTTTTTGAAAATAGTTGGTCTAGGCCCATTTATATTTACTTGAATATTCTTTTTTGTTCCGCTTTAATTTGAGGTCTAACATAGAATCCCAATTTTAAATATTTAATATTAAAGACGAATTCATTGCTCAGAAATGCTTTTTAAAACTTAATAGCCCCATAGGCTACCGCCAACTGAAACGTGTACCTACAGCCATCTGATCCAGATGTTCCTTTATAAGGTAGGATTTTTAAATAGTAGTATTAGGGTTTGTATAAAGAAGATGTTTTACGTCTTCTAGCGTTTGGTGTTTTTCAAGAGGGGAACCTAGTCTTTTGCCTAAAAGACAGTAATCGGAAATTACCGCTACGCATTTTCAGAGTCCATTTACGGTTGTACCTTGTTCATTAGTTCCTAGTAGTGCTACAAGTTTCAAGGTTATACCAGATCTGATTGAACAGGTCGACACCAAATATGATTTAAACATTCGACTTGGTCTATCTTAAAGATTTTTAATCGAAGAATTCGAATCTGGTCCTAAAAATTTTCCATTTCCAAGATTTTTAGAAAAATGTTTTTGGTCAGCGAGATCTTAAAAATATAACCATCTGATCACATCTGACTTTTTTGGAAAATTTGTTTCATTCAAAACATACTATGAATGTAGTCATAAAAAGTTGTGCTAAATACAAATTTTTCATTGATATCTTCAATTTAAGCCTAGTTTGGTATTTCTTTCACCTCAGGCTCATCTGGTATATAAGTACATATGATCAAAAACAGACAAAAACTATTTCTTTTTTCAAATTTTCTCAAAATCTTGACGTAATGGAACATTTTTAAGACCAGATTCGTGTTCGGCAAAGCAAAATTTTTAAGAAAGTAAATATTTTTTTTCCAGAAGCAGAGTTTAAAAGTAAGTAAATAAATATTTTGAGCTACTACAACATATAAATAAATATATTTTATTTAAATAGATAATAGTACGAAAAATTAAAGCAAACAAGGAAAAGAGTTAACTTCGGTTGGACCGAAGCTCATATACCTGTTACACAACATTTGACGTGGATAGACCTTCGTGTGCAGCATTTGTATTAAATTTTATTTCAAAATTCTAAACAAATTAAATATATTCTTAAAAATTTAGGAATTCGCGGTCCGATTTAGACCAATTTTAAACTGAAGATTTGGCTTAATATACGAAGCATTTGTACCATATTTGAAGCCATTTGCTTTATAAATAAATTTTTTCTTATAAGAACTTGACAAAATGTTATTCTTTTCTATGGGAGCCATATCTAAAAGTGGGCGTGGCACATTGATTTTAACATAGAAACTACACAGGACCTAGAAAAGCTTAAGTTTAAAATTTCAGCCCAATATCTTTAAAACTGAGCGAATAAACCGCGCAGCAACACACAGACAGACGGACAGACGGACAGACAGACGGACATGGCTAAATCGATTCGTCTCGTCGAGGTGATCAAGAATATATATACTTTATAGGGTCTATCTTGGCTCCTTTAATGCGTTACAAACTTTCCGACAAACTGAATATACCTGTTTACACTAGTGTAACAGGTATAAAAAGAAACAAGGAAAAACGTTAACTTCCGTGGAACCGAAGCTGAAATACCCGTTTAATGGGCGTGGCGTCTTGGTTTTGACCCTGGATGACAAAAGAAATGTTTTTACCCAATTGGGAGCGAGTACATTCATAAATAATTACTATTTTGAAACAAAAAATCGAAAAAAATCGATAGGATTGTATTGGGGCCATACCTAAAAATGGGCGTGGCACCCTCATTTTCGAACTCAACCTAGTCGTTGCCGAGAAAAACTTAAGTTTAAAATTTCAGCCCAATATCTTTATATCTTCATCGAAAAAATTGCATAGCAACAAACAGACGGACAGAAGGACAGACGGACATGGCTAGATCGATTCGTCTCATCGAGCTGATCAAGAATATATATACTTTGTGGGGTTTCCGATGCCTCCTTCAATGCGTTACAAACTTTTGGACAAACTGAATATACCCATTTACGCTATGTGTAACGGGTATACAAAAATAGTGAGAAAAATTATGTTTATCATTTCTCATAGGAAAGAGCAATATTTTTTATAAGGCTTTTCTTATTATCTTTGTCGATTTTTTTTTTTTTGCTCTTTTCTATTTGAATTAGTGAAATTAATTTTTGCTTTTTATATTTATTAATTTCAATAGAAGCAATTATTTATGTTTTGTAACAATGTATTTCGAATTCTGTAACTCAAATCCAAAATATATGCTAAGAAATGCTTAATGCTATTAGAAACACTTTATTGCAAAATGAAGTTCACTTTCAGTGAAGTGTATTGAAGTTTCGATCATAACAAATAAATTTTATTTCATATTTGTTACTACCATGCTTAGGTATTTCTACAAAACAAAAATGTTTATTTCCTTTGCGTTCTATATTTGCCATTGTTGCTACTGAAATGCAAATCGAGATAAAAATTTCTTAGAAGTCTCCTAAGTTTAATAAAATAAATTATTTTTATGCAAACCATGGTTGCGGCTTTATCGCACATTTGTCGCATGATTAAAAGCGCCAGCAAAAAAAAATGTCAAGTTTAAAAATATAAAAAAAAAAAAATAGTTGATAAAATACAAATGGAGAGAAAAAAACTGACGTCAATTAAACAATAATAACCAACGATGAACGAAAAAAAAATAAATAAAATATTACATAATTCCATAACAAATCAAAATGAAAGCGAAAATGGGTCAAGAGCCAATTCGAATTTGAATGACTTAAAAAAAAAACTCATATTTACATTTCGACTTCATTCATTTGAAAATTTTCACACGCATAGCCAAATTTCCCCAAATTTGGGTACAATATTAGCCGAAACCAATTATAGGAGTGTCATCGTGTAGCAAATCGTTTGCATGGCTCATAAATTAAAAGCATTTCAATATGGAAGACAAAGAAGTTTTATTAATTTTCATTTCGGGGCGCCAAAATTTTTTCCAATTTAATATTTAAGCAAAAAGCAAAGATTGATCAAACAGAAGCAAAGAAAAAAAAAATTAGCTGGAAAAAAAGAATTTAACTTCAAACATGGAAAGAATTTGGGATGATGTCATTAAGCGAATTTAACTTAACGAATTTTTATCGTTATTTTTTTTTTTTTGTATTTTCAGTTACTTTTATTTCATTTGTTTGTTGATTTTTTTTTTTGTGTTCTGGTTTTATTTCATTCGTTCAACAAATTATTGTCATCATGTGTGTGTGAATGAGATAGAGTTGAAATATATTTCAGTACGAAAGAGAGTAACTTAAGAGGGTAACACTAAAAGATTTGAAAATATTTAAATACATGCTAAAACTTTAAAGCAATCACGCATGTAGAAACTTTTAGCAGATAATCGGATAATATTTAATGATGCCGCAAAGTCAGTAAAGTTTGCCATGAGTTTTATATGGAAAAATAACACTTTTTCGTAGATTTAGTGTAGAAATCTGAAAATTTAATATTTTTTTTTAACGGATAAGCATGTTTCTCTTCAAACACGATTCTAGAAAAATATCTAATCATTCATTTTTTTATTTTTTTTAATATTTAATATTTTGTATAGAATTTAAAAAAAAAAATAGAACTTCGGGATGGGATGGGACGTTGTTAATGGTCTAATGCAAGTCACGTTGTGTGGGGCTTATGCCAAAAAATGAGCGTGGCACCTTAGATTAAATATTGAATAATATTTAAAAGTGTTTTTTACGCAATTTGGAGTCAAAACATTACTAAAAATGGGCGGAAAGTTTGTATGGGGACTTTAGCTAAAAATGGGCGTGGCGCCTTGCTTTTGATATTGGGTGATTTAGATGTGTTTTAAGGCAATTTGTAGTGAATAAATTCCTAAATAAATAACCATTTTCATACAAAAATTCGAAAATGGGCGGACACCTAAAAATGGGCGTAGAAAATTTGATTTGACATTGGGGGTCTATACCTAAAAATGGGCGTGGCAATTTCATATTCAAACTTGACCTGGTCGTTGCCAAGAAAAGCTTAAGTTTCAAATTTCAGCTAAGTATCTCCAGTAGTCTCCGATAAAATCGCGTTGAAATAAACAAACGGACAGACAGATAGACAGACGGATATGGCTTAATCGATTCGTCTCGTCGAGCTGATCAATAATATATATACTTTAAATAGAGCAAACCTTAAAATTTTTCTTTTTAAAACTGTATTATTATTATTTAATCTAGAATCTACAAATTCATAGTGGATCAGATCCACCGACAGGAAATTCGGCCCGCAGAGCTTTTTTTGTAAATTCTGTTTTATTCACAGTACTTGAATACATGCATCATAAAAGAATACAAAAAACATACTTCTTTCGGAAATCATAGGCTTTATTTTCACGTAGCCCGAACCCTTTACAATAATGTGGTCCCAAGGACTTTCTCTCTTTTTCCCACTCTTTTGTCGTGCCTCAAGTCTCCCTAAAAAAGTTGCCATTTAAGAAATTAAGTTTCCAAGCGTTATTTCTGTGACAGTTTTTTAGGTTTCGCCTTCAGATTCAAAAAACTTTCAGCATTATTCTCGCATACATATTTGTTTTTCAACGCTTTTTTTTTTCTTTTGGTTTTGTTGTGAATGTTTTTATTTCATTTAGAAATAATTAAAAAAAGCTAAAAAGAAATCGACGTCGTCGCCACCGTAGCCGTCACTTATGCCGCAAGATACAGATTTGAATTGTTTTCTTGCTCAAAGTCGTTCGTCCGTTAAAAGAAGAAAAGAAGAAGAAGAAAACCAGTTTCATTGGCACTCGAGATGTTAAGCCGGGTTCAAAGTGTTTCAAAAATGCATGTGTGTTCGTTTAGGTTGGTCTTTTTAAGCTGACTTTAGTCGTCACACTTCGGTCTGACGAATATCACATATAAAAGAATTGTTTGTTCTCTAAAACCTTTAGGAGCAACGGATGAAGTGGTGCAAGTGGGCGCGATTTACTCAAGTATATTATTAGTAGATAAAAAAAAAAAAAAATAAAATAAATAAATTCCAAAGAGAACAACAGAGATACTATAGAGCAGACATAACAGCTTTTGAAGTAAGAAATTGTATTCCATAATTTTGGAGAGAAAACTTCATATGAGATACTTTTTTTTTTTTTTTTTTGTAGATTTAGTAATATTTACGTTTAATTTCTTTTTTTTTTTTTTGTAAGCCCATTAATAAGTCTTGTGAAATCATTTATAATTTATTTGTAACGCATTTGAGAAAACGTTGCAGTGTTTATTTTTAAAATGAAATTTTATTCATATCATAATATCTCTTATCTTTATGAAGTTTTGGTTTTAAAATTTAGCAGCAATCTTAACATAATGTTAAGAATTTGTATCTAAGATACGAGGCATTTTTATAGAGAAAAATTGTGCCAAAAAATACTAGAAATATTCGGCAAAAATTTTGACAAAAACATAACTCCAAACCATAATTATGGTAACATTATATAAAAATATTTAAAAATTATATTTATATATTTAATTAATCAATTTGATATGTATATAGTATGTATATGATACCCACTACAATAATGTTATCTATTTACTTTCGAATTTCTTTGGGGTAGTTCGCGACACAATTAAAGATAATGAAAACATCGAAGACAAACAAGTACATACAAGTTTGTTAACAGAGCTGGTATTTTATTTACAAAGCTGTCAATTATTAAATGATCTATATACATACTTGCATAGACATCTGTACTTATTGTATTTATATGTTGAAAATTCATGGTTCTAGATCTTTTTTTTTTAAATTGAGTATATATAAAAAATAAAAATTAAAACAAAACCTAAACAGATAACGTTTTAAAAGTGATGACTAATAAGCTCAAAATGAAAATAAATAGAACATAAACATTTGAAATCATACTACAGAAGCACTTATCGCTAGAAATTGATTTAAGTTTAAAGTTCTACACCAATAAAATCGTAACAATTGTATGATTGATTAACAATAATGTCATCAACTATTTATAAAGCCCTCAAATGATTAACGAATGCAATCTGAAACGTCATAGATTAAAACGTTATTCTGCTCTTTCTTATCAGTTTGCTGTTACATGCCAAGTTGTGTTGTCTAGCTTAGTCTTTTTAAAGTTCTGGACTATGGAATATTTTTTTAATGATCCCAAGTAGTTTTGGTTACTCTGATGTTAGCTATACTGCAGTACAACATTGTCATTTGATTTTTGTGATGTTTCTTTTTGTATGCCTCCTCGAGCTGCTTTAGTTTACAGACCCCATTAAAATGTACTTTTATAAAGCCTTTACTGACAGTCTTTGCACTGTTCAAACTATAAGGGCTATTATTTGAAAATATTCTATAACCTATAACCTTGAATGGGTGTATCCAGAATCTTAAAATTTAAAAACGTAAATGTAAAAAAAAATTAAAATTTGTACTCGGGGCTTATTGAGAGATCTCAAAATAGATTTTTATAACTTTATTAAGGAAAGGAATAGACTCTTTAAATTTCACAAGTAGATAGAGAATAAAAAATTTTGTTTTGGAACTTTTAAATAATTAGAAGTTTAAAATTTTTCATAATTAGTCTATAATCTAAGATGTGATTTAAGAGTGAAATCAATTTCCTAGTACTGCAGTACATTTAGAAGTTACTATTTACATCAGATGATGATACTCTCGAAATTTTTTGAAAGAAATCAGTAACGGAAACAGTTACAATTTTAATTATACTCTGTACCCAAAGGGTATATACGCTTGTGTGAATATATGTAACAGACAGAAGAAGGCTAGATAGATCCTATAAAATATCTATATTCTTGATAAGCATTGGAAGGAGAGTCTAACTAGCTATGTCCGTCCATCTGTCATGCTGTCTGCCGTATGACAATGATTATTTCGAAGACTATATAGATAGAGCTTCTATATTTGAAACTTAGACTATCCTAAGTCGTCAAGTGTGCACTTGCAAACGGTTTTTCTTTAGCCCCATTTTAAAGGGTACCCCCATACAAATCTTCCCTTAAATTTTGGGTTTTTGCTTAAAAACGTCATTGTTTCTTATACTATGAAGTCTTAATTTGGTATAAATTATGGTATATTGGTATATAGTTAACTTAGGCAAGTCTTCTTAGATTTGGCCTTTAGTTTTATTTATTTATTTAGTTAAGTTAGCCAATCTTCTTAGATTTGGCCTTTATTAATTTATTATAATTTGATTAGTGACCTCACAATAACGTTGTGAGTTCACCGTAGTTCTTTCTACGACGCACAATCAAATTATATCACGTTCGGCGTGGTTCCTTCCACGAGACAAGATCAAATTAAACTCCGTTTTAATTTATAAGAACGATTTATTAATTATGACTTCACTCCTGTGCGGTCATTATTTAACTAACTTAACATCTGCATTTCTCCTTATTCTTATCTTCTAATGTTATGCATGTGCTAGTAAGTATTTATGTGTGTGTATATATGACTCCCCCGCAACAAGTTTCAACAATTTAAATTGGGGAATCAAAATAAAAGTTTACAATTTCGATTACATAAACATAGATACTTTCTTATATTAAATCTTATTCTGAAATTTGTATTTTCTTTTAACTTGATCTTTGTAAATTCTCTTATTTCTATTTTCTTTTGATATTAAGTAGTTGCCTTCTTGGCTATAATTTTCAATTAACTTATATTTAGGGTTTGATTTGCCTACTTTAAAGTTTTTTACATAATCGTTTTTAAAAGTACCACTATTCTCGATATTATTCTTTAAGTTTTGATGTTCTTTTTTTTGTTTGATTGTTTCTGAAAACTTTTCTAATTGTTCCGAGCTAAGTAAATTGTTTAGAAAATCTATTGGCTTATGCTTTGTAGTAGAATGGATGGTATTGTTATAGTGAATGATAGCTTTCGATACTTTGGCTTGGATAGTATCTTTATTTTTATCGTCTGCATTGAATAATCTTATGTGTTCATTTAATGTCAAATGCAGTCTTTCGACATCCGAGTTCCCAGTTTTCTTGTATGGAGTTGTAAAATGAACATCTATTTTATTATCAATAAAAAATTGTTTTATTGTAACAATATCAAATTCATTGTCTGTAACTATAAGCTGCGGCTTTCCTAAATATTGAATTCGTTCTTTAATTGCATTTAGTAGCGAAATCCATGATCTATCTCTTAGATAGTGTGTAGTAGCGTATTTAGTTAGCTTATCTATAGTTGTGAGATACATAATATTTCGTTGCGGAAACCAAATATCTAAGTGCATTATCTCGTTTTTGTTTAGTAGGAGTTTCTGTAATATTTAGTTCATATTTTATTGGATTTCGATCGTATTTCGCAAGGTTACATATGTTACAGTTATTAATGTATTTTTGAATTACTTTTTGAAGATTAGGATAGTAATATATTTGCTTCAGTTGTGAGTAAATCTCGTTTATTCCTCTATGATTGTTTTTTAGATGCTCGTCTTTGATTATTTTTAAAATTTTTTCGTGGTCTGTTATATCGTTTAGTAGTATACATGATCTGATTACTTTTAAGTTTTTGTTGCATGCGAAGTATTGTCTATAGCATTCTTGAATTGTAACGTACAAGTTGGTATCTTCGCAATATATTGCAATTAGGCCTTTTTCTGGGAATATTTCCTGCATGAGTTTTAAAATATTTGATTTATTTTCGTTTATGTTTACAATATGTCTTATTTTTCCTTTATACAAGATTTTGATGGTTCGTGATTCTTTTTCCGATTTTTTTATTACCATTTGCGTTTTATATATATTTAGAGCATTTTCTGTCATTTTAATAAAGTTTAAATTATCAGATTGAGCGCTGTGAATTGTTTCGCAATCGTCAGACTGGATAGAAAACAACTGTATTAAATCTGTTGCAAAATCGAATTCAGATTCGTGCATTTCTTTGTGTGATTGTACTGGTTCATCGAGTTCTGCTAAGAAAATATCAACTTTATCTATATGTATGTTTTGACTATTTTCCGGTGCTTTGCATGAAAATTCGGGATCTACTATCCTACTTAGTCCGTCTGCTAAAACGTTTTCTTTACCTTTTATAAATGTTACGTCAAAGTCGTATTCGTTCAGTTGGATTTTCCATCTCTGAAGTTTTAAGTTTGGTTCTTTTAAATTATTTAGCCATATTAATGGACGGTGGTCCGTTTTAACTACAAACTTTCGTCCGTACAAATAGTAATGAAAATATTTTATTGCCCAGTAAATCGCTAGGAGTTCTTTCTCAATAGTACTGTAGTTTAGTTCGTTAGTTTTTAAGGTACGACTAGCATAGCAGATTACTTTATTTTCTTGCATGAGAACGGCTCCTAATGCGTGATTGCTGGCATCAGTAATGAGTGTAAACTGCTTGCTAAAATCAGGATATGCCACGATTGGTTCACTTTTAATTAGCAATTTTAGTTTTTCGAATGATTCTTTATATGTTATATCTTTTAAATCTATTTTAGAATTTTTTTTCAAGTATTTTATTAAATCTTTTGCAATCTTAGAATAGTCTTTTATGTAGCGCCTTAAATAATTGGTCATCCCTAAGAAACTTTTGATTTGTTTATGGGTTGTTGGCAATTTTATGCCATCAATTATATTAACTTTTTTTTGACTGGGTTTAAGGCCCTCTATATTTAGAACGTGTCCCAAAAACTCAATTTCGTTTTTAACAAACTCGCATTTGTCTACTTGGAGTTTCAGGTTAGCGTTAGCGAGACAGCTTAATATTTTCGTAAGATGCTCAACATGTTCTTCGAAGGTTTTCGAAAATATGAGAATATCGTCCATGTAAACCAAACAGAAACGGTCTATGTAAGCACTGAGTACATTATTCATTAGTTTTTGAAATGTTGCAGGCGCATTACGAAGACCAAAAAGGCATACGCAAGAACTCGTAATGTCCGTTGGCTGTAGAAAATGCTGTTTTTTGAGTATCATCTGGGTCCATTTCAATTTGATAAAAGCCTTTGGCGAGATCTAATAAAGAAAAAATTTTGCACCCCCTAACCTATCAAATATTTCGTTAATATTGGGAATAGGGAATCGATCTTCGATGGTTTGTGCATTCAATTTTCTGTAATCAACGACGATGCGCCATTTCTGGATACCAGATGCATCTAATTTTTTTTGAACTACCCATACAGGGCTATTATAGGGGCTGTTTGAATATTTTATTATGCCTTGATTTAGCATGTCTTCTATCTGTCTATTTACTTCGTCCTTATGGGCTTCAGGATACCTATAGGCTTTTGTGTAAATAGGTGTATCATTTTTCGTCTTTATTTTGTGTTTCACTTCGTTAGTAAAAGACAGGTTATCCCCTTCTTTGTAAAATAAACTTTTAAAATTGTTAATAACAGTGTTCAGTACGGTTTTAGACTTTGAATCGAGATGTTCCGTATGAACCAAATTGTGCATGTTCACTTCAGCGATCTTGATTTGTTTTGTGTTATGTATTTGTAAGTCAAGACTAGCTTTGTTTAAGAAAATTTTTCGTTTAGGGTAGTTAATAATTGCGTTTAAATCTTTTAGTATATTTCCCCCAATAATTCCATCGAACTTATTGTGAAATTTGTATTCTAAAAACTCGCACCAATAATTTTCTGTTTGGAACTCCTTAAATGAAGGAAATCTACAAAGTTTCTTTACTTTAATAATATTTCCCATTGCTTTAACTTCTACATCAACATCTTTTCTCCATTTAGGATTGCAAACTTTTTCATTTATAATACTGAAATCCGCTCCAGTATCAATAATGAAAAGAAGATCTCTAATAGGGGTTTTTATTGTTATATAGGGTAGGTTTCTTGCCCCTCCAATTGAAAATTTGAGTCTATTTGGCCTACATCCATTGGAACAGGAGAATTCTTAAGGGAATTGTTTATACCAGTTGATTGGTTAGTGCGAGTGGTGTTTGTAGACATACGAGAGTCAGCGGTTTTATTATTAGAATAATTTCTGATTCCCTCGAATTTTTTGTTATGTCGTTTACTCGAGTTGTTGCTGTTGGAATTATCTTCTATCAATTGCTGATTTTGTTCATTTTGAGTATGTGTATCATTTAAGATTTGATCATTGTTGTTTTGACAGTCGTTGCTAAAGTTTGTTCTAAAGTTTGTTTTATTATTTTTGTGTTTTCGAAAGGATCCGTATAGTGTGTAATTTTGATGTCGGGCCACTTCGATAATTTTATACGCTTCATCTAATGTTTTTGGGTCTCTGGCAAAGATCATAGTCTTAGTAGGCTCAGGTAAATTGTCACGAAATACCCTGAGTGAAATTCGGTTAACTTCAGATGTAGTATAAGTCTCGTCAGAATGTGTCAGTATTCGGTTATGTAATCTGTTAGCAATTTCGTTAATTTTATCGTAATACAGCTCTATAGTTGACTCGACCCTACACAATTTTAACATGTCCATTAGCTCATCGCTATTTTCTTTTTCACCAAAATGTTTAATTAGTATTTCTTTAAGCCTATCCCAGGAACTCACGTTTCCATATCTATGTAAGATTGGTCTTGTTAGTCCAGTACATTTGTTTTTTATGTATCCAAATAAAATATCTCTCGAAAGTGTATCAAACGAAACAATTGCCGGCGTTATTTTATCTACTTGCTCTATAAAATCTGGTAATTGGTTTTTATCCGTCCCATCAAAATCTCGTACAGCTTTTATGCAATTCAGATAAAGGTTAAATGCAGCTATCTGTTCTGAATTCATTTTGATACCTGTAAACAAACGATTATAATTTTTTGTTCTTTTTTTTTTTTTTTTCAAATAAGGTATAGTTAATTCGTTTTGTTAGTGACAATATTTTTTTTTTTTTTTTTCACTTATCTCTTATGTTTTCGTTTTTTTTTTTTTTTTTTTTTTTTTTTTATACTCTGTGCGTTGTTATCCAGACGAAAAAACGGTAAACGAAGTACGAAAATAATTAGTAGCTTTTTTTTCTATGTCCTCTCTTCTCGTTTCGCTGCTTTACTTTGTCCGCTGCTTTCCAGACGTAAGAAAACGGTAATTGAAGTATTGAAAGATAATGATCATTAGCTGCTCTCCACGTTGACGATGCTGATAAGACAGTAAAATTTTTCCATGTGCTTTCAGCCAAACGTAAGCGGGAATTTTATTTAAAAAGCGTTGTTGAAAATATGTTTCAAGATGCTTAATAGTTGTTTTTATTATTATTTATCCCATCCTCGTCGCCAGTTAACTTAGGCAAGTCTTCTTAGATTTGGCCTTTAGTTTTATTTATTTATTTAGTTAAGTTAGCCAATCTTCTTAGATTTGGCCTTTATTAATTTATTATAATTTGATTAGTGACCTCACAATAACGTTGTGAGTTCACCGTAGTTCTTTCTACGACGCACAATCAAATTATATCACGTTCGGCGTGGTTCCTTCCACGAGACAAGATCAAATTAAACTCCGTTTTAATTTATAAGAACGATTTATTAATTATGACTTCACTCCTGTGCGGTCATTATTTAACTAACTTAACATCTGCATTTCTCCTTATTCTTATCTTCTAATGTTATGCATGTGCTAGTAAGTATTTATGTGTGTGTATATATGACTATATATTATATATGATACTCCATTATCATATTATTTATGATACTCCCAATGAAATATTATATTAAAATATGGGTGGGACCAAAAAAATTTTAGGTATAGCCCCCTTACAAATATACCCAATTTTTAAAGCTTTTGTATGAAAATCCAATGTAATGAGGTATGGTAGTAAAATAGGACTTAACTTAAGGCACATAATGATTGGGTAAAGGGTATCTTGCAGACTTCAGCGTTTTTTTTTTTATTTTTTATGTGAAAGTATGTATTTATTGACAGCGTTTTGAAAAATTTAAACAATGATTGATTGTAATATTTTTAAATAAAAACGTAAGAGCTATCTGCACCGAATTTGCAAAAATATTTTATTAAAACTGTAAAAATTAGAAAAATAATACTGATCTAGAATACACGTATATTGTATATAATCTAAATGGAATCATATCACGATGGGATATGTACTATTGACTTTATTAATTTTTAAGAGTGTATAAATATCTACTAGGTAAAGCTTTCTGGTTATATATCATTCAAAAATAGACATCAATAAGACAAGATAAAAATAAAATATGTAGTAGTAAGCTCTTATATCGCATGCAAGAGGCGACATAAAGTATTAAAATAAATTTAATTAAAAAAACTTGAAAAATTAATTAATGCAAATTCAAAAGAACGGAACTGTATCAAATTAACACAGGTGTATCAGGGTTAAAAAACACAAAACAACAAATTTTAACGAAAATCAGCTGACCGGCAATGTTTCATTTGAAATCGAAACTTTTCATATCACTCAAAAAAACCAAAAAAAAAAAAAAAAGTATATACAAGACCAGAATATTCGTACATTTTAAAGATAGTAGTACTAGGTACGTGCATATAGACGTGATAAGTGAGTGATATCAAAATCAAGCCGTAATAAAATTAACCTTCGGTTCGAATACGCTTCGTTGCGATTATTGTTGTTCGTAATGAATGCGAAGATCATATTCTCATTGACATAAAAAAAAAAAAAACAAAAAAACAATCGCATTTTAAATAAAATATTATATGAAACTATGACGTCATTGTGTATCTCAAACTACGTAGAGACTTGTTGCGCTTGAGATGTTGCATGAGTAACTATGTAGAAAGTAGTTAGCTATGCTGAAATCTAAAACACAGCACAAATTTGCAACAAATCGCAAAGCATACTCAATTTAGAATACAATTAAATACGAGAAATGTTGCATTAAAAATTATACAAAAAGTTAAATGAAAGTAAATCACAATCGCATTGGAACGCTTGAATGACATCATTGTTTGAATCAATATGGCTGTTCTTTTTTTTTTATTCGCGAGTTTATGGGAATGCAGGGCATGAAAGCTTAAGCGTAGCTAGGGGGATTTTGTTTATTTGAAACAAATTATTACTGGAAGTACTACGCCCATGTCTCTGACAAGTCTGACATTCGAATTGAAACGAATCGAATTGAGCACAGCAAAACAAATTGAAGTATTATGGAGTAAGAATGAGCGGGAACAGATTGCAAAACACTTTTAAGTTTTGATGATGTGTTTCAAATTGGTGCGAAAGGGAACAATAGCGAAAGAATGATGATCTGACTAATAGATTAATGGGCCATTATGTAACAATAAAAGAAATATTTTCACGCACGACGACGATGATGACGACGACGACGACGATGCTGATGACAGCGTCTACAAAATTCGTTGCTAAAAGCAAAAGCTTAAACGCTGAGAAATGCAATTCTAAATATGTATGAGATGCCATCGCAATCTACGACATGTTTGTGTATTGAGTTGTTAATGAAATACAATTTATAAATTTTGCATTTATAATCATTTCAAAACGAATAAAAATAAATATTATTGAATCACGAAAAAAAAAAAAAAAAATTAATCATACATCATTGTAATCGCTAAATGATATCATAGTTGCATATTTTTATATTACTCTTCGGAAATTGCGGTAACAGGGGTTCTATAAGTTTGTCAGAAAGTTTATATTAAATGAGATTTTTCTACGTGGAATCAAGTGTTTTGTACAATGTAAAGTATGTTTTGTTATTCAAAACATTTATGAACTTCTTTAAACAGAATAGGGGGAAAAATAGGGAAAAGTTTTTCTTATTGAATACTCGTATACCTTTGAAACTTTTTTTTGGTCACATTTTACATATAGAAACAAAGAATCTCCTGCACCGGGTCAGGTGTGTTTTAAGCGAGCTTTTAAAATTATTATAAGGGCCCCGGGAAAGCCTATGCAAAAAATGATGGTTTTCAGGACCTCAAAATTTTAAGATGAGCATCCAACTGGTTTAGGAAATATTTGGAGTTAAAGTGGACTCTGCATAAGCAAGTTTAAAATATCGAGGTCCTGAAAACTGGCATTTTTGCTTTTTTTGCTCAACGTTTTTAAATACTGCAAACATTTCTTCTCCACGGATTTTCTGTATGAAGTTTATTGTTTATGTTTTTTATTTGAATTTATAGCCTATTACTTGACAATGGTTCCAATAACATAAGCACTCTAAAATTAGGTCCTTTAAATTGAAAATACTGTATACTGTCTTCAAGTATTGTATTATAATTTAAGATTGCTGCAATATTCATTTTCAACTTTTCTCTGCTCTTTAAGATTATTTCATCCCCCGGATATGACTTCACACTCTAAATTTAGAAATATTTAAAGTTTCAAATGTAGCGCAGGTAACAGAGCGCATCAGTATTATTTGTATCTTATTAACTACTTTATATTCAAGCTACAATCTAAACTTTTCATGTTTATTTTTTTTGTTTCATTTATTTTGCTTGCAAGCATATATGTAGATACTCACCGATATTAACAATCTTGATGCCTTCGTCTTCGAGGAATTTTAATGCGACCGAAACGTTCTCCAGTTTCTGACTGCGGAATGTTGGACGTTTATTGTATTTAGGCATAGGCTTTTGTGACAGCACCTCAATGAGCGCAATCAAACGCAAACCATCTGAGAGATCAGTTTCCAAACTGTTAATGGAACGATCGATAGTCTTTAGATGTTCATTGGCCCAACGTGTAAAAGTGTTCTGTTGTATCTTCTTCCATTGTGCATCTTCGGCTAGATCACGTTCGGCCTCCATGTCCTCGTCAAAGTTTTCGTCGTATTGATCCGGGTGTGGTTGTTGGAGTTGTTGTTGTTGTTGTTGGTAGTAGTCGTTTGACTGCATTTGAGAGAGGCATGCGAATAAGGGGTATTATATGCGATTAGAACTCGTTTAAGATTTATGTAAGTTTTTTTTTTTTTTTTGTTTGAGGTTTTATGGTTTTAGAATTGATTTGCATGAGACATGATATGAAACGGGAAGTTTTATTGTTATAGCTTTTTATATGCGAGAGAATGGAAATCCCATAAAGAAATTTGCAGCATTTCCATTTAACAATTAATTTGCAGACGTAAAGTTGGTGAAAGAGGGAGCAGCAGCACACCACACCATAAAAATGCCAATGTTGTCGCAGCTAGTTAGCGAAAAGGTGGCCCAGATTTCACAAAAATACAACACAAACACACACACATACAGCGCACAAAAAAATGTATAGATAAATAGACAGACGGACGGGATATACAATGCACGATATGTCGCGCCAATTTCAATTGGAGTTGGCATACAACCGTCAGACACGATTGGAAAGCCAAAGATCTCAGCCAACAAACATTGTGAGAAAGCTGAAGAGATTTACAGTGAGATTGAGAGAGAGAGAGAGCGAAAAATGCGTAAAGTTCGCGTGCCGCAAATATGCGCATCTGTGTAGATGTACCAGAGGCACAGTGGTTTATAAAGGTTTTAATAAAAAAAGATTTCAACAAAAAAAAAATAATATGTCAAATTAATTATTTTTAAATAAATTTTAGATTTTTTTGTGTTTTAAATTTAAGTTCGCTATTAAAACTATTCACAGTTAGCAGTTAATGCTTTGAAAAAAAGTAATTGCAAAATTAAGCAAAAAATAATTTTTTGACCCACTGTATGTCAGTGTCTGCCAAGGCCTCGAAAAAAGTAGAAGCAGACAACAAAACAGAAAAGAAAATGCCGGTTGCACACACTCTGCACGCCGGCGTATTCATTTATTACAAGTGGGGAGAGGAGCGGTGTGGTGTGTTGGCATGGCAAGGAGTGACAGAGAAACGAAGAATACATTGCCGCCGCTGTTGTGCTCAGTGAGCAGCGTGTGAAGTTCATTAACATTTTCATTAATTGCAAAATCTTCAAAAAAAAAAAAAAAATTAAATAAAAACTTAAAGAACGAACACGCAAAGAAAATTTAATTAAATAACAAAAAACTAAGCAAGAAAATTCATTTGCGGCTATTATTGTAGTGTGTAATTTGTTGTTAGACGCGGAAATTATTTTGTTAAGCCGAAAAATACACATAAAATTCTTAATTTATTTTTTTAATTTTTGTTGTTTTCCTTTGCTCTTGTTTTTTTTTTTTTTTTTTTTTGCTTTTTACACTTGTTAACAAGCACACGAACACGCACACAGACACACACCTGTTGATAGTAATCGTAGTTGCTGTTGTTGTTTTTGTTGCAGCTTTCGTAGTTGTTGTTATTGTTAAAATTTGTCAATTGCGGCGACGCATTTGCATAAAAATTCAAATGATTAAAATGCGTTTGCGTTGTATTATTTTCACTTGTATTTTCGTTAATATTATTATTTTTTTGTTTAAAATTTGTTGCCGTTGTCGCTGTTGTTGTGTTTAAAAAACGTTCACGTTCCGTTAACTGTTGTTGTTGACGTTCAACGCGTTGTTGTTGTTGTCGCAATATTTCTTTTTTGTTGCCGCTGATTTTGTTCCGTCTGCACGCACGGTCGAACTTCGTCTGATTTCAGTTTACCAATTCGATTTTTGTCGTTGTTGCTGCTGCTGCTGCAGCTATCTACGATCTGCGCCGTTGACGACGTTGTCGTCGTCGTCGTCGTCGCTGCCGCTGTTTTTACTGACTGCATGGCAATATTGTTTTTGGCGCGCCCACTGTATGCGTGCATTTTGATGCTTTTTGTTATAAATTTTCTTTCTTAAATAGCTGAGTTGTTTTTTGTGTTTCACTTAAATTAGTTTTACTTTAATTAATTAAACCATTTCATTGTTTTTAAATGTTTTTTCAGCTTATTTTCATTGATAAGATTTGAAATTAAACGAACAAAGCTTGATTTACTTAAATCAGCTGGACTTAGGCGCGCTGCAAAACATGTGTTTTAGTGTTGCAAAATCGGTGTGGTAACTTTTGTTGTTTTTTGTCGATCAAGTATTGCATACTTTTGCGCGCTATTATTAAAACTATGAAATACCCTGTGCATAAACTGCATATAAGTCAAAGCTTGTGATCCTCTATAAAAATTTTGTGGCTTGAACTTAAAACGAAAAATGTTGTATAAAAAAAAAAAGGTTGAGATTAGCCAACGTTAACTTTGTGATTTTTATAATATGCATCGAATATAGGGTTCAATTAGTCAAAATGTAACGAAACGTGACCTTTCAACACTAGTTAGACAAAGACAACCAAACGACTGGAACGATTGAAATATAAAAGCGCAACTGTGACATTTTTTTTTTAACGAAAAGTGAACAAACGACAAAATGCAAAATGTTTTCGGCCAAACTGCCGTGCAAAGTACATAGGTGTTAAAAACTTAAACCGGCATTTGCAAAAGAAGCACCCAAGCTCACACTTGCTTTTCGCAAAATATTTATTTCGTTTAAATGCCATTTTTTTCAATAAAAGCAGTGTTTTTTTCGTGAATTTGCACAAAGTTTCTTGTGTTGGTGTAGCAACAGTTCAGTTCGCTGCTATTATCACGGTTCCGAACAGTGACTGTTCAGTTATCGGTGAACAGGTTCACTATTCATTTCTCGCGAACTGCGATTTCCAAGCGCAGTCGCTAATTGCACTGCGACTCAAAAATTGCAAAACAGCAACGACTGAATGCATGCTCTGCTAATGACATTATTGTACTGTCCAATTTGTACAAAACGTGAGCCCGCAGGCTGCGCCAACTACTGTACTGAATAAGTTTCTTTTCAATCTCATATACAATTCTGCCCTGCGTACCGTGGACATAAGACTTCAGAAGTCTCCAATCGACCAAATTTTGACACTGAAACATATTCCGGGAAAGAACAAAGAGAAATAAATCGCCACGTCGACTCAAAATTCTACAAAACTCTGACTTTAAACTTGGTATCCCAGCAAAAATTGTCCTTCTTTGTCTGATGATGCTAACAAAAACTCAAAGCATTGTCAGGGATAGGAAAGTACCTCTCCGAATCCTTCACACGTCATAAAGGCTTCGACAACATGTGAGAAAAGAAAAATTCAACTTCAATGTTGCAGAATCTGTGTATAGAAATAATCAGTGACAACAACTATGCTATTTGGGTTCGGTAAGTACATGTTAAGTAAAGTTTTTTCTGGATCCTACTATATGACCTAAAATCCAACTTATCATAATTCTTAATAAAAATTATAAATATAATAAAAAAATTACATAAACATGTTCTCCGATTTCGATCCTATATTCACTGGGTCTATTAATATTCTTAATCTGTGAGTAGATTATGCTTTAACAAATAACCCCGTTGTTCGACTAGGGGCAGGAGGCCCATATCGACCTAACCTCAAGCCCTTTTTACCCTAACATTTAGCATACCCCAAATTGCTTGCTAAAACGTTAAACAATTTCAAAAGACGAGAGGCTTCAATTTCAAACCCTGGACGCAGCCTTTACCAAATGAAATAATTAATTCTCATTGAAACGCAAGTTTGTTGTTTAAGTTTAACTAGAAAATTATTAATTGTTCATCTTAATACTCATAATAAAATAATTAACATAAATTAAATAAAAACAAGAAAAAAAGTTAACTTCAGTTGTACCGAAGCTTATATACCTGTTACACATCATTTGACCTGGGTAGATCTTCGTGTGCAGCATTTGTATTAAATTTTATCTTAAAATAGTAAACAAATTGAAAATATTCTTAAAAATTTAGAAACTCCCGGTCCGATTTGAACCAATTTTAAACTGAAGATTTGGCTTGACATAAGAAGCATTTGTACCATATTTGAAGCCATTAGCTTTTTCTTATAAGAACTTGACAATATGTTGTACTTTTGTTTGGGAGCTATTACTAAAAGTGGGCGTGGCACATTGATTTTAACATAGGAAGTACTCAAGACCTAGAAAAGCTTGAGTTTAAAATTTCAACTTAATATCTTTAAAACTGAGCGAATAAATCGCGCAGCAATAAACAGACAGACGGACAGACAGACAGACGGACATGACTTAATCGATTCGTCTCTTCGAGGTGATCAAGAATATATATACTTTATAGGGTCTACGATGCCTTGTTTTACACTATGTGTAACAGGTATAACAAGAAAAAAAACGTTAAATTCGGTAGCACCGAATCTCAAATACCCGCCTCAGGAAACTTTAATTAGTTTATGTACGATTATCAGTGACGTAGATTATATTCTGCAAAGGGGTTAGGTGGGGACATGTTGAGCTCAAAAAAATAATAACTATTTTCATAAAAAACTCAAAAATGGGAGCTATTTTTGTATGGGGCTGTACCAAAAAATGGGCGTGGCACCTTGGTTTTGACATTGGATGATTAAATACATTAAAAAAATAATAACTATTTGCATAGAAAAAATCGAAAAAAGGGGCCATATCAAAAAATGGGCGTGGCACCTTGGTTCTTACATTCAAACTGCCTAGGATCAACAAAAGCTTAAGTTTTAAATTTCATGTCAATTTCTCTACAAATCTGCCCCAAATTTTTTTTTTTTTTTTTTTTTTGCATAAAAAACTTTTTTTTTTTTATTCTAGGAAGCCTAAGTTTAGTATAAATTATGCCTATGATAGTCCCAATAAAATATACCAATATGGGTAGGACCAAAACAAGTTTTAGGTATAGCCCCCATACAATATTAACCCACTTTTTAAAATTTTTGTATGAAAATCGAATACAATGAGAAATGGTAATTCGATAGCACTTAACTTAAGGTTCATATAGATTGGGTACAGGGTATGTTGCAGTCGAGCATATTCCACTTCTGCGTTCTTTCTTTGTTTTTTTAATTTTTGATGATATTAATACCAACATTGACCCTAGTAAGAAGGATACACCATTTCTCAAGCCCTATGGAATTCAACGTCAGGCAGGATGACTCTTCCAATGATATCACAATGTAAAAAGGGCATATAAATTAAATTGTTTGTGGATTGACGAAGGGTATGCCCCTGCCACAAAGGGGTTGAGAAATCTCAAGCTTAATAGTAAACTTTTCGAAGAAATAATTTAAAATGAATTAAATCATAAAAGTATAATTTATATTTCAAGATATTTTTATGCTTTGCGGTGCTACATTTTCTAAAGAATTTTTAGATAAAGAATTTTTTCTTAAGTAAAAAAAAACATACTTGAACGCTTAACACTTTTGTGTTATCAACTTCATTTTTTTTTATATTTTTTTTAAATAAATGCAACTTATCGCTTTTCAAAATTCTTTATAAAAAGTTGTGCAAAATAAATAAATTCTATTTACTTTATTATATTTATGATTCATAAGCAAAGATTAAAATAAAATAAAAAAACATAAAAAAATTGGCAAACAAAACTTTGAATAAAATATAAAATAAGAATAATAAGAACTGGCATTGTTTTCGCTTATGCGGCGCTAAATTAACCAAAAATGCATAAATCGAATTAATGAAAGATGATGACGACGGCAAATACGATTCTAGTAAAAAAAAAAAAAAACAAAAAAGTAGATAAACGACCTTCCCAATATGGTCAGAAATTCAAATATAGCCAAATGATTCAATAGCAAATGAAACGTTTATAAAAAGCGGCAAGAACGAGCTAGTCAGACAGATGGACGGACGGACGGACAAAAGCCAGACATTACAAAAAAATTCGAGTTGAAGTGAAGTCAAGATTTATTGTTGATTATTAACGCAAAATTTTTTGATTAATTAAGTAATCAAGCGTTGCGCATGCTGACGAGTTTTGTTGAGAGTTTAAGTTTGTTTGTTTTAGGTAAGAATTACAACTTTAGTGTTCCGGTGCACCTTACATTCGGGGTCAGCGTTCTATTTGGAATTTACACTCGAATAGTGCACAAAAGGACATGTGATCCTGTTTGACACTTGAAAGTTTGTAATGACCTCTCTACTCTAAAAAAAAAAATAAATAAAATAAACTAAATAAAGCCATAAAAGGTTAAAAAGTTTACAAGCTAAAACGTTTTTAAAAGCGTGTACTCGCATCATTTTTATGGTTAACAAATGTAAACACATTTACTTTACGAGGGCTGTTCAAAAAAATAATCTAAAATCACAATATTTTTTTTTGCAGCTTGTATTCGAAATGTTGATTCAATTTATTAAGCAAATTTGAGATCCTTGAGTATTACGTAAATAAACTCTGATTGACTTATCAACACTCTGCCGAAATTGATAAAGCCAAACAACATTCTAAGCAAGAAACTTGAACTGTAGCTTTAAGCTTATCAATCATGTTCCCACAATCGCAACGATTTGTAATTTTGTTTTTAAAATTGTTGTGTGGCCTGAAACTCAGCAAAAAAAGTCGGACTGTGTAGCAAATTTTTGTATAATTCAAGACAATTCTGTAATTATTTGTACAGACCACAAAAATGTTGATAAAAGTTAGTTTATTGTTTTAAATTAACTTATGCAAAATTTAAGGCAATCCAATTTGGTAAAGCATAACCGATAAATTTGCAAATGATTAAAAAAATCGTATTGAAAGTGAAACTTATCGATAACAAAGTTTTGCGATTGTCGGAACATGAACAATTTGAAAACGTAAACATTTCGGTAAATTAAGTAATTTGTTGGTAAATTTTGATAAAATACAAAATCTTTTAAAAAACTCAAATCTTTGAGGCCAGTGTTTAATGTTTGATTCCAACGAAAGTAAGGCATCTAATATTTATTTACTTGAAACATAGATTTCTATCCTTGGTGAAGACGTTAAGTCTAATTAAAGTCTTTAATATGATAGCCTGGTTGGAATGCAAGTACACAGCAACTACGGTACTTCGTAAATTATGTACCCAAAACTGTCAGAACCTTTTGACATTTTCTGATACCAGATAAACGCCTTATGATCGTGCCTCGAAAGAAAGAACTTTTTCGGTTTGGTAGACCTACGTATCTGATCATGCGGCATACCAGAAGATATTACCAAATATAAGGCCTGTCAGGTCTCTGGAAGTCAAATTCTTTTTAAGAGAGATGATACGCGATTCTTCTTCACACCTTATCAGACATTAACAATTTTTGTGTTTCCCAGCCAGAGTACTTTTTTTGCTTAAAGTGTTTTCGTAAATTTATGTTTTTTTCGATATTGAAATATTTTAATATTTTTAGAACACATATCAGCTGTTTGGATAATTGAACATAACTCATTTGACTTATTCCCCAGTCCAATATAAACTTTTTAATTTTTAAAGCTTGTCAACACAATTTGAGTCGGGTACTATTAGGGGTGTCAAACAAAATCTCTTTTGGTTGGTTTCAAATCTTTTAATTTTTTTATATTTTTAAAAAAAAAAATAATTTTTGAACTAGTTGTGAATTATATTCAAAACTTCGTTCAATTTTAGAAGAGATTTGAAACAAACCAAAAGTGTATTTTGTGTGACCCTTTTTTATAAGTTTGTGTTCTATATTCTTGATCAACTTGCGATAAGAATTGATCCAGCCGCCATGTTTTTTTTTTAGAGTTATAGGAAACATTTAAAGATGAAGCTTCTTTTGGTTTGAAAAGACATTCGCAGTCTTGGAAATCAAAACAAAATATTTAAAATTATCTGCAATAAATTGCAACAAACATTTAAAACTACCCACGAAGGTATGATTAATATATTTATATACACAAAAAAACATATATTTTTATATTTTTGTATATTTTTATATTTCGACGACGTAATGAAACGCCAAATAAATTTATACTTCCATTTTAATTATTGTAAAATTTATTCGAAACTAAAATTGCATAGAACATTTGAGGAAATTGTTGCTGTTGTTGTGGTTGTTAGAATCTATTTTATTTTATTTAAGTTTTGTTGTTTTTAATTTTTGTTGGCGTCTTATAAAATTTATTCTATTCAATTCAATTTTATTTTTATTTTATTTTTTTTTATTTTTCACTCTAAGTGACTAAAAATAACAAAATAAATTAAATTGCGAATAAAGCGAAAAGGTAATGAAAAGCACATGTCCTCCAATTGGACGACAAAATACGAACAGAAGGACAGGACAGATGGGCAGGTGGACAGACGGACAGTATGCGACAAATGCGATCAAGAAATATTTACGTGGGAATGTGCGATTTGTTGTCGAATGTGCAATGTTTTCGAATTTAAAAAAAAAAATATGAAATATATTAATTAATTAATTTAATAAATTTTTTAAAACGCAAATATTGCGTAAATGTATGAAAAAAAATTGAAGATGTTCTATGAAGAAGTCTTGAATTCGAAACTCACTTTTTGTTTAGACATTTTGTTGTTTTTTTTAATTTTTATTTTTTTAGAAATAAACAAATAAAATCCAATTAATTATTTATTGGATTTTTCGTAATACTTTTTTTTGAACTATTGTATTTTTTTTTTTGTTTTTTAAATATTTAAATATTTTTTTTTTTATTAAATTAATACTGCACTTAATCACACTTGAGAAATATTTGTTTTTTTTTTGATTAAATCGAAAAAAATTACACAACTTATATGCACCGATTTTTTTTAATATTGACAAAAAAATATTAAAAAAGGCACAACTGCACGGGGCGTATGAATGATCACAACTAAACTGATTGAATCGCGGCGACACATTCGAAACTCAACTGATTCGATTCCTGGCGCAAACTTTTTATGCGCTTTGCCGAACGCGCTCTCTTTCTGTCTCTTACTCGGCTGCTTTGTTGCTGTTTTATACTCGTTACACATAGTGTAAATGGGTATATTCAGTTTGTCGGAAAGTTTGTAACGCATTAAAGGAGGCATCGGAGACCCCATATAGGAAATATATTATTGATCAGCTCGATGAGACGAATCGATTTAGCCATGTTCGTCTGTCTGTCTGTCGTCTTAATTTATGCGATTCATTCGCACAGTTTTAAAGATATTGACCTGAAACCTCGAAACTTAAGTTTTTCTCAATCCTAAGCAGTTCAAGTGTTCAAAGTTCCACGCCCATTTTATGGCATAGCCCCCATACAAACTTACCGACTTTTTGTACGAAAATAGCTATTATTCATGAATGTATTCACTCCAAAATGGGTAAAAACACTTTCATAAATTTGCGTAATGTCATCCAATGTCAATAACTAAGGATATGCCCATTTTTATGGTCCCATAGGCTTGAACTTTCCGCCCATTTTGTAATTTTTGTTTGAAAATAGTAATTATTTATGAAAGTATCCACTTCAAATTGGGTGAAAACAAATCTAATATTATCCTATCTTTACTCTACAGATTTTATAAGGATCAGCCCCACTATTTTCTAATTTTTTTTTTCAAGAAAATGTTTCTTATTCTGTCTTTAGGTTAACATTTTACCCCATTATTGTGTCTTAGCTTTGGTCGGACTATTGACTCCAAGCCATTCCTTCTCCAAATTTTACCAAAGCCACTGATGATCATTTCAGTTTCGATTCTACCGAAGTTAACGTTTTTCCTTGTTTTTTTTATACCCTGTACCCAAAGGGTCCTACTATCTACCGTATGAGAGAGATTATCCCGGAGACTATAAAAGATAGGGCGACCATATTTGAAACCTAGACTCTCGTGAATATTTGGGTTTTTGTTTCTTCTTCTAGGTAGTCTGAATTTACTATAAATTATGTCTACGATAGTCCCAACAAAATATCCCAACATGGGTAGGACCAGCCAAATTTTAGGTTATAGCCCCCATACAAAAATACCCTATTTTTTAAGTGTTTGTATGTAAATTCAATACAATAAGGTGTGGTAGTAAGGTACGATTTAACTTAAGGTACATAAAGATTGAGTACAGGGTATCTTGCAATCGAGCATACTCGACTTCAGCGTTCTTTTTTGTTTCGATTTGTTTCTGTTTTGACTTTTGTTTTTTCTTGTTTGTTATTCTTTTTGATTTTGCTCATCGCATTTATGTTTTCTTGGCATTCTTCTCTTTCACGATTTTTTGGTATTGAATCGTATTTGGATCGTATCATTCTCTGCTCTTGACTCTTTATTGTCAGCGTTTTTAAAATTTTTGAGCAGCTGATTTTGATTGTTAAATGCATTTAATTTGCATAGTTTGGCTTTTTTTTTTTTTTTTTTTTTGTTTTTTTTCATAATTTGTCTGCGTCTCTATTTGTTGTTTTTGTTGTTGTTCTTGGCCATTGACTCATGCATTCTAGCAGAAAATGTATAATTTCGCTTTTGTGGGCCTTTGTAGGGTTAACATTTTGTTAGATGACTAATCTTGTGCCTCATTTATTTATGAATTTTTTTTTTTTTTTCGTGAAAATATTTTAAATGCGCGATTTGCAAAATAGATTCTTATGTTACATTTAAAAAACAAAAAAAAAAAAAAAGAAATAGACAAAAAAAAAATGTTTTTGAATGTTAGACACAGGTGATTTGATTTTCATGTTTTTTCCTTTTTTGATTTTGACAGTTGTTTTTTTTTTTTGTATACCCTGTTTTTGTAGGATCAAACTGGCATAACCTTTTTAGATGTGCTAAGCCAAAGATGCTGTAACAGATTTTATAAAAATAATATTGACAGCAGTGTCAGTCTGTTCGGGCAGTTGTCATGCTGCTGCAAGAAAGCACCGTTCTCGCAACTTTTAAAATATAAATTATAGTTGATCAATTAATATTTTTTTTTTGTGTTTTCTATAGACTGCTTGTAGCGTATATTATAGTCGATCATACTTGATTCAATTCGTTTTAAGTTTGTAAACAATCTAAATTACATGCAGCTGAGAGCTTTTATCTTTTTAAATACAAAGTTGAATGTGGCCTCATAAGGCAGTCATTTCATTTAGTTTATATAAGTTATCGATCAAGTATTTATTTATAAAATCATTAAACAGTAAATACTTCAAAAGCATTTTATAACTTAAAGTTAAAGTTTTTCTAGAGATGAAAGTATTTTAATATCTTCTTTTGGATTGTCAACTCCATTTTTAAGATTAGCTGCTATGCAGATTTTTGTTTTCAAAATTTGTTTAAACAGTTTTATTTTATATTTTGTTTATTTGCTAAAAAATCGTAAAAAGTCGTATAGAGGCTTTATTTGCGAGTGGTCCAAAAAAATGTATATGCTATCACCTCCTAGGATTGTTCTATACTCGAAAATAAGAAGATCCGTTTTTTTGTAGAGCATTTTATTGAATTGGGGTTTTATACAGCTAGGAGGTCAAAAAAAGGCATTTTTCAAGAGGCTATTTTTTTAGGGCCAAACTATTTGGTTTATTGATTTGCCACTTGGCTAGGTATATTCTATATCGACAACCTTAAGACTATATTCACATATTTTTTTATTGCCAAAAATAATTATGGTCAGGAACGTTGATATTGCCACATTTTGCACAGGTCCGCAAAAAAAAGGGCCTCTTTCGGTGACCACGTATATCTCTGGACTAGATCATTTATAATCGCAAAAACCAATATAGACTTCATTAATGGATAACAAACAAAGCAATGGGACTTGTTAGGCTTTTTAAAGCGATGGTAAAAAAAAGAGTTTTATGATCCTTAAATTACCAAAGTTTTTATGTTACTTCTATAGACCGTCTTATGCCTTGAGTATGCCTTTTGTGTTTGGATCCTCAGGTTTTTACTGCTAATCTACATCAGTCGCATTTGGAGTCAGTTCAAAAGCAATTTCTTTTATTTGCATTGCGAAATTGACGGGAACCAAATATTATCTGCCCCCGTATATGGGTTGGGAACGTTTTCTTATAAAATTTTCCCGTACTTTTGGACCACTTAGACGTAGATCGATGTTAGCTGTATTATTTATTCAGAAACTTATTACTGGTGAAATTTATTCCCCATATTTTGAGTTACTAGAGGCTTAACTTACCTCGCAGAACTACTAGAATTTTGGATACATTTGTTTTACTTAGATACATGTACAAAAACTATGCACAGCAACGGATCCATTTCGCGTTTTATGTTCAGTGTATAAAACCTTAACCTTACAGATGCATCTCTCCAGGTCTCTCATCAAATTGTATTCGTAATAGCTATTCTTAATTCTAATTTGTAGATATTTTATTTTAAGTTATAATTTAGATTTTAATTAGTTTTCCATAAACATATAGGGTATAACTTTAAGCAACATTTTTCTTTGAATGTTAGTTGCTAATATTAATAAGATAAATAAATTTGTAAATTTGTAAACGGAAATAATATATAATCTAGTGATTAATCGAGAGAGAATTTGCAAAAAAATTTTATTGACTAACAATGGTTGGCTAATCAAAGCAAAAGGTTCGAACTTTTTGACTAAAATTCGACTCTTTACCCATTGTTTTAAAACATAAGAAATTTTCATCGGATGGGAAATCGTTCGATGTTTTAATTACTAAAAAATATAGTTTTGTAGCTTGGCTGCAAACCATTTCAGACCGATTCGGTTCAGCCGTTTCTGAGAAATCTTGCTCACCGATGCTTTGAAACACTCCGTTTCGTAGAAAAACGTTTTTAAAGTTTTAGACAAGCACTTCAAAGATTTTACGTCTATTAACAAAATTTTCCCGAACAATATTCGATCGGATCGACTTGAAATTTTGTATTGTATGCTCAGAACTATATATATATATATATATATTAATGAAATGCAAAAAAAAAAAACGTTAACTTTTTTGAACCGAAGCTTAATAACCCGTCACACAAATTTTTTCATGTATTTTTGTGTACCACCATAGGCTATATCCTTGTTTAGCGATATTTCATTTGGACTTTTGTAGGCTAATAATCACTAGATTTTGAGTTCCTAGATTATACTCGCAAAAGCTCAAAATTTTGGGATAAGGTTGTATTACCACTTACGAAATAGCACAGGACGGGCAGATAGACCATAGCTATATAGAAGAGTATAAAAACTTAACCTTTGGAGTGAATCCAAGCTCAAATACCCTTCTTCGAATAGCTTATAAATGATCATCAGTGAGGTAGATGGTATTTCGTATAAAAAAATGGACATGGCACTTTGATTTCAGCATGTAAACTGCCTTAAGGCTGAGAAAACCTTAATTTTCAGAAATCAGCTTAATATCTTCAAAATTTAAGCGAAATTAATGTGTAACTTCAGACAGACGGACATGGTTAGATGCGACTCGTACACGACGAGCTGAGGGAGAATATAAAAACTTTCCGACAAACTGATTATACCCTTTTACAACATGTGTACTTTGTATCGACATCGGTGATGTTTTTGTTTAGGAAAAGTAATTTTTTTATGGGCGGCTGAAACCATTAAAAAATTGGCAGCGGCACTTGATTCAACGGTTACAAGGATGCTCTTGAACCGCTGGTTTGAATTCAGGAAACGATTTTTAATTCGGTTTAGATAAAGAAAATCAACAGAAATTTTATGTATATTAAACAAAATTTTCCCTAACTATAATGACCAACGAATTTCTTTTAAATCTTTTAAATACACCTATTGCCAGACCTTTGCCAAACTGACAGTTCTTAAAATATAAGAATGATTATATTAATGGAAAAAAAAATACATTGTAGCGAACTAATGCTTCGGTTTTGTTATTCCTAATCAATTTAATTTTTTTAATTTTTATTTTTTGGCCATTTTTTTTTTTTTGGTTTTTATTGTATTTATTTGTATATTTATTTATTTTATTGGTGAACGCTTTTCCCTTGAGTATTAATTTTCAGCAGCTGTTTGACTTTTTGCTTTACTATTTTTATTATATTTTTTTTATTTGAATTTTATTACGCATACGCCGCGTGTGCTTCATAGAAATTCGCTTTTCATGTGTGAGGTCACAAGAATTTGTCTAGTTTTTGCAGCATTTTCATTTTTTTTTTATTTGATGCTTCGATGAACTAGAAAATTTGCTTAGAAGGACAAATGCTTCTAAAATTAGTTTTACATTTATTTAACTTTTGTAATTGGAATAGTGTCGCGTGTTCTATTTATACAATTTTATTTTAAGTATTTTTTTATTATTGTTGGTTTTGTTTTTGTTTTCTTTGTTTATATTTTTAATTAATTGCTACAAAGATATCTTGTACAATTTCTATTTTTTGTTGACTCATTGTGTTAAGATAAATCATTTATTTATTTAGTTAATTTAACTTAAATTTTAGATAATTTATTATAGACGAAAATCATCTGAAAATGTGAAGTAATTTTTTTGAATAAATATCGCAATACTTGGTAGACTAAAATAACTTTTCAAAATTTTTAAAAAGTTTTGAATAGAATATTAGTCATCTCATTAAAAAAAAAAATATTTCTGTTTTAGAACTGGTCTCATATTTTTGTATTGAAAATAAAATCCATTAATTTTGATTAACTTAAAATTAGGTTCTCTACTAAAAGAAACTGAAATAATGAATGAAAGCACTAAAACATTATCACTGAAGTATTTATTTGTCTTAATTCTGCTTCAAAATTATCGCTCTTATTTTCGCACTTCATCATCAAAGTGTGCATTTGTATAGTATTGCTTTATGCATCAAAATAAATGAATTTCTATTGGCCCAATTCTCAAAGAATCATAAATAGAAAAACTTGAATAAATAAACAAATTTGAAGTGAAACGAATAAAAGAAAATATTTACGCAAAAACTAATTTTGAAAAAAAAAAAAGAAAAGATAAATAAAGTATAGTATAGTCGACTGTGTTATCACCTACGCGGTTTCTGCTAGTAGATATAAAATGGTAGTACGCAGAAAAATTTCTCAGGGTTAGGGTTCTCGAACATCATTTAAAGATATTAAATATCGCTGAGGCAGTTTCCTCATGATTCCCGGTTATGCTCTTTGACCTTTTGAATTTACAACAAAAACAACACTAGATTTGTTTGTAAATTTCGACGAAAATAAGAAAAATTATATAAAGTTTATATTATAAACAAACAATTACCAAATCCAAAGAAAAAACTCCTAATAAATACTCCGAGAACGTCGCGATCTTGAAAATTCTAAACTGGTTGTCTCCAAAAAATATTAGAAGATGAAAGTAAGAAAGTTGAGTAAATAAATTCATAAATAACACCAATTTTTATTTAAAAATTGAAAAATGGGCGGTAAATTTGGGGTGGGGCTACACCTAAAAATGGGCGTGGTACTTTTGTTTTTGATATCGGATGTCGTTAGAAGGGTTTTTATTCAATTTTGAGTGAATATATTCATAAATTATACCTATTTTCATACAAAAATTCAAAAATGTGCGGTAAATTTGTATGGGGGCTATACCTAGGAATGGGCGTGGCACCTTGGATTCGACTTTGGATGACATAAGAAGAGTTTTTACCCAATTTGAAGTGGATACATGCATAAATAATACATATTTTAATACAAAAATTTGAAAATTTTTGGTAAGTTTGTATGGGGGCTACACCTAAAAATGGGCGTGGCAACTTGGTTTAAACATACAAAGTAGTCGTTGCCGAGAAAAGCTTAAGTTCCAAATTTCGGCGTAATATCTATATATCTTCATCAAAAAAATGCGAAGAAATAAACAGACAGACAGACGGACATGGCTAACTCGATTTGTCTCATCGAGCTGATCAAGAATATATATACTTTATGGGGTCTACGACGTGTCCTTTAATGCGTTACAAACTTTCCGACAAACTAAATATACCCTTCACACTATGTGTGGCGGGACAGAACACTGCAGTCGAGTATGCTCGACTTCCCAATTGTAACAAAAATTTTTTATTGAAAATTTTAGATGTTGCAATAACTTTTTATGGGGACTTTTTTTCCATTTGAAGCAAATTCAGAAAGAAAATAGCAAAGCATAAAGCTTTTCATACAAAAACTCAAAAATTTGGATGTGGTACATATGTATTTTAAGTTTTTTGGTCTACACCAAACTGGTATATTTTATTGGGCTTAAAAT
Source organism: Leucophenga varia (assembly GCA_018903435.1). Taxonomy (NCBI): domain Eukaryota; kingdom Metazoa; phylum Arthropoda; class Insecta; order Diptera; family Drosophilidae; genus Leucophenga; species Leucophenga varia. The sequence goes on from JAEIFJ010002763.1 coordinate 390,887, forward strand.
AGCCATAATTAATGCTAAATTTAGAGTTCCTAGATTAGGAAACAAATAAACAAAAACTTAAAATTTTGTAGAAGGTTTGTATGTGGGACTAGAGAAAAATCGTTTGTGAATGACCACTTGTTGGTTTAGGAAAGACAAAGTTTCAAAGACGTTGACTCTTCGAGATAATCTGTATCATATGGCACAGCGAAACCGACTATCCTTGAAATGCTGATCAAGAATATATACTCTTTATAGGGTCTATTTAGCCTGTGTCTGTTACATACATTCGCACAAATTTTATATACCCTTTTACCGTTCGGTAACAGGGTATACCAATAAAACTGAAAAATTACAACTAAATGACGTGAAAATGCAAGAAAATCTAAAAAAAAAGAGAAAAACTATTAAACGATTAAGAGATCAACGAAAGCTACAAACTATTTATCTCAGTGTGCCGGCATTGTTGGATACCGAATGCACTTGTGCAATATTAAAATAAACAAACTAAATAATAAACAATTACTAAAATAGAAAAGAAACTGAAAGATAAAAGGAAATAAAGAAAAAGTTTGATATAGTCGATCTAGAAAAAGTGAGGCAACTGCAATAAAACTTCTTCAAAAAAAAAAAAAAAATCATGTAATGCCATCTGGCGCACTATTTGACACAATTCCAATTGGACATGGACATGTTGTACTCGTATAGACCAGACCAGGCCAGACAAGACATCGACGTGACGGGCACGTTTCTAATTAACAAACATGAGCGGGAGCTGTTTTAACATTATTTTTAGACACATGTTTTTTTTTTTTTTTTTTTTTTACAATATTTTAAAGTAAATTTTCGAAATGCGTTAAATACTCATTGAATGGATTTTTCTTTCTTTTATTTATTTATTTTTTTGCACACTTTATTTAAATTTGAAATGAAATTTTTTAATAATTTCTGTCACTGCTGCCATTTGTTCGACACACAAAAATGGTGCAAACTCAGCCGCAAAGCTCGAAGAAAAAAAAAAACAACAAAATTGCTACACGCTGTCGAAATTTTCACAAATTTTCATAAAATATTTTTTAAGCGTTTTTGTGTTTTATTTTTTTCTTTTTTTTTTTCACTGCATTAATCATCACTTTTCACACTTTTGAATAGAATATTACTTGGCATATAAAGAAATTTTTGGTAGAGGCTACGCGTACTTTAGTAATCGGTTTGCTTTTTTATTTATTTATTTTTTTTTCTTTTACAAAAGTCAGCATTGCATGAATGCTTTTTAATTTATTGTATTATAACTGAATCATTTAAATTCTTTTGGTATTTGAAATATTTATTTCGTACTACATATGTATGCAGATTTATTTAATCCTCCAAAATGTATATATATATATATATATACCATATACAATATGTGTACATATATATATATGAAAATAATTGCGTATACGACTGCGTGCGTCTATGTGGAACGTTCGAACCGCACTCGTGTAAGCTAAAATAGCAACTGAACAACTAAAAATGAAAAATCAAATTTGAGTAAAAGTATTTTCTTTTTATTTATTTTTTTTTTTCGAAAAAACATGCTGAATATGAGAGTAGAATTATTTTTGAATTTTCTCCATTTTCATAAAAATTTTCCTAACGGTTTGCCGGTACAGTGTAGTGCAAAATATTGATGGTATACTGCGCAAAATAAAAAAATTACGATAAAAGTGCATGATGCATTTTAGAGACAAATAGATCTAGCTTTTCTGTCTGTCTGGCTATCCCTCTGTCTGGGTGCTGAGACCCAAAACGTTTGCGAAGAACTTTCTAAGTTCTATCGAAGTAAACGATTTTACTTGTTTAAACTAGAGATATGTTTTTTTCGTCGGGACGTGTAATTCAGCGGAATACCGTATTATGGACTTAAGTCCCGCTGACGCCGTTGAGTTCATGTCAGTTTTAGTTTAAAACTTTTTTTCGATTACTTTTAGTACGAAACTGTAAATATTTATAAATTTTTCAATGTAACACCACACTGCTTAAACCAAGATGCCCCCCTTTTTTGGAAGCCCAAATAAACTTTCTTTTTATATATATAAAAATAAATTTTAATAATAAATTAAAACTAATTTGGCTACATTCTAATCAATGTAATAAACTTTCCGTCCTTTCGATTTTTTTATCAAATGGCTATTATTATTCATGACTTTACTCCACTGGGTAAAAACTCTTCCAATGTCATGGTGCCACGCCCATTTTAGGTGTTTCTTCCATAACAAAACTTACCGGACCCATTTCGAGATATTTTCGAGAAATATGTTGTTATACATATCTGTATTTTTAGCTCAAAATTTGAAATTAATATTGTGTGTAAACTTTGGTGACCACTGATGATTACTCATAAACTCTTTAAAGATTCGTGTGGTATTTAAGCTTGTTCTCCGAAGTTAACGTTTTTCTTGTTTTTTGTATTAACAAAGATTTTAACTTCTTCAATTAGAATTTCTTATATTCTGTATAATTCCAAAGGTCCACGTCGCCTTGGCTATCTTCAAAGTTAGCCTAGGTTTTGTAGTCTTAAGCTAACATTGTAAATAAATAAAATATTCTGTATAACAGAAAAAAGTAGAATATCAGTCAGGTTCTCATTTTAGAAATTAAAGTAAATTCTAATATTCTTAAAGTTCTCAAACTATTTAAGCATATCAATGTAGGAGTTTCACGTTATCGTATACAGTTAATTTTTCTAACTTGTCCTTTGTTAATGTCTCACATCCGATCACACAGGAACTTTGTTATTATGCTTAAATGGGTGGATATAAGATCATTATTTTAAAATTAAATCGCTGTTTGCCAAGCTGTACTAGCATGATACGTTATCTTTGCAATATTCTAAATGAAATTTCTCAACCAAACATAGGTCAAAAGTGAAACATGACCTCTTGCATTTTCAATTTTGCTCCTAAATTCAGATTTTTTTGAATATCTCAATTTTGGATTCTACGCCCCTAAAATATATAAAATAGGTCCATAAAAGACCGGCTCTTTTTTCGGTATAAAATAAAAAAAGAATATTTTTAAGAAACAGGAACAAATTTTCAAGTGATAATGCGGATTTGACCTATTGGTATTTGGGAAAATTTTCTTTGAATATTCCAAAGAAAGCGTATGGCAGAAAAGTAATCCCGTTTTTTGAACATACCAATTGGTAACATATGAATCCATGGATGGTTCTAGCGCCAAATGAACCGAAATTGTTTTTTTTTTTTGTTGAAGTTTGATAAACTTTTTCAACTTTTGAACCAGAAAATACCGACTCGAGGACATCGTTACGTTTTTTGGTTTCTTTTGAAGAAACTCGCGGGAAAAGCTCGAAGAATGCTTTCAGCTTGAAGCTATGTTCTATCGTAAAAACCTTGCAAAGACTGGTTCTGACGTCTTAAAAGTTGCGTAATGGCCGAATTGGGTTGCTCAAAGCTGGTGGGTTCTGGTCCACCTGTTTTACAGGCATAAATCAAAATACACCCACCCACCACCGCTTGAGAAAAATGCAGAGAGAGGCGCGTAATGAATCAAACTGACTAAAGCACATTTCTAAAATACGCAACAAAAGAGCATTTATTCGGAAAATAATAAACCAATTTAAAATACATTAAATATTTATTTACTGTGCGTTTCTCCAGTGCAATTTTCGGCAAATAAATTTCACCCTATTTCTTGCTTGTACACCTGCGCAGTACATTTGAGATTACCGCTCATGACCTGTCGTATCCAATCGTGATAATAAAGCACATTGCTATACATATCCGGCACTCCAGTGGCGCAGGGTATATAGAAATTAAGTATACCGATCAGTGTACCATTTTGCACTAGCGGACCACCAGAATCACCATGACAAGCGCCAATATGCTTACCGCGAAGTGTACACAAATGGCTAGCAACATCGACGCTAACATCATCGAACTCCGTCAGTAACTGCGCACACACAGCATCCTGTGATTAGCTCCTGTTTTAACAGTTGCAGCTGTATCGGAGTATCTTCCCACAGTATACGTGAGCCCCAACCGCTGAATATAACATCGCCGTGGATCGCTTTTGGTGTTTTAGTTGCCAATGGCACTGCTTGCGTTAGCTCATTGTACACAATGGAAGTATTCAGATGCAGCAGTGCAATATCGTTGTGATATGCTGGCGTGAGGTAGTTACGGTGTAAATAAATTGCATCCGGATAGTATAGTTCCAGTGGTTCTGTATAGCGTACACTGCCCGTTGCAACGCGCAAACGTTCTGCCGGCCAGCCAGAGACACAATGACCGGCGGTCAGTATCCAATTGTTTGCAATGATTGCGCCGCCACAAAGATGATTACCCGGCAGCGTCTGCAGCGAAATTTGATATGGCACTTGGCCGTCTGCGGCATTTTGACCACCAATAATATAACTGGTGTGTGCGGCGCGAGACGTTGCGATAAACAACAGAAACAAAACTGAAATGTTCGACATTATGGCGCAGAATGTCTTGTGGTGGTAGCGAATGCCGAACAAATATTTGTACGAATTTAGTTTTATCGTAAATAATTATTGAAGACCAATAAAAGAGTGGTAAAGTAATAGCGTAACATGCGCCTATAAAATGTTTATACTTTATACTTGTATGTACATAATAACATAATACGGTAGAAGGGTTTATTATGTTTTTAGAAATGTATGTAACAGGCAGAAGCTTGTCAATTATGCCTACTAGCATAATTTATTGTCTATACCGGGGGAACTAACGAAAGTTCAATTCAGACAATTCACCTCAACGTTTCCGACTTCGATTTCGATTTAATTATTCGAATTTGCTAGTTGTTCTCATTTTCGATAAGTAATATATATTTTTATTCGGTTTCCAAAGTTCCATAATGCCATTAGACCAAGTGAAGTACTTCGGAAATCTTTGGATACATAAATTTGACAACTTAGTTTGTGGTGAAATATATTTAATTTCACCACGACAGTAGAGATGAGTATGAAAATTTTCGATAAAATTTTCTGTTGCTTTGGTGCTTTTAAAAAATATTTATTTTTAAATTAAAATTATAACGAAGTTGTAGAAAAACCTTAAGTTTTGAAATTTATCAGCTGTTTTCTAAAAATTAAGAAGCAGAAAAATGTACATTTAAAAGGTGAAATTATATAAATTCATCATAACATGCATACTCAACAAATTTTGTAACGAAATTAGAAAAAGACAGTGGCGGAATACGTCACCTGCTATTATATTATATCATGCCCTCTTCTACAAAATCGATATCATTTGGTATTTGTAATTTCGATTTCGAGGTACATTTTTTTTTTTAAGTTTTATATTTAAGCTGTATAAATTACTTTTTAAAAATTATTCTATTTCGAAAAAGCTATCATTTAACTTAAAAGCGAATTCCTAGTCACAAAATTTATTCTTAAAAATTGCCTAGCAAGCTAAGCAAAAATGAATCGAAATGAAAACGACCTATTCTAAATTTCGACATCACGCATGCGCTGTATTCATTTTGATTATTTCGTTTGATTATTTTGTTTAAAAGTTTTTAAAAATAGAAAGCAAAAGTAGTAATTCGAAATTAGAAATTGGAATGTTGATACTCCATAAATCGATAGTTTCAGGTTGCCTTAACACTTATTGTAAACAATCCGATTACAATATGTTTTCGAGTCGTAACGAAACAATTAAAAACGATTCCACGATCACTCCACCCGAAGAACACCTTATTCGGAATTGACTCTTTTGTATAACAATGAAAATACTTTAAAAAAAGTATGTTTGTTATTGGCCTGTTCGTGTCAACGGTACTATCGATAGTGTCATCGATACTGTCATCGATAATGTCATCGATACTGTTATCAATAGTGTCATCGATACTGTCATCGATAGTGTCATCAATAGTATCATCGATACTGTCATCGATACTGTCATCGATACTGTCATCGATAGTGTCATCGTTACTATCAATAGTATCATCTGTCTGTCCAACCCAGCGTTGACAGCGTTTTGCCTTGGACAATCTCACTTGCAATAATATCTAATTGCAAAACCCTATCACCCTCATTGGCAATAGCACAAATGTCAAAAATATTTCACGATATTTGAAATAAAGATTACGAATTTAGATTGCATGTTAAGTGAACGTCTAACGTTTTTACAATCCACCATATACTGCACTTTGTATTCGTATAATTAATAAAGTATCGAATATTTTAGTTGAATGTCCATTTCATAAATGAGAGTTCCATAAAAGTGTTTTATCTTACTCGATAAATGTTTATAATTAAGCCACAAGAAATAAAAGATAGCCAACTTATACTATGCTATTTAAGTTTTCAAATTAATGTTGTTGAACACTCGAAACATGACAGTACTGCCAAAATTAACGCTGCTCTTTTTGGGCATTGTCACAGTGCATGGCATACGCATTAAATCGGATTTAAAATCTACGGAAATCTACAAGGATACACGCGTCATTGGCGGCACTACAGCCGAGGAGGGATTTGCACCGTATCAGATTTCATTACAAAATGGCTACAGCGGGCAACATTCGTGCGGTGGCGCTATTATTGATAAGGATTGGGTGCTAACCGCTGCGCACTGTGTAATAGGTGCTGTACCCATGAATAAGGTCGTCATATCAGGTACCAATCAATACAATAAATATGGTGCACGCACACACGCTAAAGAAATACACATACACTGTAACTATGATAATCCCGGTATGCACAACGATATAGCACTATTAAAATTGAATAATTCGCTTGTGTTCAATGAGAAGACACAACCGATTGCACTGCCGGAAACACAAATGCAGCCAGGCGATGATGTGGTACTAACTGGTTGGGGCTCAACTATACTCTGGGGTCCATCACCAATTGATCTGCAAAAGGTTACGCTTAAATATTTACCATATCGTGAATGCAAGCAACAGTTGAATAATGACGAGAGTGTTGATCTGGGTCATATGTGCACATTTACGGGTCCCGGTGAAGGTTCCTGCCATGGTGATTCTGGTGGACCACTCGCAAGCAATGGAGTGCTTGTTGGACTTGTTAACTGGGGTCTACCCTGCGCACGTGGTTATCCTGATATGCATGCCAGTGTATTTTTCTATAGAGACTGGATACGTTCTGTTATGAGTGGCAGTAAAAAGTGTTGAGTGAACCATTTTTATTATTGTTACAATAAATAAATTGCACCAATTTTCACAGTCAAGATAATGCTTATCAGTATTTATTATATGTAATTTTTAAATTAGATGTAATTTTTCATTCATTCATTAGTTCACGGCACTTTGTAGCGTACGAAATGAAAGTTTTAAGCGTATTGCTATTGCTTTGTTTCATATTAAGTGTATCCGGCGGCAAACGTATACTCGATGTTGCTGGAAATCTTTTGCAAAACTCGCAAAAGCATAATAATCGAATTATTGGCGGTACTATAGCTGAGGAGGGTTTTGCACCATATCAGGTTTCATTGCAAAACTTTTGGAATGCACACGAATGCGGTGGTGCCATTGTCGATCAAAACTGGATACTTACTGCCTCACACTGTGTTGAGCATTTGCAAACGGAAGATATTAGAATTGTTACCGGTACAAATCGTTGGCAAGCACCTGGTGCACAGTATTTTGTACAAAGTAAGCACATGCATTGTAATTACGATGTACCCTATATGCACAATGATATTGCGCTACTAAAACTAAACGAATCGATTGCATTTAATGCAAGAATACAGCCCATTGCATTACCCAAGACACCAATGCAGGAAGATGCTGAGGTTATACTCACTGGCTGGGGAGCAGTTACGCCATACGACAGCCCTGCAGAATATCTTAATAAGCTGCATCTAAAGTATATACCACATAAAGCATGCTTGGAAATAATGAATCAGACGGAACGCTTGGATATTGGACACATTTGTACGTACAGCCGCAATGGCGAGGGTGCATGTCATGGCGATTCTGGTGGTCCACTCATTAGTAGTGGCTATCTCGTCGGTTTAGTGAACTGGGGACGTCCGTGCGGCATTGGTGTACCAGATGTGCAGGCAAATGTATTTTTCTATCGCGATTGGATACGTAGCGTTATAAGTGGAAATGCAAAATGCTAATTAAATAAAAGAGAGTACCATCTGATTTAAAAAACACAAAAGTGGCTATTTATTTTACACATTCAATTAAAACATTTTTTCGATTACAGCTTAGAAGGGATAATTACTTGCATAACAATGGCAAGTTTTGCATTTTTCGGTACGGGTACGCGCAATCCAGTCAAGATTGTAAAAGACACTCGCATGTGAATCAGGAAAGCCCAAAGCGCAAGGCATGCCCCAATTGACTAAGCCGTAAACACAACCATCTTTTACTAATGGACCACCGGAATCACCATGACAGGCACTTTGTCCATTATCGGTTAATGTGCAGATATGTCCAACGCCATTACGTTCATCACCGCCAATTAATTCTTGACAATTTTCATAATTTGTATATGTAAGATTAACTTGCTGCAGCGTATCGGGTGAGTCGCCCCAAAGTATTGTAGAGCCCCAACCGGTTAGCAATAGTGTATCGCCCTCTTCCAATGGTTTAGTTGGTAATGCAATTGGCTGTGTATGTTCATTCCATTTGATTGAATCGTTCAGTTTAATTAGCGCTATATCATTGTTAAGTTCTGGAACATTATAATTGCAATGCACCCAGTATTCCTCAACGAAATAGGTAGTCTCCAATTTATCCAAGTAAATTGAACCTGTGAGTACGCGCAGATATGGTGGATTATAACCATAAACGCAATGCGCTGCGGTCAATATCCAATTTTCGTCAATAATAACACCACCGCACATATGATCACCATACATGCCCTGCAAAGAGATCTGATACGGCGCTAATCCTGGTGTAGCATCTTGACCGTTGATTACACGATTTGTTGTAAGTGTGATTGGTCTGTTTTTCAATGCCTTAATTTGCGCTTCTGTCGGTGACACTTGACGTATGCCGTTGGCGTGCTTGTAGCAATGCAAACGCGGTGATTAAAATTAATGAAAGCTTCATATTTCACGGGCGTTTGGCAACATTTAAAAATATAAATTTACTGATTTTACTTTTATACCGCAATCAGTGATTTATTTATCGAAAAATATTATCGCAAATCGTATCTCTATTGTAAAATGTTATGCTTAAATGTATCTAGATAATAATGAGGTGATTGTAAAATCTACGATAATATTTACCAAAATTTATTTGTTCAGTCTAAAAGTTAGCTGTATACGCTATAGAGTGAATGGAAAAAAACATCTCATGGTGAGGATCGATGAGACAAAGCGATATAAACATCACTGGTCTGGTCACAAAATTCAAATAAAGAAACACTCCCGGGACAACTAAATTAAAAGAGCGCCGTGTGATTGCAATCGGTAGAAGCAAGAAATAATCTGTATATAACTCGATACATTTATTCCATCGTTTTTCTAATTTGTTTTATCTATTTTAAGTAATCGGATTTGTCCTTTTTGACCTTTTTATTTGAGCCAAAACTTTCATACCGCCAAACCATTTCTGCATTTTGTTGGATTATGTTTGAGATATTTTCTGTAATTGCGCAACCCTTTAATGTGGTTTTTTAAGTTACTACGCAGGAAATTCAAAAAAGTTATGGACCATTTAAATTAGATGGACAAAGCTATTGCAAGAAACTGTCTGTGATTTTCAGCCAAAACATCATTATTCGGAAGGAGACTAACAGAAATTTATTTTATTTGCAATGTTCTATTTACTTAAGAAAACCCGTTAGATGGCTGAAGATCGGATCCTTAATAATTCTAAAAGGAATGAATGCACTATTTTTTTAAACGGGTTTTTTAATGGCTCCATAGAATCCAATCAGATTATTTTTTGCTATTTAGAGAACAAGGTTCATAAAGAGCGAACAAAATCTTGGACTAAAAAGTGTAGTTCCGTTAGTAGCTAAATAATAGAAAGAAGGAAAATAAGAGGAACTGATTGTAAGATTGTCACCTATAATTTCCAACAATGCTCTAGCACACATTATGGAAAGAAGTAGTATCGTTTATATAAAAAAAGTGTACATTTTGATTGTCAATCCATAACTCGATAACATAACGGCAACGGCTCAGCCGATTGTCATTAAAAGGGGAAAGAATTGCAGGGAGGAGTGATGATGGTTACCTAATTTTGAAATCCAAAATCGGTCCAGCCATTCTCGAGTTATTTTTTTCCTGAAAATTGTCAACATTTAAAAAAAAATTAAATATAAAAATCTCCTGTCACAATGTTCCTTTTTTATAGACTCCGAAACTGTGCAACCGATTTCAATGAAAGTGTTTAGTTGCGTTCATTGCAAAACAATTGTATTGTATTTTTATCAAATGATACTTTAATTCTTCAAAATATTACACTGCTGTAGCGCACGATTAATCCAGTCCAGATAATAAACGGTACTTGCATGCATATCCGGTTTACCAACAGCGCATGGTGCACCCCAATTAACTAAACCTATTAATTTACCCTGCCAAACGAGTGGACCACCAGAATCACCATTACATGCACCCTCTCCGGCTGTTGTGAAAGTACAAATGTGTCCAATATCGACACCTTTCGAATGATCCCATGCCTTTAGGCAACTATCACGATCCAAAATACGTAAATCGATGCTTTGTAAACGCTCCAACGGTGATTCATGCAGTTGTGGACTACCCCAGCCAGTAAGTGTGACCAGTGCACCAGCCGGTGGAACTACATGACTCAACTCAATACTCTTTGTACGCGCATTAAATTTAATCGTGTCATTTAGACGTACCACAGCGATATCATTATTATAAATTGCAGGTATATCATACATACAATGTACTGTGGAGCTTATGGGCTCAAGTAACTGACCCGGTGCACTATGATTATTTGTACCGACAATTATGCGCAAATAATCCAAGCGAAAATCGAGCATACAATGTCCGGCCGTAAGTATGTGTTGTGCATTTAAAATGACGCCACCACAGATATGTGTATTCCAGATTGTTTGTATGGAGACCTGATAGGGTGCTGCACCATCTGCTGCTTCCTCACCGCCTACAATGCGATTGTCACGTAATGCCACGCCTATCCATACCAGCATATTGCTGCGGTATACGTTTAGTGCTGACCGGAGCAGTATCAAAGATTAGCAGCATAAAACAGGTGGATATAATGCAGTTATATAAACGTAGTTTTGCAAATGTCATGATGAATATTATAGATGGATAAATTGCACTCGATTTGACTGGAATTTCCGTGTCATTTGCAGTTAATAACCAAATTAATGCTACCAATGAAAATTTTGAACGCTTGTCTATTGCTATTTATAGGGAATCCATAAATGATAAAACTTTTATGAATTCATTGTCTATCATTAAATCGTTATAAAGAAATATCTTTTCGTTATTTACTATAATTTTATGGGGGTTTGCAATATATTGAATGGGTATTACCACTGACCAATAAGCGGTAAAACATGCTAATTGGAGCTTGTAAAGATTACACTAAACTTTAGGAAAATAAATTGCTAATGGTTTTCTGTTTCTTTCTTTTTTTTAAGTTCTTTGTTTCGATAATATCTTGACCATCATAACGGCATATCGTGTTCTTTAGGGTTTGAGTGCTCACAATGAAATAAAATTTTTCTCCGCTAAGACGTTTTATACTTCCCATTCTTGGTGTTTTTTTTTATCGATCCCAGACATTCACATAAACTATGCAGTGCTATCGTAAAAAAAAATTGCAAAATTAATAATAAAATTATATTTATTTTTTTTTTACTGCATACCGATGTATAGTTAGAGTTAAATTCTATGAAATTAATTCAGTTTGTGTTCTGTGTCGAACGTTAGAATGAGCAGATCGAACAGTGCAATTGTGCAAAAATTGACGTTGGTGGTGAAAGCGGTTTCATTGCTTTTACTGCTGACGCAATTCGTTGTTGTTGTAACTGGCCTACGTATGCGTGATGAACCATACGTAGGCGTTGCCAGCCAGCAAAAGCATCGTATAGAACCAACGAAATATAATGCAGAGTCACGCATTATTGGTGGTCAAGAGGTAGCCGAAGGTGCCGCGCCATGGGTTGTTTCCATAGAAAATGCCTATTATTATCATTTTTGCGGTGGCGCCATTATAAATCAAAAATATATTCTGACCGCAGCTAATTGTGTTGCTGGTTTACAAGCACGTAGCATACGCGTACTTACGGGCACCACAGATTGGTGGAATATGACAAATCCGGAGTATTTTGTCAAGCGTATTATACTTCATTGTAATTTTGATAAGCCTTTGTATCACAATGACATAGCACTGTTGGAACTTACCTCAGCTATTGAGTATAACGATGTAACTGCACCAATTGCGCTTGCTGAACTGGATGAATTGGAAGAAGGTGAAAAACTTACTTTCATGGGTTGGGGCTCAACTGAGGTGGGCGAACAATATCCAACAAATCTGCAAAAACTGGAAGGAACTTATTTGCCCTATGATAAGTGTAAGCGTGCGCATTATGATTCAAACGATGTGGATTTGGGACATCTTTGCATGAAGCAGTCAGCTGGTCAGGGTATTTGTCATGGCGATTCTGGTGGTCCACTTGTTAATGCAAAGGGCGAATTGGTCGGCATCAGTAACTGGGGTGTACCTTGTGGTCATGGTTTTCCTGATTGTTATGCTAGAGTACCATTTTATCTTGATTGGATTCGTACAAACATAAAGGGTTGCCAAAATTGAAATAATAATAAATTTAATTTTTGGAAATGAATTAAACAGCTGAAATATAATAAATAATATAATTTAAGTTGCTTGTTTTATTTATGGTAAGATTGGATGAACTAAAAGATTTTGAAATTTGTCATGAATATAGAACATGGTTTGGAATATTTCAAATATATGCTTATCAAGAGCGTACAATATATACGAGGGAAAATTGATAAGTCTGCAACACTTCGAAGTGTTAGGCAATTGCGAAGCTTTTGTTTGCCAGCTATTATTGTAAAGGGCATAGCCGGGTAAGCTTGGACGACTGCACCCAGCCAAATTTAATATATATAAATGAAGTTGATAGCCCTTGATTTGAGAAATATTTCTGCGTACTTTCGTTATCGGCGTTACTAACTTAATAACGGTAAACGTGGTTTTCGTTTTCTTTTTTTGCTCACAGAATTGGTAAAACATTTTGAAAAGAATATTAATTCTTTTCTCCAAGTAAAAATTCTATCAAAAGTGTTTTTTATCGAAAACATTTTTTTTACTTCTAGCTCTTGAAACTCCTTAATTTTTATGTCCGTTTCACAGTTTGTCCGAAAGTTTGTAACGCATTACAGTAGCCATCGTAGTCCCCATAAAGTACATATATTCTTGATCAGCTCGATGATACGAATCAAAATAGCTTTGTTCGTCTTTTTTTCTGTTACGATGCAGAATTGACATCCATGTTCATTTTTAGGCATAGTTCCCATACAAATTTACCGCTCATTTTCGAAAACATTTATTATTTCTGAAGGAACTTAATTAAAATTTGGTAAAATCAAACCCAATGTTCACCTAAATGAACACTATCGATATGACAAATCGGGATAAAATAATATACAGCCCCATACTAACTTGATCAAATTTTTTTTTGATTATTCGCGTAGGGGAATTTCAAAGACACCACCGTGCGGTGATAGTGGATATTCTTACTCACTAAACCTCCCTCCGCATCGAAATATTTTATCAAATCCCCTGATAAACATATAAACTATTGTGTGACGGTATTTGAGCTTCTATTTCACCGAAGATTACGTTTGTGATTTATTTTCAGGTTTTAACGATATTTAATATCTTTAGAGACAGTGTTTACCCAGCTAGGCCTTTTCAACGAATAATGACAAATTCAAAATTTTCTAGATAAAAATTCAAAATTAGCTTCATAAATTATTTATTTTCCTTATAACCGTTTGAATATAACAGTAATGCTTGAATGAGACTATATCCCAAAGTGGGCGTAACAACTTGATTTTGACATACAAAGTAAGAACAACATACAAAGAAACCCTAGGTTTGAAATTTTAACTCAATATCTTTAGATCTAAGCTTATGATAAATCTTAACGCAACAGACAGATAGACGAACGGATACAGCCAACTCGATTCTTTTGTGTCAAAAAAAAAAAAAAAACGTTTCTCCAATAAGCCAATAACTTATCAAATTGTCCTCGTAACTCGTATGTTCAACATGATCGCTTTGTTCGCTATAAATGAGTGAATATACTCGTATATTTTAAGAAGCCGCAATTAAAACCTTGGGAAAATACTTGTGCATTTGATGAAATACGTCTTTCATTGTTTCTGTTTTATACTATATACATACATATAGTATAGTTATATATCCACAATTGGTTTATTTATTGATAACACACTTTGATAAATTGTGTAGAACATAAACGAATAAAGAAGTTGTTAGAAAAAAGTCGTAAAACAAAATTCTTTATGATGACGACTTTGGTACGGTTATATCCAAATTTAGGATGGCCCATAAAGCTTTTGATAACTATTATAAAATGCAGAAAAATTCATAAAATCGATTTCAATAAAATTGCAAGTAATATGGAAACAAATCAATTTTTAAGTTGGCACCAAAGCGCAAATACCTGTCATACAAAATAGTGTGCGAAAAATAATTTATAATTTCAACATAAATATGATCGCAACAGCATTCATTTATATTTATATTATTCATGTATATATTCATATATATTTTTGATCATCTCTGAGAAAATTGCTGGTTGATTTTTTATGGATATTATTTTTATATAACTAATTCAGAAACGCTAAACAAATGGACAGACAGACATTAAGAGACTTAAGGGTCTCTGACGTCTTATTTAATGTGATACAATTCTATAAATGAACCGATAAACGTTTCCCACTAAGTATGACGAAAGTAAAAATCGAAAACAAACAAGGGAAAACGTTAACTTCGGTGGAACCGAAGCTAAAATACTCGTCACACAACACTTTTAATAGTTTATATAAGTTCACCAGGGGTTTAGATTTAATTTCACGATGGATTTGATTAAATTTGTATGGAAGCTTTATGTTATGTTAATCGTTATATCAATCGATCTTTATCATATCGATAGTGTTCACTTAGGTAGACATTGGAATTGATATAACCAAATTTAAATTGAATTCATTCAGAAATATTAAATGTTTTCGTACAAAAACTCGAAAATGGGTGGTGGATTTGTATGGGGGCTTAACCTAAAAATGTTCGTGGCACCTTTATTCTAAAACATAGGACTGAGAAAAGCTTATTTTCAGGTCAATATCTTTAAAACTAAGCGAATGACTACAGAGAGACGGGCAGACAGACGGACATGGCTAGATCGACTCGTCTTATCGAGCTGATCAAGATGTATGTATACTTTATGGGGTTTTTGATGCCTCCTTTAATGCGTTACAAACTTTATGACAAACTGAATATACCTGTTTACACTATGTGTAACGGATTTTAAAATGTAGTTAAAGTTTACAGTTTACGAAGATTACAACGATTACTTTGTGGAACTTCTGAAGCTACTCGATTTTTAAAATAATTGTATAATATTTTTTTTTTTTTTGTTCTAGAAATTTTTGTTGTTGCTGGTTGCTATAAAATTATTAAGTTTTATCTTTGATTATAAATTAATTAATATCCAAATCAAATTAATTTGTAATCTATCAGAAGACTGCACATTGCTTTAAAAATATTATTTCGTTTAGTTGAGTTCAGTTTGAGTTTGGATATTGTACAAGAATGAAGCAACAATTTTTCTTCCTGGTGTTCGCGTTAGTCTGGAGTCATTCCGCGCTTGCACTGCGCAAGCACGAATCGAAAAATGTTGGTCCGCCGAATGCTAAAGCAGCTCGTAATGTAAAGAATAATCGCATCGTAGGTGGCCAAGAGGCAGAACAGGGCTTTGCACCATGGCAAGTGTCCATACAGAATAAACTTGGAAATCATTTTTGCGGCGGCGCTATTATTGCCGATCAATTTGTGCTCACCGCTGCCAGCTGCTTAGCTGGCTTGAATAAGGAAAACGTTAAGGTGGTCACAAGCACAAACGATTGGGCCGGTCAGGCATGGGAATATTATGTCAAGGAAATTATTATACATTGCAATTTCGATAAGCCACTTTATCAAAATGATATAGCACTGATCAAGACAACGACGCTCTTCCTTTACGATGATTTAACACAAAATATTACATTGGCCTACGCCGATGACTTGGTGCCTGGTGAGAAACTTACAATGACTGGTTGGGGTGAGGATGAGTTGGGCAATGATTTTCCATTTGAATTGAATAAACTCGAAGTTGAATACATTTCGAATGAGGATTGTCAAGCTGCATATCAAGGAATCGAGGATGTTGCCACGAGTGCACTCTGCACTAAATCTCCTGTTGGACAAGGCGCCTGTCATGGTGATACCGGTGGACCTTTAGTTGATAGCAAGGGGCGTCTTGTTGGCATTGGTAATTGGGGTGTTCCGTGCGCTTATGGATTTCCTGATGTATTTGCACGTCTGTCATACTATCATGGATGGATTGTGAGTAGCATGAGTGGTTGCGATATCAATTAGATTGGTGGAAATTTTTAGTAACGCTTTTGAATTTAACACAAACCAACAACACTGTTAAACTTGATTTCGCTTTTTATAACTTTCAAGATCAAAGTTCAATTGCAGCGTAAAGCAGTCTAGACGGTCAAAAATTAATAATAATAAAAAAAAAACAAATGATAAATCAAAAGAACATACGAATTTCGACATTTATAAAAAAAAAAGAATAATACTCTCTAGACATGTTTTAAGAGATTTAATCACAACTATCAGTGCGAGGGTAATTTGATAATTCATTGATTGAGAAAAAAGATTTTAAAATTGAGGTTAATCTACTCCAAGCACGGTTTTGTAGTGGTCACAAGGCTACGCTTATGGTTGGGTGTGTGCGCTCATCTTACCCATCGCACGATCAGTTTTTTTTAAGTTCAAATATGTATGTGAAATGAGATATAGTTGAGATGCCTACAATCTTAGCCAACATACACATTTTTATTTTCCGATTGTCCAATATCATTTCTTGAATTTTTCAACTATTTTTGGCGTGGCGACCTCGTTTGGGCAACCTGAAATTTCGGCGTCCCTTGATCTTCAAAGAATTCAGTAATCTATTTTAATAAATTGATTATTCAGAGTGCCCATAATATATATTAAGCGTTTCCTTGCTTTTATCGATGGTTTCTAACATAAAACAAAAAAGAACGCTGAAGTCAGGTATGAAACCCTGTAAACTATTGTTATATACCTTAAACTATGTCTTATATTAGTACCACACTTTTTTTGAAAAAAAATGTGGCTAGAGCATTAGTAAGAACTCACTCAGGAGAGTCTAAGACCCTTCGGGTACAAAATAAATGCTTGGGTATAAAAATAATGCTTGATTACGATTTTTTTCCAATTTGATTCAAAATCACGACGAAGGTTGTATTCAACGGTTGTCAAACACAAAATATATGATGAGATAGGGACACCATAATCGATACACTCCGTACCCAAACATTTTTGCTTTTTCATGAATACTTCTGTGTTATGTAAACTTTGCCTACAATAGTTCAAATGAAATATCGCAACATGGGTATAGCCTAGAGTAGTCAAAAAAATTGTATGCTCTCACTCCCTAGGATGGTTTAATTTTTAATGGTTCCGGAAAGCCCCTGAAGTTTCCCATGTATTATATATATATTTCTCGTTGATTTGATGTAGAAACCTAGAAAAATATATTTTATTAACCGGATAGCGATGTTTATCTTCATAAATTGTCATAGAAGAACATCCAATAAAAAATAGTTAATATTTAAAATTAAATTAAAAATGTTTGGATGTTCTTCTATGACCAAGAAATACGTTTCTTCTTATTTTCGACATAGAACAATCCTGGGGGTGGGATCATAAAATTTTTTTAAAATTTTATTCCATGCATTTTACGACCACCTTAGTATAGCCCCTATAAAAATTTACTTAATTGTTTTACTTTTTGTGTTACAATTCAATACAATAAAGAAATATATGTATGTATATAAAAATTGGGTACAGGGTATTTTGGAGTCAAGACCAAGAACACAATACTTTCGATACTACTAACTTTTTGGTAATTTTTTTAACCTTATTAATATTTTTTTCTGTAGCGTATTGAGTAAAATATTAAATGATAAATTTAATAACTAGCCTAAATTTATAACTAGCCTAAATGCGCAATTATGTCGCGTGGTATGAACATCAAAGATCTGAACAATCTTATTCAATACACAAGAGTCCAAAGTATAAATTACGGCAAAAATTTCCGATAATAATGCTGAATCAGGAATACGAAATATGGTGTGAGTAATTTATTTATTATGTCTAGAGACAACTTACTGGGAACCCTCATGACTTATCTAAGTAGTTTCTTTTACACTGATTAGCAAGCAATTCACAAAAACTAGGTCTTATCTATGGCGCAAACGGGTAACAGCGGGTGAAGCGGTGCCTTATTCAACCATATCAAAGCTTCCGAAAATTTTACTTATCAACGCTAAAAAATATACGGAACAAGTTGATAAGAATTTTCGCAAAACAGCCTTCGCAGTGGTATATAAAGAAAATATTAGGCAAACAGCACAAACATTTAGCAAAACAATCGAACGAGTTAGACGCTTGGAGTGAGATAAGTAAATAATTGTTTGAGACTATTAGAAAGTGAAAAATTCAACATGAAGAAGTGCTGCACACTGGCTATACTATTGGCGCTTTTAGGCGCTGTTGCAGCCAGACACCTTGAACTGGAGAAGAGTAAACTAATCGATACACGCGTCATTGGAGGCGTCGAAGCATCTACGGCCTTTGCACCATATCAGGTCTCAATTGCAAACACCATCGACGGTGAACATGTTTGCGGTGGTAGCATCATCTCAAAAGATTGGATACTTACGGCTGCACACTGTCTCGAGTGGAATATAAAGTATCTGAAAGTAATTACTGGCACCAATAACTGGAAACAACCAGGTGCCGTGTATCTTGTGGCTGATGCCAAAGTCCATTGTTTACACAACAAGCCAATGTATCACAATGATATTGCGCTACTAAAACTAGCGACGCCAATTGTCTTTAATGAACGCACACAGCCCGTTAAGCTAGCAACGAGTAATACATTGAAACCCGGCGATAAACTAACACTAACCGGTTGGGGTTCCACACGCACATGGGGACGCTATCCAGAACAATTACAAAAGGTCGACTTGCAGTTTTTGGATCTTGTTGAATGCGGTGGCAAAGTACGTAATCGCGCTTGGTTAGGTGAAGGAAATATCTGTACATACACACGAGTCGGTCAGGGTTCCTGCCATGGTGATTCAGGTGGCCCATTGGTCGATGAGAATCAAACGCTTGTCGGTGTTGTTAGCTGGGGTGAGGCATGCGCTGTTGGCTATCCCGATGTATTTACCAGTATTGCGTACTACAGCAGTTGGATACGTGAGGCGCAAACAAATGTCAATAAATGCTAGAATGCAACGACATGGCAGTGTCGTAGCTTGAGAAGTTGAATCAGCAGAAGGAGAAGCAACAAGGAGCTTGCAGAACAATATTGAAGCCAAAAACACGAACAAATAAATTAAGTTAGTTACTATAAATTGTACCTTGCACTGAAATAAACAAACAAAAAAAAATTAATAAATAAAAAGTATTTAGTACCTTATTTATGATGTAAACTTTTTACTCTATTTAATAAATATGGCGTTAGGTCAGTTGCGTCAGCAAGGCAATATAATGACTAATTTAATGATATTTAAATAGCCCCTTTACAAGAATTTATATTTTAGGTCCACAATTACTATAAGTTCCCTCTTTTTAATTTAAATGATGAATTTAGCCCAGTCCAGCCATATGAGACCGCTTGATTTGATGGGTTATAGACGGAACATTTAATGTACGATGAATCCATCGCGGTGGAAAGATCTTCCCGCACAAATTTTTCCCCTAAATTCTTTTGAGGTAACTGTGCCCAGCATTATTTTATAAATCGGCTAACCCTACGATGTAGACGTTGCATTTTACGGAAAATTTAAATAAAAAATGTAATATTGTATGTATTTCCAACGATGTGATCAGGTACAAGGTCCCCGCTCGTTGATACATTTTTATACATTTCAGGGAGTTTCGCACCATAAAAAAAAAGTCCAATAACATAATTAAAACAAGAAAGAACGCTGAAGTCGAGTATGCTCGACCGCAAGATTCCCTGCACCCAATCTTGATGTACCTTAAGTTAAGTCTTATCTTAGTACCATACAATTGTATTGGATTGTCATACAAAAACTCAAAATAATGGGGCTATACCTAAAATTTTTTGGTCCTATTCATATTGGGATATTTTATTGGGACTATCATAGGCATAATTTATACTAAATTTGAAGTTCCTAGAATAATAAACAAACAAATTTTAAGCAAAAACCGAAAATTTTGGTGTAGAGTTGTATGGGGGCTACACCTTAAAATGAGACTTGAGAAAAACCCTTTGCAAGTGAATACATGATGGCTTAGGAGCTGAACAGACGGTCGGACAGACAGACATAGCTATATCGACTCGCCTTTCAATGCTGATCAAGACACTTTAGTGGGTCTATCATGATCCATTCTACCTGTTACATACATTCGCACAAACTTAGTATATCCCCTCTGGGTACAGGGTATGAAAAAAATATTTGAGGATTCCAAAATGGGCTACCCGAGCCCCAAAAAGTGTTGATGGACGTTACGCTTTTTACTCCTCTCCTTTCTATCAAAAAATTTGTGATTGTTTTAAACTTGTAAAATAGGTAAGAGCTATTTAATAGTCAGAAGAGGGCGTAGCAGTCCGAATGAACCGTGTATATGTTCTCTAAGTTTCACTTTCAGGCGTTTAATTAGCGATATTTATATGATTTTAACATGATATTTCCTTACTTTTCCAACATAAAATGGCGGAAAACTCGAAAATTTGTTGCTATCCGAGTCTGTAACCCAAAATATTACGCATTTAGTAGTTTCATATTATCTTCAGTTTTTATGCGACCTATGTTCACATGTTTTCATTTCACCCAGTCTATATGTGGCGTGTTGTGCAAATTGTACCAATAAAACAATAAACAAGTTTACTTTGATGAAACAAAATATGTTTTTATGTTTTTACACTTAAACTTTGTATCGAAATCGACATAATCCGAGTCATGATGTAATAGTCGAGAATTTGAACCACTAAACACTGATCAATACGAAGTGATTAAATTCTGCTGAACGCTCTGATCAGCAATCATGATACTATATTTTACTAATCATGATTGATTTGAGTGTATCATGACAAATTTATTTTTCCAATTTCAAAATAAATATCTTTACGGATTTGTATCAATGATTTCAGCAGAGAGTAATCAGTGATCCATGATTTCTGATTAATTATAAGTTTTTAGTCTAGGTGTTTCATGTTTCCTTTAGTGGAATGCTTAACATTTAAGAGAATAATTTCGTTGATCCCACATAGATATAAAAATAACGTTGGAAAACAGTCCACATAAATTAACTGTACTAAAATTGAAGCAACGTGGGAACGCCTCGTACGACAAGAAACAAGTTCGCTAATCTTTTTGGCACAACATCTGGCGATCTCCACTATATTCTTGACTTTGATTTCGAACAATTTCGCCGAAGAGCAAGCATGTAATAAGAAAGAATGGAATATTTCCTGAATCAAGGAGATTTATTCCATTGTTAGCTTTTAAATTGTAGGTACTCCTGGTTAGTCTTAATCTATCATTTATCAGGGCTCATTTGAAAGAGGGTTAAAAAACATTTTTGGCGTTCAAGGTGTTCAATGGACTTCCGGAATTTGGACCTGGGACCCATATGTGGACCCAATATAGATTTTTTGACCAATTTTTTTTTTTATTACAGGTGAGCACTTAGACGAAATTTTATAAAATTTTGACCCGGGGCCTAATGGGGGCCTTGAAACCGGAAAGCCATATCTTTGGAATAAATAGACATAGAGACTTGAAACAGGGCTCATTTAAAAGATGGTTAAAAAACATTTTTAGCGTTCAAGATGTTCAAAGGATTTCCGGAATTTGGACCTGGGACCCATATGTGGACCCAATATAGATTTTTTGACCAATTTTTTTTTATTACAGGTGAGCACTTAGACTAGATTTTAGAAAAATTTGACCCGGGGCCCAATGAGAGCCTTGAAAAAAAGTAATACATTTGGTTTGAATAGACGTAGAGACTTGAAACTGGGCGCATTTGAATGATGGTTTGTCGTGTTTAGGGGATTTTCAAAATTTGAACCCACATTTTTTGAACAATTTATATTTAGCCATCAAAGAGAAGCAAAAAAAAACGCGAGCAAAGCCGCGGGTACCTGCTAGTATTGAATATTTTTAATAAGTTCTAAATTTTAGAGCTCAGACATCAAGTTGAGAACGCAGTATAGACGCAGGATTTGTGTCTAAAAAAACTTCAAAACGTTCTTCCATATGCTACAAAGTCGCAAAAGTTAAACAAAATTAATATACCCCATCGCTTATTTTCTTTTTATGTGTCTGAGTAGGGTACAAAGAATAAAGATTACATAACTCATTGACTCAATTGTGCATTGAAGTGTGTCTATCAATTGAATTGTCTCGTCGCGTTGGCTGCACAACAAAAGGTGTCACACAGCAGGACACAACTGAATGCATTGCGTGACTAGAATACAAATCGGATGCGTTCAGTAAATGAGTATAAATAGCAAAGCAGAAGCTACTAGTCAGAGGCATTCAACATGAGCCACTTGAAACGCATATTACTTGTCTTGTGCTACATCAGCGTCAATGTTGCAAATGGTTTTGCATCCGATGAAATACTCTATCCGCCGCAATACACTAAAAATCGCATAGTTGGCGGTCAGGAGGCAGCAGCACATCTGGCGCCATATCAAGTCTCGCTGCAGACACCCAGTGGACGTCACTTTTGTGGTGGCGCTATTATACAGGAACGTTGGATCATTACAGCGGCACATTGTCTACGTGGACGAAAGCCGGAAAGTC
Organism: Leucophenga varia; assembly: GCA_018903435.1. NCBI lineage: Eukaryota > Metazoa > Arthropoda > Insecta > Diptera > Drosophilidae > Leucophenga > Leucophenga varia. The sequence continues at coordinate 414,025 of JAEIFJ010002763.1, forward strand.
TTAAAGTATTAACGGGAACACAGGATTTGCGAAAGAAGATCATCGAAAGTAACAGCAACAGCAGCAGTAATATTAGCACCGCTGAGAATGACGATGCTGATGATGCGCCTGCTGCTACAGTTGCCGCAAATGTCACAATGATGATGACGGCTGGAAAATACTATTATCCGGATCGCATAGTCATACATTGCGCTTACAATCGTCCTGCCTATGCGAATGATATTGCGTTGCTGCATTTAAATGAATCCATAATCTATGACAATGCGACACAAGCAGTTGAATACGATAGTGAACCGCTAAAACCCGATGATGAACTAGTGCTTACCGGTTGGGGTACACTTTCACTGGGTGGCGAGGTACCGGAACTGCTGCAGACGCTCAAAGTGCGCTACGTGCCTTACGAAGCATGTCGTGAAGCGCATGACAACAGCACCTGGGTGGATGTGGGACATGTTTGCACATTTAACGATAAAGGCAAGGGCGCCTGTCATGGTGATTCCGGTGGACCACTGGTACACAATGGTAAGCTTGTTGCCTTGGTCAACTGGGGACGTCCCTGCGCTAAAGGATATCCAGATGCACATGCACGTGTTTCATATTATCATGATTTTATACGTACGCATTTAAAAGGCTGTGAACGAGATGAGCCAACATCGACAACTACGGAAAAGCCAACAGCTTCGGAAGAGGCAAAGCTGCCGCATATAAGTGAAGGGAATGTGTAGCGTTTTAAATTTTATGTTTAACAATATTTTTTGTGTTTTAATTTTCAAAACAATAAAATTCAACAAAAGACAACTTAAACTATAAATTCTTATGTAACACTTAAAAATAAACAAACGGAGGCGCATAACTAACTAACTAAAAAAAATAATTCGATTGCATGAAAAACTTGCTTAGAACTGATTCGCTGGCAAATATGCATTGCTTAGCGGCTGCTCCTGTTCCTGTTGCTGTGGCAGCTGTTGTTGCAGCTGCTGCTCTGGTTCCTCTTCCTCTTCTGGTGCATCGAGTGAACCGACAACCGAAGTTATAGGCGCAACACCTTCATCGGTAATTGTGGAAGTACCGCCCAGGCTATCATATTGCGATTGAATCTGACGCTGTGCATTGGCAGCTTCCTCTGGTGTGCGATACTTAATGAAGAATACCTCTGGTTTGGTAATGTGTTGTGGTGCATCGGCAATAGCATCCTGCAAATCAGATGCGGTCGTCTTCTTTGCCAGCACATAGACAACTGTCTTCTCCTGTTTCAGTGTCTTGGCCAAATTGAGTGCGGCAGCCTTGTTCGTTTGTGCTGGTGTCTTCACGAAGAGCACATTGTAATGTTTACGTGGCTGCTGTGCCAATTGTGCCAATTCATCTTGAATTTCATCCTCCGATTCCTCGGGTGCTGCGTGTATAAAGAAATTCTTGGTGACAATTGGTTTCTTTGGTATACGCACACGTGGACGTGGACGACGATGTGTTGTGGCTAACGGTGCTGTTTGGAAGTTAACAGGAAAACCAGCAGGCATAGGCAATGCAGCGATTTGCTGGCGTTGCTGTTGATAATGATTAATTGGTGGCAGATATGATTGCGTTGCGGCAGGTGCGCCATACGATAACTGCTGCGGTTGTTGTTGTTGTTGCTGCAGGAATTGTGCTAAGATTGGCTGCTGCATTGCTGCTGTTGTGCACGATAATTATAACCGCCGGCTTGAGTTAGGCTTATATCCGCATTTGCCAGCGCCAAGGTGGTCGCTACCAGAACCGTCTGAAATATTTAAAATATTTATTTTTTTTTTTCCATTCGAAAATTTTAGTGATTCCACTTACCACAAAGATCTTCATGCTGCCGCTTGATTTGTTTTAGTTTAGTTATGCTGTCCTAAAAAAACGCTCTACTCCAACTGCTGCTGCTGTTGCTGTTCAAGTTGAACTGTGTCTAATTTCGATTCGTCTTCAAGTTTTTATATCAAACGCCAAAGAGTCAAAAAAAAGTTAAAAGTCTCAAAAAAACAAAAACAAAAAGAAAAATTCGCTGTTGACACAAACATTATAAAAACAACAACAAAGACAACAACAAAAAGATGAACTTGTTACAACAAAATGCTTAATAGAAAAATTAATAATGAAGAGCAGCGCGGCAACAGCGTTCGCTGCAAGTGCAAAAGAGATGCAAAAAGTTACAATAATAAAAAAAAAACAAAAAAAAAAAAAAAAATAAAACTTCACAAAAGAAAAACTTTGCACTGACTTTATTTTTTGTATTTAGTTTTGTTTTTTTTATTTATTTGCTTTTATTTTGTTTTGTTTTATTTTATTTTTTATATTTAAATATTTGCCATTGTTTATTTCTGGGCACAATTTGCATTTTAAGTTGAAATATTTTTGGGATGAAATACTTTTTATATCAGACACAATGCGTACGTTTAATAATTTATTTATTTTGAGTAACTTGCAATAACAAATGCATTGAAATTGTTTAAATGTTTATATTTATTATAATTTTAAATAATGTTGTATGTTCTTCAGATATTCAAAATATTTTAGAACGACTTACAATTGTAAAACTACCCAAGTGATGCTCACATATTTTTATATTAGCAACCCTTTGAGGGTGTGGGGATTAAAAAAACATTTTTTGATTTTTGGGTCAATTTTTATTACTCGGGGGTTTTCGGGGTCACTGAATCCAAATTTCATGCCAGAATATGGCGACAAGAAATATAAAATCTGATCAGATTCACTTTCACCTAGATACTAAGTGGTCGCCATATTGCATCCGCCATTTGAAATTTAAAATTCTGGCATGAAATTTGGATTCAATGACCCCGAAAACCCCCGAGTAATAAATTTGAAGCAAAAATAAGAAGTTTTAAAATTTGTTTTTACCCTCCGTCACACCCCCAAAGGGTGTTTTCAACCCATTGACTTTTGCCGATAAAAAAAAATACGTGTCTATTATCTTTCCTAGCTCAGTCAAATAACCTTAGTTTCGTTAAGATCTGTGAGTATCAGTTGGGTAGCTTTACTTTTTAGCTTAAAACGAGCTTAATTTAATGAAATTAAAAAATTAGGGCTAAAGCCTTAAGCTATGTTTTTATTTTAAATTTAAGTTTAAAGTTTACTAGGCGTTCGCAGTAGGGTGCTAAACGTAGAGAATTTATTGGAGAGGTTAGGAACTTGCAGCCGAATTTATTGTTTATTTTCCATAGCGATGTACGGTGGAAGAAAACTTTTTTTTTTTTTTTGCCATATCCAATCGTTTTGGCTTTAAATCAATGTCCAATCTTTTCAACAACACCGCCTCCATCCATAAAAAACATATTAATAATTAAATTTGAACTTTTTACGTTTCTCTTCAATGGTAATCATTAATTTTGATTTATGGTGTCCTTCTTTCTAGGTCCATGCAAGAGGGACCTAAAAAACAAAAAATCATTAAGTTAACGGTGCTCTTTTTTGTTGCAAAAATGCTCCTTACATGGACGACCTACCAACAGGGCAGTTGACTTCAGTTGTAATACAATTTAAAATTTGAACAGTTTAACTGTCATTAATATGTTGAGAGCTCCTTCAGTGCTTGCCTCGTATTTTTGGACAAAAGATACTTATTGAAAGAAAAATCAAATTTGAATCCAAAAATACGGATATCAGTGGCGTAGGTAATATTTCATGAAGCGTGTGGGTGGGAACTAATGGCTCGAGCCCAAGATTAGATTCTATGTTGGGGTTGTTCGTATTAAGAACGTTTATTTCAAATTTTAAGCTAAAAATACAAAAACTAACAAATTTTCCATGAAAATAAGGAAAAGCTTTAAATTCGGTGGAAGTTGAGAAAAGATTAAGTTTCGACTTTTAGTTCAACATGATGCTTCCTTTAATGCGTTACATGCTTTTCGACAAACTGATAATACCCTTCACACTATGTATGGCAGGTATAAAAACTGGTAAGTTTGTTTGGGAGCTATTTGCTAAAGTGGCCTGATCCTTATAAAATCTGTAATGTAAAATGCATCTATTGAATAAAATCCACAAATAAAAAAATTTTACTTTTAAATACTAAAAGTGGGCATGGCTGTTTGATTTTCATACTTGATTTAATCGTTGACGGGAAAAGCTTGAGTTTTACATTTCAGCACGATATCTCTTAAACTGGCCGAGTGAAACTTACAGATATAAACAGACTGTCCGTCTGTCTTTATTTATGGCATTTATGATTAAAAAAAAAAACAACTGTAAAAATTTATGCAAAAATGTTTGTTTTTTTGAATCGAAATAGTTGCAAAATTCCAATAAAACGCGGATATTTGGGAAAAACAATAGTTTGATTTGCTTTATAAGCCCACTTCACTCGCCCAATCTCGATCCATAAACAAAGAAGAAAAAAAAAAAACCAAATACATAAAATAAAAGAATTAAATGAATAAAATTTATAGCGTCAAGGTTTGCCTTTCCACACTGCATATTGATTTATATGCTGCGTTTAGTATGTATTTTACAAATCGCATATCATAAAAAAAACTAAATAATAAAATGAATCTTGAGTGTTGTTAAAAATAGTTTTTAATTTAAAATTTACATTTATTTGTTACAGTTTTCGATTGATCGATTTGTCATTAGCAATTTTTTGCCATAAAAGTGAAGGCTCGAAACACATTTGTATCTCAAGATGAGCGAAAGGGCAGCTACTTAAGTGTGAACTTGTTTACCCACAATAAATGTATAATTTGGAATTAATTGGTTGGGAAGTTCAAGGCCTTTTTTTTTTTTTTTTTGTGGGAGTTCAATAAATCAAAGTTTCATGGAAGCAAACAAAATTACTCAACTTCGAAATGCATTAGAGTTCAACTCATAAATCTTTTTTTTTTTTTTCAAAATAGTTTTTTAAATTGCGTTTCAGAATTCTTCCTCAATTTAAATAAAATATAACACACTACTCGCACTTGCACAATTTTATGCTAATAAAGTCATTCATGCAGTAGACCTGAAAGTTAAGTGCAGCCTTAGTTATTCATGTATTCATCAAAAAAAATGTATTTCATTCATAAAATCATCAAATCGCTTATCAGCGTCATAAAAGACAAACAACCTTCATAAAATAAAAAAAAATAATCATAATACATATTAAGTAGTTTGTAATCCATTCGAAAGTAGCCATTTCGAAAACTGGTTTTCGACTTTCTCACGCCAATTTGAATATGAAAATGTGCCAACACGGTTGCTGAAGTTTCAACTCATCTCAGCTGCTGAGACGAATCGTTGCTCTGCTATATGCAAATCGGTCTACTATATGCAAATTGAGAGTAACGTAATCTATGCGTGAAATAAATTGGACACTGTCTACGAATTCGAAATCAAACTTCATCGAATTGTCTATTTATTTCCGATCAATAAAACAAATTAGCACATCGAGCGATTATATTTGGCAGCAATCAAATTTAGCTAGAAGAGATACACAGAAAAAAATATATTGAACGAAACAATAATCTCGTTTACATTACCAAAGGAACATAAGCGGGGATCTTTGAACCTCGTACAAGGCTTTTCCTTTACGAGCATTTAGATAGAAAATTTAAAAAAAAAAAAAAAAAAAAAATTTTAAAAAAAAAATCTATTCAATCAAAGCCATGTGGTCTTGGACATTGGACATCTTTGATAATAATTTATGAGTTTAATAGTTAAGCCATGTGAGATGCCCAGACAATGCCAATATTGGATGGCAAGACTATGTAGAAATCGGGATCTGAAAAAACCTTAGATAACCAAAGACAAAAAGGGATCTATTTACAGAAAAAAAAGTGACGATAATAAGAGCCCCCAAAATTATGTCAGGCTTAAATAACATTTTACGTTTGAGTTGACAATTGTTTGTAGGACAACAGGGTTGGTAGGTATTGCATATGAATAATAAAATGATTACAGAAGAGATTGAAAAATGTTTGCGATTTGGAAAATGGCCTGGCCGGGTAAGCATGGAGGAACTGCCTCCAGCGATATTTGATATCTTTAAATGAGATTCTATGAAATTATTTGCTCAATATCGGCGATATTATCGATTATTTAGCGGCAAACATGATTTGAGTTCCTACTTTTTTTCTGCTCACAGAATTGATAAACATTTTGATAATAATCTTTATTGACCCTCAAGATTGCGAGTCATCAGCAATCTTATCGGCAATAGATGGCCAACTGCGAAGTGTAAACATAAAAAAAAAAATGTGGTGATGGCAAAAAAATCACTTTCGCTGATTTTTGCAGATTGATAATCGCAATATCCTGGTGTATGCGATTTCATTCCAGTGAACATGTTCAGTTATCGGCGATTTTGTAAATCGTTCTTTTCAAACAGTGAAGCTGTTCATTTATCAGTGATTGGTGCTTTTATCATTTCGATCGAATCGTTCGTTCGTGCGAAGCGAATCGTTCGTGCGAATATCGATTTCAGGGGTCGTCATGTTTTTGCGGTACTTGGTGCCTCCAGATTTCTTCCCCTTGCCCTTTCCCTTACCTTTTTTCCTGTGTGTGTTTTACGTGGTTATTTTTGTTTTACATCGTTGGTGACCACCCTCTAGTACCACCTCGATGTTAAGTGTTATTCTTGTCTGCCGTGAGGCAATTTAAGCATTAAGCTCGAGATTAAATTTTTGTATTTCTCAAAAACTGCTTAAATTTGCCTGAAAAGTACATACATACGTACGTTTTAAGATAAAATTGCCGCCTTGAATACAGATACTCATTGCAGCTGCCTTTATCTTTTTTGAAATGCATAAACTACCACCTTAGGTAGATTTTCGATCTGCAAATATGTATTTAGACGTTTGGAAAATTTCTCAAGGCTAAAGTCATTTGCAGACAACATGTCTCGACACAGGATAAGCAAAATACAAACACACACACAAAATATGAAAATAATTAGCAAAAAGAAAATCCGTAATAGAAATTAGAAAATGGTTGCCGCCGTTAATCGATTTAGCTACACAGATTTTTTGGGTATAAAAGAGCCTCAATTTCAAATTCAAGTCACACAACGATCAAGTACACCAAAGAGTGAACAACGATGTCCTCTATTGACGCTAAACTAGGGGCAGCCAGCCATTTGTCGTAGTTAACTTATTATATTGGAGAGCAAAAGATGAAGGAAAAATTTTAAAAAAAAACAAAAAAAAAAAAAAAAAGCATCAAAAAACTAAAAAAAAAAAAAAAAAAAAACAAAAAAAAAAAAAAAAAATAAAAAAAAAAACAAAAAAAAAAAAAATAAAAAAAAAAAAAACAAAAAAAAAAAAAAAAAAAAAAAAAAAAATAAAAAACTAAAAAAAAAAAAAATTACAAAAAAAAAAAAACTAAAAATAACAAAAAAAAAAAAAAAAAAAAAAAAAAAAAAAAAAAAATTAAAAAAATAAACGCTGAAGAAAGAGTTCGAGTTCAGGAGAAGTAAACAAGGATGTCCGCTATTGACTTGAAACTGGATTGTCCTCCAGTGACGCTAAACTGGAATGTCCTATCTATTGACGCTAAACTAGATAAATCGTTGTTTACTTTGAATGGAAAAGAATTCGAGATCCGATTCGGAAACGTTAAAAGCCATGTCCGCTATTGACTTGAAACTGGATTGTCCGCCATCGAACCTAAACTGGCGAGTCCTCTCTCTATTGACGCTAAACTAGAGAATTCGTCGAGCGCTAAGTATTCTAAAAGGCCAAAGGCTGAAAGAAGAGTTCGAGTTGAGGAGAAGTAAACAAGGATGTCCTCTATTGACTTGAAACTGGATTGTCCGCCATAGAACCTAAACTGGAATGTCCAATCTATTGACGCTAAACTAGATATATCATTGTTTACTTTGAATGAAAAGGAATTCGAGATCCGAACCGGAAATATTAACTACGCTATCCGCTATTGACTTGAAACTGGATTGTCCGCCATCGATGCTAAACTGGCGTGTCGACTCTATTGAAGCTAAACTGGAGATTGTGTGGTTAACTATGGATTTGGAGAAGCTGAAAGCCGGAGGAAGATCGTTTGAGAAGAGTAAAAATTAAAAGGATCATCAAAACACTGACATTGGCGTACCAACTATAATGCCAAATTTAACGTATAAAATTTTAAATTTAAAAAAAAATTCAATTGAAAATAGTTTTTTGAGTATATTAAAATAAATAAAAAAGAAATGTCTAGTAACTGCGAACCAGTCCAAACACCATAAAAAAATCATGTCTAAAATATTATTAAATTTTTTGGACTACAAAATAGCTGATATTTTATTGTGCGAGAGATCGGGACTACTCTGATCAGTACATGTATTTCTTTAGTGCGTACTTTTCCCGGCAAAGTCTTATAACTAATAAACTAATAAATAAATGTTGATCTGTTAAATGCCTCTAGCGATACACATACCCTTAGTGCCAAAATAAAATTCATGATTAAACTTAAGGTTTTTTTAATTTTATTTAAAATATTTTCTGTGTATATAAAGCTTGAATGAAAAGATTTATGATCAACACTTTCAGCAAAATTTTGCAAAATATTAAAGCATAAATATTTTCATATATCAAAATTATGCAAAAGTGTAAATGAATGCTAAAAAAAATTATGTAGTAAAAGGGAAACAATTTGCATATTTCAAATGAATGGCCACGAGCGAAGTTTCATTGTAAATTTTCGTTATTGTATATAAAATTATGTTACAAAAATATTAAAATAATATAAACTTAATATCGCATAAGTTAATCGGATTAACGTTATCGCCGGTAATCAATCATCATTTGCAATGTAATATGAACGTTGAATTAATTAAGAGTTTGATTTGAAAATTAAATAAAACTCATTAGACTGCACAAGACGAACAGACACTCTATTTCCAAATATAATTTAAAGCGAGAAACTTTTCTCATAGAACTCGCTGCAGAATTCCTATTCCGATGCGATGGATCAATCATATTTTTATAGTATAATATGTCACGTCCGTGTATCTGCTGCACTTTGCGTTGCTTTTGATCTTGCATTTCGATTAAGTTAAACGCCGCCAATTGTCGTTGACTAATTTTTTGCGGTTTTGCCAATACAATCCAAGTGACCACTTCTGTACATGGTGAGTTAACCAGAGATCCACTGTAAAAATAATAATCCGGATCTAGCTGATATAAATTGTAAGGTATAAAAGTATCCTTTAGCTTTACGGGTACATTGTATTTTTCGTGGTGCGCAACCAAATGTAGATTGCGTACAATGGGCTCTAAGCCGACATTATGGATATTATCGTTATTATCATAGAGAATCGCTATTGCAACAATGCCATCATCATACTTTAAAGATCCGGCAAAATCACCATATGCTGTATTATAATATATAATGTGCATTTCCAATGGATACTGTACATTGTCTAAGGTATGCAAAGATTTGCGGTGTAGTACAATGGAAAGCAATCTCAAACTCTTCAAAGATTGGTGCACCGTGAATATTCCATGGTTGTGGGAAATTGCTGAGTGTAACTGAAGATACGATGCTTTGGTGGTTACCTTACTTAAATTTTATGAAAGTTAAACTTACTTGTATTTCCGTTGTTTAAAATAGTTGCACCTTTTTGAGGCACCGAGTAATATTCATATTTAATACTCTCGTATTTTTTCCTTATTGCATTTGCAAAATCAATGTTAATGGGACTCTGACGTAGTCCTGTGGAACAAATATTTTCTTCATGATTGCGTTCATCTTTCATCTCTATAGGTGCTGTTTTAGCTAAAAAAAATAATATGTATAATTAATCAGTTTATTGAGATCTTTTTGTATGTTGGATATGGTTCATATTCGTAGTATATTTTATTTATTGCTTCGATATTGCATACATTTAGGCTGATATTGATATGTTTGGAAAACAAGATGTGTTTTGTGCTGCATACTTTTAGGCAGTTTAAAAAAACAAACAACGAACTGGTTCTTGTTTTAAACCAACACGATTTAAATAAAATATTTTTACTTTATTTTATTATTTACTTTTAACTTCTCTTGTTGTACGCTATCATAATTTTTGAAATTAAAATTGATTAAAATTCACCGATTTTACAAATTTTCAAACGTGTAGAATCGTGTAGTTCCACGTCAAAACGTCAAGCTAACAATGTAATAATTAGAATATCAGAGATATTACTTACTCTGCACCGGTTCTGCTTGTCGTTTTTTCTTGACGCATTCTGCAGCTGCTTTTGTATTTATTATTACCAGAATTGATAGTACTGTCGAAAAGATTGATAAACTGCAAGTAACTGAAATACTCTTAATTTTTTTTGTGTGTTAGTATTTACCTAGTATATAGCTTTTTCCAATTCATTTTATTTACATATTTTTTTCAGTATCTATTTTGACAAATAAATCACAGAATTTCTCCCAAATTTTAAAACAGTCTAGCAAATATTAAATTAGGTTAAAACGTTTACTAGTGATAATCTAAATTTATCGTTTGTATGAAGATAAAACTTTAAGCTTTTGAAATATAAATTTTCCTCAATTAAATCAATACATTCGGGAAACAAAAATATTTTTTAAAATTCCCATTTTTTAAAGCGACAAAAATTCGGTAAGTTTGTATGGGAGCTATACCTAAAAATTGGCGTGGCACTTTCATTTTCAAACTTAACTTAGTCGTTGCCGAGAAATGCCTAAGTTCCAAATTTCAGCTTAATATATTTATATCTTGACCGAAAATGTTGCATAGAAATACATAGACGGACAGAATTATTATTTTTATTTTTTTTTTTTATTTATTTAAACATGTTTGTACCTGTCACTCAAAGTGTGAAACATGTATATTCAGTTTGCCGGAAAGTGTGTAACACTTTTAAGGAGGTATCGTAGACCCTATAAAGTATATATATTCTTGATCATCGCGACGAGACGAATCGATTTAGCCATGTCCGTCTGTCTGTTTTTGTTGCGCGATATATTCGCTTAGTTTTAAAAATTTTGGACGGAAATTAAACTTAAGCTTTTCTAGGTCCTGTGTATATTTCTAAACTAAAATCAATGTGCCACGCCAACTTCTAGGTATATTTTATATTGTTAGTTTTAGGGGTAAAAAGGGGTATTTTATTCATTGTAGTCCCCTTTTAGCTCGATACACTCATTCCAGCGATTTTCCAACTTCTTGATCCCGTCCAAAAAGTATGTTATTTTCCGGAAGGTCTGCAAAATACTCCACCGCGGCGTAGATGATTTCCTAACGTGATCTGAATTTTTTTATTGATAAGCCATCTTTTGAGGTTTGGGTAGAGATAATAGTCCGAGGGAGCCAAATCGGGCGAATACGGTGGATGCGGAAGTAATTGATTTTAGCCGTGGAGGGTTTGCCGCTTTGGAAACGAAAACCACGAAACCAATATTTGACGGTTTAATCTGACGGAACTTAAGCTCAATAATATTTATCTAAATTTATCCCAAAAAATAATGTTTTATGAGATCACATATAACACAGTTCAACAAAAAAAAAAGTTGAGATAGCTCGTAAATCTTATATTAGAGGTTGTGTAAAAAAAACTTAATGCTTAAAATTTTCTGGAGAACTGATTTTATCTTCTTTTTTTCATTTATACCGATTTTAATTTTTTTAACATGATCCAGATTTTGGGGTTCCCCGAATATTCTAAGTACACAGGTTATTTTTACTCGACCAGACCTACAACATTTACTATAAATTTTGGAAGCTTTTTTTTTTTTTTTTGTCGCACAGTGTAATCTGTTATCTTCAAAGCCCCCATTAAGTTTTGTTGTTGTTTGAATCTTTAAAGTTATGATCCAAATGTCTATGCTTGAAAACAGTGGGATTGGTTTTACCGAAGAAACTGTTTCATATTATTTTACCCAAAAAAAAAAAAACAAGGAAAAACGTTAACTTCGGTGGAACCGAAGCTTAAATACCCGTCACACGAATCTTTGAATAGTATATGTGTGATCATAAGTGGCTTATATACATTTATAAATATATATTTGGAAATAAGTACTTTTTCATATAGATGTTCGAAAATAATCAATAAGTTTGTATGGGTGCTAAAAATGGGCGTGGTACCTTGGTTTTGATATTGGATGTCATTAGAAGTGTTTTTACCCAAATTTGAGTGAATAGTTTCATAAATAATACCTATTTTAATACAAAAATTTGAAAATGGGCGTTAAGTTTGTATGGGGGCTATATCTAAAAATGGGTGTGGCACCTTGGTTTTGATATTGGATGTCATTAGAAGTGTTTTTACCCAAATTTGAGTGAATAGTTTCATAAATAATACCTATTTTAATACAAAAATTCGAAAATGGTCGGTAATTTTGTATGAGGGCTATATCTAAAAATGGGTGTGGCAGTTTGGATTTGATATTGAATAACATAAGAAGTATTTTTTTCCAACTTCGAGTAACTACATTAATAAATAATAGCTATTTTCATAGAAAAAATCCGAAAAAAACCGTAAGTTTGTATGGGGGCTATACCTTAAAATGGACGTGGCACTTTGATTTTAACACTTGAACTGCTTAGACCTGAGAAAAGCTTAAGTTCCGAGTTTCAGGTCAATATCTTTAAAACTGAGCGAATGAATCGCATACATACAGACAGACGGACAGACAGACAGACGGACATGGCTAGATCGACTCGTCTCGTCGTGCTGATCAAGAATGTATATACTTTATAGGGTCTACGACGTTTCCTTTAATGCGTTACAAACTTTCTGACAAAATGATAATACCCTCCACACAATGTGTGGCGGGTATAAAAGGAAAACCAATTATCTTAGCATATTGTACATTTTATTTGGGCACAATAAGCGTTCACATAGGTATGTATAGTACATTGACTAGTCCAAATTCACAGACAAACATAAAAAAAAGTTATTAAATAAAAATGTCAAAATGTACGAATATGACACACATATAAAAAAGTATAAATACTTAAATAAATAAATAATAATAAAAATAATAATAATATTAATGAGTAGGAAAGGTATACATTTACATATACATTCACATCCATTCACTTGTACATCGAATGGATTCTAAGCTAATTCGTTGTCATCAAAATCTTTGGTATCTCTCTTATTTTTGTACAAATATAATAGATAAAAATTATAAATTATATAAATGCTTATTGCAAAAATTTGACCACGCCGGCCAGCAATAAAGTTGCGCTGAGTGAGAACACTGAGCTGGTGGCAACAGCGCCGCCACCACGTGGATCAATAGTAACCAGCACAACGGCACGATTGTGTCCGTTCTGCAAAGCACGAAAATTATTGTGCAATTGCTTGCCTGGTGCATATTCGACTTCTTTAAACTCTTCAACCTGCTCCAGCGTAACAGGAAACGTTTCAGTCAACACAATCCATGTAACCGATTCAGCACAATTCGGTGTAGTTAAGGAACCGGCATATGTAAAATAACCATTTATCTCAGGAAATAGATCACGTACAACAAAACTTGATTTCATTTTTGTTGGCTTATTAAGTTGTTTATAGCTTTTAACACTGTCCAAACTTTTAGAATATCCGTAATGGCATCATTGGGTGTATTCGAGACATGATAGAGTATACCGATTACAGTAATGCCATCCTTAAAATTGGCTGCCATTGACATGTTCGGATAAATCTTATTACGATGCACAATATGCACTTCGAGAGGATAACGTATATCGTTAATGGTATGCTCGGACCACCAATGCAAATGTATCTGTTCGACAACAAAATCATCAAGTAAAGCGCCACCGCTCAGTTCCATTTTATGATCAAAACCGGAAAGTTGTACTGTAAAAAAAAAAAAGAGAATTTATATTATATTGGAATAGTTAATTATTTAATTAAAACTTACTGGAGTGTCCATTATTAACTATGGTTATGTTACTTTGCTTATCCTCATAATCATCGAAATGTAAATTCTCAAAATCGCTCTTGAGTGCGTCCTTGGTGCGCAAATTGATGGGACTCTGGCGTATTCCATTATCACATATGCCGCCCCAATTTGGAAATGCTGTAAATTAAAATAAAATGAATCCATTAGAGTAATAACTAAAAAAAAAGAAACGCCCAATTTCCTATACAAAGCTGCATTCCAAAGACTAGAAATTCACACAATTGCTTTGCTTGGCCTTCGTCGTTTAAATTTTATTTATTTTTTTATTTTTTTTTATTTTATTTTACTTGAGTGCAAATCTAGAGGTTGTGACCATCATTCTATAATCTTTTATTAGTATTCTTAGTATTTATTGTCGTTGAATCGTTAAATTTGAATAAAGCTTAGCTCAGATTTAGTGAAATTTTTTCGCAAATTGTGTGCTTTGGATAGTTACTAATTTAGTATAATTTTCACAATTTAAATAAACTGCGTACGCTTGGCCTCAAATTGTATAACAGCGCCAGAGTTCATAAAATATTTTTTAACGGACAGATTGGACGGAGAAATTTAAGTGTACAGATTAGTGTTGGCAAAAAAAAATCTCTTTCGGTGATTTTTTAACAGTGATTTAAAATTCGCAATGTCACACTGCGGCTAAGAGAAGTGATTTGCGATAGTTATCGGCGATTTTGTTAATCGTGATTAAATGGTAAAAGCGCAATGACAGCAATGTGGGTTTTATTTTTCAATGAATTAAAACGAAACAGTTCAGTTAGCGGAGATTTTATGTATCACTCATCGCAAACAGTGAACCTGTTCAGTAATCGCTAATTGTTTTTTTTTTTTTTGGCGAACTGCGATTTTATCACTGTTTGAAATCACTGCGATTTTCAAGTCGCAGTCGCTAATCACTCTGTAACTGAAAAATCACACTTTTTGCCAACACTAGTACATTTAAATTATTGCTATTTACAATTTCACTAAAATAAAATTTATATTCTAACTAATCTTGCAATTTGTGAATGTGTACTTACGTTCATCCTGATTTGTATCAAGATCCGGATAGCCCCAATCCGTATTGGCTTTAGTTAGTGCTATAAGTGCTGCAATAAAAAGAAATGTAGAAACATTTTATTATAGGAAAAGTTTTATATATTGTATTAAAATGATTTATGATTGTGTTTATCTAATCAAAAGAATCAAAAAAAATTATATTTCATAAACGAGATTTACCATTAAGCGTGAAATTAAATACTATTTAACTTTAACTTTGCAGTTTAGAGTTTAATGTTTCTAATCAGCCACTTCTGAATAATTTTATTTTATAGATTCTTGTTTGATTTATATGCCTAAACAACTATTTTAAAATCAATTTTGATTGATAGATTTTATTATTATTTATTATCAATATCACGTTTGGTTTTGAAGCCATTTAGGCAGCCTCGTGCTAAATCTACTTTTGCAAGATTTAATCGAAAGTGGAATTTTTAAACAAAAAACATTATCAACTCGATGAAAACTTAATCGAGTCGTGGTGTGTTGTCATATGACACTCGGTATAAACAAAGTTTTTTTTTTCGCACACCACTGATACACTTTTTAGTTAATCTAACAAGTCGATAAGTCAAACAGGTCGTTTCACTTCGATTAAATTTAAATCGTTTTCATTTCGTTTCGAAAACAGAAAGAAAATCGGCGGGCACAAGTAATAGATTTATAGTATGTCATCATTCCTAAATTTAAATTCACTTTAATTCCACCAACTTTCAAACAAAATAATCAAAGCAACATGAGTCTTACTACTGCTCATGCGTAATGTCGAATACTAGAACACATCTTTTATTTTCAAACATAAGTATTTTCTTCGGTTTGAAAAAAGTATTTTTTTAGAACGATAAACCAGCGTTTTTAAATTTATTCTTTTATCTTCCAAATACCTAAATTATCAGTGTTGTCACACAAAATCACTTTTTATTGTTTTCTAATCTCTTCTAAAATGCAATAAATTAGTTAATGTAATTCACAATAAGTTCATACATTATTAAAAAATACATAAAATATGCGTACACCGTATTTTTGTTATTTTTACTAATTGCAAATTATATTTATTAACTCATTGAATTTTAGAAGAGATTTTAAATCAACCAAAATATAAATTGTGTGACACCCCAGAACATGTTTTTTTTTTTTTTTTTGGACCCTAAAAAGGTTTTTGTTTCAGTAAAGCGAAACAGGAAATTGTGACTGTCGGCTAATTCTAAAGAATATCCTTCATATGGTTGGGAATTTTTTTTACTGTTTTGGTGTACGACTATTTTTTGTTCGCCGTTTATGCGGTAGTTGTGCTTAAAATTAAATAAAACAAGATCGTCAATGATTTTGCCGAATCCATCCGAAAAAAAAAAAACGATCCTCACCTAGCAATACCTACTATCTCTTCCCTTTTCTTATAGAAGAACAAAAAAAAAATAGACCTTGGAGAACTTACCAACCCGCACCAAACCTCAAACCTCCTCCGCCCCGCATGGCTTGTTTCGATAAGTACTTTCTGGAACTGAAATCGAAATGGAGTTCACATTTTATGTGTTGCACTGCGTTATTGGTCAGTGGCTGTCAAACCTAAACTAAAAGCTGCAATTGCTCAACACTTTTACAGTAGTCTATTAACAGACGGTTAACAAGAACAGTTTATGTACTCGTGAAAAGTTTAAAAAGTCACTGACTTATCGCTCACTACTGGATTAATATTAAATTTTTATTTTTTCTTGTTTGGAGTAGTGATGGGAATAGGCTGGGCTTGGTGTTTCAAAAATTTATTGTCCGAGGAAGCCCGTTTTCAAAAAAATCAAATTTGAAATGAAACCTTGCAACTCATTCAATCATCTGGGCTTTTGGGTGCCTGTGTTTTAAAAAGTGTAATCATTTAAATATTTATTTAACAAACTTAACATGCCAACTTCTTTGTTTTTTTTATGCAGATAATTCAGATATTGAACAGACCTTATTCATCAATAAGATTTATTTTTATCAAAATTAATTTTAGGCATTGCTCTGACAAAATTGGCATCGAAATTGAAAACACTCGTGTTACCCCTGGGATTTGAAGCTAGAACAAAAAAAAAAGGATTGGCAAAGCATTAACCTACTAAAATAATTTGGAATTTACTGATCGGATAAAAAAGTATTTATTAAAATATAACTTAACAAATTATACAAATTTTTTCGTGTTGTGCCGGGCTAACACAGTCCACCCCATTTCTAGTTTGGAGTAACTAAACAGTTTAAATAAGTTTGTGCATTCAAACACAGAGCCAAGCATGATATCCAAAATTAAACCATAAAATGGTCAAAATATAATAATTGGGAATTGCTGTATTAGATTCTAGTTTCATTTGTAAAAAATCACTGAACATTCTTGAAGATTATTATCGATGTTCTGAAAAAGTTAACAAGTTGCGAATTGCAGTCAATTATTTATTTAACGCTAATTTTGGAAATTAATTTTCACAATTTTTTACCTTGTAAAGTGTAAAGTGCAATCGCCTCCAATTAATGTAAGAGGCGGCATCTGTAAATGCATAATTTCGCTTGCAGTAGATATCTCCACAAATTTATTTATGTTTTACCATTTTACTATTTCTCATTTTCATTGCTCTTCTTGCCCAATGAACTTCAACTTGACCGAATTAAAAAGAAATGCGCATGTAATTTAAATAAATTGCAGAAAATCATAAAAAAAACAAAATAAATATAAATAAAAATAAAAACAAAGTGTGAAAAAATAAAATAAAAATAACAAAAAATTGTTAAAATTAGCAGTTTTGGCAGCAATTGCCAAACAGTAGCAACCGCAACGGCAGCGGTAGCGGCAGCGTTCATTTGTGATAGCGTTGATGTTTTGTAGATACGGCGGCACTGCTGCTGCTGCACTTTGCAGAACCACAAAGTACAGAGTAGGTAAATTCACATTCAACATTTTTTAGATTGACAATAAAAATAGAATTGAGCGCGCGCGTAAATTATGATGACGATGATGAAATCTCAAAAATAATTCATTCAGATAGACAGACAGACGGACAGAAAGCAACGATAAGTCACATTATGCAAACTAAGATATATTCTGAAATGCAAAAAAAAATGTTTTCCGCCTTGGCAACATGCGCCACAATCATGCCACATTTGTATCTTATTTCAAATATGTTTGCCATTTTATGCGTTTTTTTTTTATTTTTTAATGTTTTTAATTTTGTTTTTTACTAAAAGCATTTTGACAGCTAATTGTCAAAATTCAAAAAAGAAATCTTTTTTTTTATTTAATTTTATTTTTTATTATAACAAAAAATGAAAAAAAAATAGTTTGCTGTATCCGTAACAATTTTTTATTGCTTTAAGAATTTATGGGAAGCTTGAAATCAGCTCATTAGGCGCCAAACAACATAAATGTTCTTTAGCTGCTTAAGTGTCCGATTTAAATGATTAACAAGCTCATAAATTTTACTATAAACGTATCCGTATTTTTTGTGATTAGCTTAACAAATAGCAAAACACTTGATTTTGAAGTGCATTCGCATTTAATTGCTGCTAAATTATTTCTTAATTATATATTTTTTTTTTTTTGATTGCATAAGTAGTGGACACAAAATAAAATATATTAAATTTAATGCAAATTTTGTAACATTAAAAATTCAATGAACCCGTAAAAAATCAGACGGAGTCGCAATCTATAAATCAATTTCAAAAAAAAAAATTATTTGTTTTTCTTAAAAAATTTGGCACTTTTGCACACCAACTGCGGCGTCTATAAATTGCTTAAAAATTGCAACGAAAAAGCCATAAAAAAAAATATTCCGAAATAAAGACAAAAAAATTCGCAATAATAAATGCGACTGAGAAAGTGGGTGCTGCTTTAGCTGCTAAAATATTTCATTTAAATCTTTTTAGCTAAATTTTTGAAAAATATATTTTTCAATTTTTTTTTTTTTTTTTTTTTTTTTGTTTGCTGCTTTGACGTAATTTTTAGTTTCAGCACAATCCATCACATGAAAGTACTTTAAGTACTTACCATATACTACATACGTACTATACTATTTATAAGGTCACTACACTTATTTTATAATTTTTTTTTAGTTTTCATTTAATATTTCGACAACAGCAACAACAATTGCTTTCAATCTGCACACAGCGGATACATCTGTTCTTCATAAAGCGTACAATGACCATTTTATACAGAACTATCGTATTTATTCTATTTAGAATACTTAAATTTATGCAATGATACTACTTGGTTCTGGCTATTTAAATTTTGCTTTAAATTGTACAATAAAATTTATTGAAATTGAAATATTTCTTTCTATATAATTACAGCAAACCAAATATGTGTTTAGTACATAGATACTGAGAAATTTAAATGTTTGCTGAAAACGTTTAGCGTTGTTTTTGCTTACATCTTTATTATTAGAAAATTGATAAGCGTTTTACTAAAGACATGAAGTAGGGGGCGACTGGCGTTATTCCAAAGCATTTGTTTTTCGAACTGCCTGGTGCACAGATGTCAACGATTTCAATTTGGAAAATAATCTATCTTATAGAAAATTATTTGCTCTAAAATTTCGTAGAACATTGTTAAAATGTTGGATTATCGGATTTGGACAAGATGACACTAGGAGACATATATAAAAAAAATTGTTTGAAATAGCCCACACCTATTTTTTTGCAAAACAGAAAGACAGGAGGATCAATTGCTCTAGGACTGCAAAAATGTGTTATTAAAAAAATTTAGTATCTTGGTCAGTTATTGTCGGAAATATCCCATTTATTCGTAATTGTGCATCATTTAAAAAAGTTTATACTATGTAGAGATGGACGTCGGGATGGGAATCCCGTAGGTCCCGCTTATAAAAAACTCAAATATTTGTTTGATTTATTAATCAAAATCCTTAAAAGCTTAAAAGTCATCGAGGCACATTGGAACCCACCAGAACCCACGAGATTCCACGGGTTTCCCATTCCGACGCCCATCTGCTTTCAAAAGAAAACATCGAAAAGTTGAAAAATTTTAAAAATATATTAAAATTTCCTTTAAAATATCCCACAGATAGGATCTACTATATGTCATAACAGTGTGCTATAGTGAATATTTCCGAAACAACTCAACCGATTTCAATGAAATTTTGTAGATGTGTATTTTTTGGTCCAACTTAAAAGATACGATATGTATGTACAATAGTTTTAGATAAATGGGCGGTGGGCGTGGAATCGATACTAAATTATTCGTATTTTTACAAGTTTTTGAGAGAAATTAAATTCGATGAACTATACATGTTTTTAAGACCTGCAAAGTTGAGCGTGGTCCCGTAAATCAAAAAAATACATTCTATTTTACAAATAATTGAAAAGAGAAATTAAATTCGGTATAAATGTTACCACACAAAAAAAGTATAATGTATTGGGAAAATTAGTCATACTTTGGTAATTAATTGAACTAGACTAATGTAATTTTAAATGTATATGTACATGACCCGAGCAAGACCGGATAGTTCAGCTAGCATTTTATATATGTATTGGTCAAAAGGTATAGATTTTTTCTTTTCAAAACAGGTTAAAAATTAAATAAATCTGTTGTAAACTGAGTTATTGCCACATAAGTGAAAATGGAGAAAAAATAGTTTTTAAACCACAAGTGCAGATTTCGGAAGTGTTCCGCAAATTCCAAATATGCAGTTTTGTTTTATTCAACCAGACTTATGCTTGGACTGCACAATCATATATTTTGTGACACATCTTATGTGTCACGCATCGTCCAACTATCAAAATCATATCACTTCTATTTTTAAGTGTTTAGTTTACGTAAAGTGATTTCCAATTTTGAAGAGAATTCACTGAAAATGTCAAAATACTATCTCGAAACGGTCCTTTCTTATAATTTCTATGACACATACTGTGACACATAAAATTTTTTGTGTGTTTATACAATCACATAGCCAAGATGTGTCACATATATATGATGGTGTAAACCAGGCATTACAAAGCCTATTATAAGACTTTCCAGCTATTTTAACGTTTTTTAGCAATTAAATTGAAATCTGAAAATTTTGATCTTAATTATCTCGGAAACGCAATCGGGTAGGATTTTAATTCTTGCAATTTTGGAAGCTTGAAATGTATACGAATCAAGAACTAAGCTTGGGTTTTGTCGACACTTTCATCAAACCTGTGACCGCTTGAGGGATTTCTAACCCATTTCCCACCATCTTATCACGCCTGTATCTATCAACTCTAAAGATATTTTAAAGTAGTTTCATTTATTAAAATTGAATGCATGCAAAATTACTCGAAAAGAAATGAAGCGCATAGTACAAGTAAAGACACTCATATATGTGTATGTAGATACATATACAGATACATTAAAAGTAAAAGATACTCTCAAACACAATACTCGCACCGCCTAACTTTCAGACATTTGAGCAAATGCAGTGCAGTGCGCAAATATTTTAATTGTCAAGATCTGCGATTTCTCAGTTCTAAATGGATACAGACATATACATTTCCCGGCACTGACACGTTTAAACATTTAAAAATGATTTGAATGCAATTTGCAAAAAAAAAAAATAATAATAATTTTTCACATTTTGTTTGTTTGTTTCTGTAATTAAAATTTAAAAATGATTACTGTTGCTAACAAACAAAAATCAGGTCAATTAAAATCTTAATCTTGACGCATAAAAAAAAATTTCCATTTTTTAGATACTTTATATTATTTATCGTAGATACTTTGCGTACGTATGTGATTTATTTAATTGCTTTTCGAAAGAAATTGATAAACCATTTCGCATTTGATGATTTGACAATTTGGGTGTGTGGCCAACCTAAATATTGGCATTATTTGTCGTTAAATTTCTATACTCATTTATTGCTTTCGAGATACACATAATCTTTTGTCATTGAATGCAATAAATACAAGTAAAAAACTTTACGTCAAATCATTGAAAAATTTTCCATAAAGAATTCAAAGCAACAAAGGCAGAACTTTGATTTTATGAGCAAATATATTGCTGTGCTACAAAGATTATTTGTATGCCTTCTGTAATCACTTCTTCAACCTCTGAAGTACATTAGCGCCTCTAACTACGATAAGCGGTTGTTCACTTGCAACAGAACGAAGTTCGCTACTTTGTATATATGAAAAAGTATCTATGTATGCAAATAATTATTTATATTTATTACATGAATAAAATTAATGTAATCACGATGTTGGTTTATAATACGATAATATTTGTTTTTAAATTCATTTCACTTTATAAGCAATTTGTAATTTTTTTTTTTTTTGTAAATTCTCACGCGATTAGAGCAACAACAACAAAAACAAAGCATTTAATCAATTCGACGCTGGAAGCCAGAGTAAATTTGTTGATTTTATATTTTTTTTTGTTGTTGTTTTATTTTATAGATAAAAAAAAGGTGCACAACGATCAACACTAATAAAAACATTAAATGCTTCACTGATTTTGTCTACACGAAAAAAAAAAAATAAATAAATAAATAAAATAAAACGTCAGATTGAAACAAAAGTTATAACCGGTAATTTATCAATGAAATATGATGTGTATTGATATAGGCTCGTATTATAGATACATATAGTATATAAATATAAAGCAACGTATAGCATATATACTATATAGTCTAAAATTTTAAGTTGCTTGTTTAGTTACCAAAATACTTGAAGATAACTTCAATAAGCATCAACTTAAAAATATATATTGTACATTTTTGCTGACGACATTTTATATCAGTAGCGCAACCAATTAAAAGAACAATTTAAAGTTTGTAGTCATTGGTAAACGACTATAAAAAAAAACCCTAGACAAATGTATGTATTTGTAGTTTGGGACTGTTCCATAGTCACTTCTATCTATCTATCTATGTATGGGTAACTTAAAGATAAAGTATCTGCAACTTTATTTATATACTTTTACATAAATTTTATTGTTATAGGCTTAAGCCAGTACCTATACTATTTATCGAGTTAATTAATAACGGTAATTGGAATTCAGCTGCCAAATTTATAAGCTTCTCTGATCACACGACAGACTACTCAAAGTCTCTGTACGTCAGGCAACATGACACATGAAAGTCATGGACAGAGAGAAGTGCGTAACGACGGAACATGTGATTACCAAACTCTATTTTAACTGCATAGCAACCTTACTTATCCAAAAATTAGACACTCATATACAATAAAATACCGAATAACTGTAGCAAGTTCCAGACGGAAACATTTGAAATAAGAAAAGCTGTAGAGGTGATACAAATATTCGTATATGGATTAAAAAATAGTCTGGACTCTTAATAAAAAAAAGATCGTTCCAATCTCACTAAAAGAGGTAAAACTTAACACTTTGCAAGTATCAAAACTAATGTACGTAGAATCAAAACAAAAGACTGTTGTAGGTCCTACCCAGTGGCTGCTAACACAAAAAAGCGAAAAAGCTAAAGGATGCAGCGAGAAGGACTTCCAACAAACTTCTGTCATTTGTCAAACACGCAGATATATTACAGGACTAGTACAAATACTGAATGAACATCGCTATCGGTACCACTAAGGGTCTAACCTAAACTAAAAAGTCTTCGGACATATGTCATTCAAAAAACGACTTCCCCATCATCAGTAGCCGGTTGTAAGAAGTTGAGATGATTTCAGAATCTATTTCTGCAAGACGAACCAGGAAACATGGTGACATATGTGAATCACTAAGGTTATGGAACATTATGCTTTTGGAAACTTAGCGTTCAGTTCCCAATTTTAGAACGAGACTCCGTCGTCGTCGCAAATTATCGTGGAATAAGTCTTCTTCCAAAATGTTTGTTTAAAAGTTATATTAGTTCTTCCTTCAATTTCAAATCATTAAGTTATTTAGTTATCGAAAACAAGACAATTTTTAAATCATAAAGTAATACCTTAAAAAATTAAAAACAAGTTTTTTTTAAGGTTTTTTGTGTTGGCTTAGCAAAGACTAAAATTATATGATGCAATATGATTGGTTTGGAATTTCTCATGTAAAAAATACCTAAAAAATTAAAGTTCTTCACACTTTTTCATAAGATAAAAGGTTTGATGTCATTGCAATAAAAAGTTTACAAAAGATATTGACGAAAGCTATCTATCAAATAGAAGTCCAAAGGTCTTGGGTTAGTAAGCAATAACAAAACAAAGAAGAAAAAAAAAACATAAGATTACATAGACCAAAATTTTCAGAAGCAGTGACTGAACATAGTGTTTACGAAGGATTTTGGCTCACTGATACCAATTCAGAATCCATGGTTTTCATCCCACTTGGTTTTTTTTATATTCTAATCTAAAATCGTGAAAAATCCTGTTTTTTTTTTTTTTTTTGATTAGAATATCTTGAAAACCATGGCTGCTAATTCCGGTCTAATCGTCGGCCTGTTTTATTAACTTTAATTTGAATCATTTCGAAATTAATTGACTTTCTAAAATAATTTCTATGAGGTCTCTATAAAACTCCATAACACATTTATAAGTTCAAACTTAAAACAATATTTAATTAAACTTTATTTTCGATAAGATACTTTTTCACTTTAATGCGTCGCAAATTATGATAGATAGTTCGAAAGAAAAAAAAAACTTGGAGCCGTCTACACGGGCAAAGTGCAGATAAAAGAAATTATATTGTTTTACAATATAATTAAAGAATAATGATTATAATTGACCACTTCTCAAATTGTGGACACTTAAAAAGGCTTATCAAAAAGAAAAATTACTGCTCTATTTGCCAAAACGTGCTTTATCACAGATTTTTTTGCAAATGTTATAAATTTAAAAATGGCATAAAAAGAAGCGACAGTACGAACACACGAAAATGCTTTCTTTGTTTATGAATTGATCGTTTTGTGGTGGTCACTTTGCTGCAAGCACACTTCTTATGATTCGTATTAAATTATAAAATAATAATTAACTAATTATAGTCGTTCAGCACATTGCATATCATAAATTCCGAATGAGGCTGATAAATCGTTTTGACGAATGGTCAGCAGACTTTAAAAATAATATCGTATAAACCATTTTTATTTTAAAATTGTGAAATATTTTTGATAAGTTTTTGGGCTCATGTTCTATTTTTTGGATGCAACTTAAATGTTAATACAAAACAATAAATATGATATTAAGTTACATAAATGCCTATGAGATGCAATATTTACTGAAAATTTTCTTAAGCATAGCAGAAACCAGAAAATACATTAACTTTGATAGCACCGAAGCTCTAATATCCGTCACACGAAACTTTAATTTATTATTCTGCAAAGGGGTTGGGTGGGGATAACTGATGTTGAAAAATTTT
This sequence comes from Leucophenga varia, assembly GCA_018903435.1. Taxonomy (NCBI): domain Eukaryota; kingdom Metazoa; phylum Arthropoda; class Insecta; order Diptera; family Drosophilidae; genus Leucophenga; species Leucophenga varia. The sequence goes on from JAEIFJ010002763.1 coordinate 439,230, forward strand.
AAGCTAAAAACACATATAAAACAATCGTTTTCTTGAAAAAAAAAAAAAAAAATGTAAGGGTAGTTTGTACGGGGTCTGTAATTTATAGTGGCCCGATCCTTGTCATATGGGTAGCATATTCATGGGATGACAGTAGAAGTGATTTTACCCAGATTGGAGTGAATATACATATTCATTAAAAAGAACTATTTTCATACAAAAACTCAAAAATGGGGGCTAAGTATGAATTGGGGCCATACCTAAAAATGGGCGTGGCATCTTGCTTCTGATATTGGATGCCTTTAGAAGTGTTTTTACCCAATCTGTAGTAAATACATTCAAAAATAATAACTATTTTCATACAAAAAATCGAAAAAAGTGGAAAGTTTGTATGGGGGCTATATCTAAAAATGAGCGTGGCACCTTGGCTCTGACATACAAATTGCCTAGGCTCAAAATAAGCTTAAGTTTCGAATTTCAGGTCAATATCTCTAAAACTTTCCGAAGAAAAATGCATTGCAACAGACAAACAGACGGACATAGCTACATCGATTTGTCTTGTCGAGCTGATCAATAATATATATATACTTTATGGAGTCTCCGATGCCTCCTTTAATGCTTTACTAACTTTCCGACAAACTGATAATACCCTTCATACCCTATGTATGGCGGGTATTAAAAACTACTTGATTCATTCTATGGGTAACTTATTTGTGGTTTTATGCTTAATCGTTATGACTAATGCAACATGTTAGAAAACGTTTGTATTTTTCATGCGGGGAAAATGTAGATATTAAGTTTATACCATATACACTACGCATCATACATATTTTCGATTAGTCATTAATACTTAAATATAAGCTTTAAGTTATTTTAATAAATCCAATAATATTATATTTATGCTTAAGATTTGGATTCTACGCTGTGAATTTAAATACGTAATTAATCCGATAAATGCACAAATGTACGTCAGATGAATGTTATTGAACTGTGTCATATTTTCAATTGATAACATTATTTATTGCAGACATAATGTGTAAAACATAAAAAAAAAGAATGTTATGCTAAAGATGAGTAATACAAAAGTTTCAGAAAGAGAGCTCTATATATGGAGTAGGTTTGTATGGCGCCAGATATGTACTATATAATACTTATATATCTATAGTGTGGAACCCTATATCGATTGACTCGAAAATGTTTATAAACCGAATTTGGCATTTCTTGTTGTTGATTTTGTAATTCCCAACAATATGGCGAACAAATTAAACATAGTCACTACCTCAAATCTTATCATATTTTTATGAAACTTTTTGTTTTTTTTTTTTTAGTTCTAGTTAAAAAATACTAAATTTAATGTATAAAATAACCATCCATTTGATACTAAGTACAACGTTTCTCGTAATAGAGTCGAAAAGGCTGCCAAATTGGTTTTTATATAAATTTAAAAACATTAAAACTGATTTTTATTTTTTACTAGAAATACTCGGGCTTACTTGGGTGTCGCAATTAGTTCTTCCCAGCAATTCAAATGCTTGGTACAAATTCTTCTTATATCAAGTCAAAACTTTAGTATAAAATTGGTTGAGATCAGACCGCGATTTTCAAATAATGTATGACACGCATATATGCTTCGGCCCAACCAAAGTTAACGTTTTTTCTTGTTTATATTGATTTTGATTATAGTTGGAAAAATGTTCGAAATTGAATCAAAATTCAACTGGAAATAAAAACTCGCTCATGCCCATATTTTGCGATCTTGAGATTTTAGGACTGATATTTTTTTGTATATCTGTAATTATTTCTAAAACTTTTAGCTCGTAGAAGTTTTTTGAAATTTTCGCAATTTTCTGCGCAATTTTTTTATTTTTTTCTTTCCGTAAGATCATTCTACACATTATTGGGTGTAGTCATTCTTAAGTTGTGCAGTGACCACACAAAAACTGATAAAATTTTATACCTATAAATCGATTTTTTTATTCTTTTTTGTATTCATTTCATCTGAAACTATTTAAAGAGCTTAACTTAAGCTTATTTTCTTAAGACGCCGGCGACTAATAATTATGCTGAACAATTTGGTAAAGTGTTGACTCTACAATTCTTCAATATTTATGGGTCAAGTACATATTTACAGAATTAAAGCATTTCTTAAAAATAATTTCAAAATTTTTTTTTTTTTTTTTTTTTTTTTGTTATTTTTGCCAAAGATTAGTTTGCAGAATAAACAAACCAAATCGAGACGATCGAATTACGCAGCGTAGTTAAAATTTTGTTTATAATATTTTATGTGATTCTCAAAAGAATAATCTTAAGCAGACGCATAAATAAATAAAATTAGTTTTTTTTATGGCTATTGATATAATTATTTTTTGGAGGTTGTTTAAATTTGTTTTAAAAATAAATAAATAAATTAGTTTATCATTCCATCCATTTAAATTTTATATTCATCTTATGGTGCCAAATGAACCAAAGTTTGCAAGGAAAACATATTCTTCAAATTTTCGAAAACAAGTCTTAAGGCCGAATCTTTAAAGTTTATTATTTACGCCGGTAAGTTCTATATTTGTAAAGGCATTAATTAAAGAGACACAGATTTGGCGCAAAATAAATAACAATTTGAAGAATATTTTTTTTCAAATTTACAAGGAAAAAATTTTTCAATTTAATGATACTATATAATATTTTTTTTTACAATATATGTTTTCTTTTTTATAAATATATTTTATATGCACATATATATTTTTTAAATTTTTTCGATGATTTTTTGTGATTTTATAAAATTTTTTTAATTTTTTTTTTTTTCAAAAAAAATAAAAACCAAAATCTTCACTTTAAAACTTCTTTTAAATAATAAATTTATATCACGCATACGCACTGCATTACTTTATTTAAGAGTCTTCTAAAATTTTTTAACGGTATTTTTTTAATTTAATTTATTTTTAAATATTTACCTGCAAGCAGCAAAGAATATTTTGGAATGTTTTGCATTTTAAACAATTTTCAAATAATTTTCAAATTTTTTTTTTATTTTATTTTAAATATATTTAATATTTATTTAAATATATTTTTTTTTTATAAGAAACTTCTTAAGGCACTTTTCTTATTAATTTTTTTTTAAATTTTATCCTTTTCTAATTACAAAATTTATAAATACGATCCAATCCGTGTTTATTTTGAAACGCCTGAGCTGCGCTGAGGTCTTTAAATGAATGGCGCAAACACGCTACGGTCCGAAACACTATGATTACTGAAAGAAAACCCCTCAGCTAAACTGTTTTAAAAGCAAACAAACGAAAAATCGCACACACAAAAAAAAAAAATAAATAAAAGCAGAATTGTCGTTTATTTTTGTTGTTGTTGTAGTGGTTCTTATTGCTGTAGCGCAGTTTGCCGCTAAAGTTGTTTTTGTTGTTGTTGTTGTGATTGTTGCTGTCGCTATTGAAGCAAGCAAAAGAAATGAAAATGACGAAAAATCAAAACAACAACAACAACGCTGTCGCTGCTGACGACGATGTATTGTATGCGAAATGCAGTCGGCGTCGCAGTTGACAGTGAATACATAGCAGCAGCAGAAGCAGCGTAAAATTGCAAATGTGCCCCTATAAGCTAGAATGAAAGAGGCTTGCCGACAGACAGACCGACAGCAGCAACAACAACAACAACAATTGCTGCAGCACACCTAAAGTCGCTATTGTTAGTCGCTGTGTGGTGGTCAGTCACAAATTAAATAATTAATTGATAAGCGCAAAATTGTAAAATTCGTAGTATTTTTCTAAAAAAAAAAAAAAGTAGTAGAAAAACGATCAAGCAAAAAAAAAAAACCGAATGACTGGCCGCGCGAATAACTGTGCGCAAAAAAGAGATGCAAATATGGTCAGCGGCGCGTGCCGAACGGAAATGATATAAAAATAAAAATTTTTTATAATTATTTAATTTTTATTTAATTAAATTTATTTATTATTATTTTTATTGCTCCTAACCTGATTTTTAACCACATGTATGAGGGTGGTTGTGACTATTTTATCAGCTCAATCCCAGGGATAGTTCGACCACCAAACCGCACGGTATAATTGCTATATAAAAAAAATAAACAAACAATTGCAGCTATCATACACACGACTGATTTTATTTTTTGTAATAGATGACAGTGTTTTTGACCCATTTTTCTTAAAGTTTTGACGTGATCGAAAGCCCAGATTCATATTCAGCTATGAAATATCTATAAGATAAGCCTAGTGCGATTCTTGAATCATTTTCGGGGTCCAGACCTGTCTTATAAGTAGTAATTATGCCTAAGAAGAAGCTTTTCTCTCTTCTTTTAAACTAATACTTTACTATTATGTTTCAATCAGCTGTTTCTTGCTCTCCTGCGGTTTGGGATGACCATTAAATCTGCACTGACGTTTGACTTTGTAAAAAAAATTCTTATTTATAAATATTTTATTTGTTAAGCAAAGAAACAACCGCAACATATTATTTATTATTTTTATTTTATTACATTTTAATGGTAATACCTAAAATGGCAAGATCGTTGACTTAAATGAGTAAAATATTTCGGGGAACTTTGAAGATTAATAAAGACAAAAAAAAATATGTTTAATACACTCGAATGACTAAGTCTATGTTTTTATTTTAATTAAGAAATGCTTCTGCTGTTTGTGGTTATAAATAAATAATCTATACGACACATGTAATCAGAGTCAGACTGACTTGATTTAAGCTTGCAAAAATATTAGTCACAAATCGGACTGCCCCAGACATGTAACATTTTGAATGAAAGTAAAAAGTCAGAAAATAAAGAGAAAAAAAAAACTACTCGAATTTCCAGTTTTAATACGCAGAATATGGGCATCACATTAACTCTCTTAGATTATTACATAAAAATGATGTTGGTCATGACCCAGGTTTGTGCTTAACTTGACTAAGGGGAAAATAACAGCAAAAGAATCTAAAATAGTCTGTAGTGCATTAATAAAACCCAAAAAACTAAGTCACTTGCAAATAATTTTAATCTTTCAACTTTTTTTTATTTGATTTTTGTAAACAAAAAGAAGAAACTGTTTTTTTTTTTAAGTCCAAATGAATGCCAGAAAAAGTCGTAGAAGATTATACACAATCTTTATCACCATCAAAAGCTAAGGTTTTCATCTGAGATTTTCAGACAGGTGTCTTGCTGTCAATCTCGGAGACTAAAAGATATTGTTCACTAAAATATATTGAAATAAAAAAAAAACTACGATTAATTTGTAGGTATGAAACCTTTTTTTTTATTACTTTAACTAGGAACGTAAAATTTTATGATGATCAAAATTAGATTTGGTTTAGAAATTTTTATTAAATATTGCCCCATAGAGAAGTACCAATATTAGCATATTTTATTGGGAGTATCATTGGCATAAATAATATTAAATTTAAAGTTCCTTGAATAAGAGCAAACTAAGTTTTGGGGAAAACTTGTATGGGAGTATCCCTTAAAATGGGGCTAGAGAGAAAACATTTGTAAGTGACCACTTAACGGGTCAGGAGAGTTTAAGTTTCCAATATGGTGGCCCTATCTCTTATAGTCCCCGAGATAATCGTTTTCATACAGCAGACAACATGACAGACGAACGGACGGACAGACAGACGGACATAGCTAGATCGACTCTCCTATTAATTCTGATCAAGTACAATATTTACACTTAATAGGGTTTACCATGCCTAATTCTGCCTTTTACATACATTCGCACAAACTTAATACACCCTTTTACCCCATTGGGTACAGGGTATAAAAAATAATTTTCAAACTATCCATTCCTATTTTATTATTTTTTTTTATTACATTTTCTAATTTTTGTTGGTTTTTATGTTGACATTGTTTGGCAGGTAGCATTGTTGTTGTTGTCAACGTAATTGTTACACTTATTGTTGTAGTTGTTGTCATCGTCATTAAAGTGCATTTAATTTCTACACTTACAAATGGCGACGAAAGTCAATGTCAAGAGCGAATCAAACAAAAAAAAAAAAAATAGAAACAGAATGCGACTCATGTAATGATCTTCTCGCTATCTCTTTCTCTTTCCTTTTTTTTTGTTGTTGTATTTTTCGCTAATTATTCAAACATTTCGTCTCGACATCGATCAATGAGCGCAACAAGGTGTAGGTGTGCATGGCATTTTATTTGTTTGTATGTATGTAAAATTGTTTTTCTATTGGTCTGCCTGTGTCTATGCAGGTTTGTGTGCGTGTATGCATGTAGCTGCATTTATTGTTGTTGTATGCGCGTCGCAGTGTCGCAAAAATTTTAATGAATGAATGCATTTCCGCTAGACAAAAAAATTCACAAAGCGCGTTCGTAATTATAATTTATGTGTATGTGTGCCTTTAGCTGACGCTGTTTACGTTTATTTTTAAGTGATTTGTTACTATCAGATTTGGCTTATTCTCACATCTAGCAATTACACAAATTGACAGCAACAAATACAAACCACAACAACAACAACAGTTATAGAAAATGAAATTAAAAGCCAAAACGGTAAATAAAAAGCAAAATAAAATTATAATTAAAGGGTGTTCTTTTAGAGTGATAGTTTTGCTAACAAGGAAAGTTTTTCAATTAATGAATCAGTCACAAATTTGAAAACGTTTGGGTTTCATTCAAAAAAACTAATCTTCAACTTTGAAAAATCTTAAATTGTTCCCGAGAGTTTGTAAAAAAAATCACTCTTTACGTTGTTGCCAATTGTATGACAAGTTATGGTAAATTGAATTGTCCTGTCTGCGCGAACGCATTCGTCCTTGAAATAGAAACAGTCATTAGGGCAAATTGAATTTACCTTGACCAAATATGTATGTACAGTTGCGATCAAAATAATAGTAGTGTACCTTAAAAAATTTGAAAATCTTAAAAATAAAATTATTGAGCTTGGAAAAAATCTATTTAGTATTTTGTATAACAACTTTAGTGTCTTAGGGCATTGGAAATTAAAAAAAAACTTGGAGTTCGATTAAATTTAGGCATGAAATGACTTAAAGCTAAAAAAGATTATCAAAAAATGCCGCTCAAAAAAATAGTAGTGATTTGCTCTTAGGTAGAAATAATAATAAAAACACACTTGAAAGTTAAATTTTTTAATTCTTTATTACTTCTTGTTGTGTTTCATTTGAATTAGTATTTGGTTGAATGTCCTTTGTTTGCAATAACAGCAACACAGCGCCGATGCATGGAATCAACCAGATTCTGGCGTCTTTCTTCAGGTATTGAGTTCCAAACCTTCTTTACCGCTTCCCAAAGTTGATGGGTTGCAATTAGCGACTGTCTTCTTCACATCACACCAAAGATTTTCAATTGGATTGAGGTCCAGCGACTGGGGGGCCATTCCAATACTTTGACATCATTCCTTTCAAACCATTGTTTCACGGCTGTGCTGCTATGCTTAGGATCATTATCATGTTGGAAGACCCAAATCAGTGGCATTTCTTCAGAAGCATATGGGAGCATTGCTTCCTGCATTATTTTAACATACAAATGTCGGTCTATTATTTCTTTTACCCAATAAATGGGTCCAACTCTACTATTATTTTGAGCATTTGAACTGGTTCATTGAGAAATGGCGAAATATTTTGTGGTCCGACGATTCAAACATCGTGCTTTTCGGTGGAAAAGGTCTCATGAATATGTCGGACGACCACCAAACACCGGATACAAGCCTCAATTTACCAGAAAAACGATAAAACATGGCGGATCGAGTATCATGATTTGGGCATGCTTTTCTTACTACGGAGTTGGACCCATTTATTGGGTAAAAGAAATAATAGACCGACATTTGTATGTTAAAATAATGCAGGAAGCAATGCTCCCATATGCTTCTGAAGAAATGCCACTGATTTGGGTCTTCCAACATGATAATGATCCTAAGCATAGCAGCACAGCCGTGAAACAATGGTTTGAAAGGAATGATGTCAAAGTGTTGGAATGGCCCCCCCAGTCGCTGGACCTCAATCCAATTGAAAATCTTTGGTGTGATGTGAAGAAGACAGTCGCTAATTGCAACCCATCAACTTTGGGAAGCGGTAAAGAAGGTTTGGAACTCAATACCTGAAGAAAGACGCCAGAATCTGGTTGATTCCATGCATCGGCGCTGTGTTGCTGTTATTGCAAACAAAGGACATTCAACCAAATACTAATTCAAATGAAACACAACAAGAAGTAATAAAGAATTAAAAAATTTAACTTTCAAGTGTGTTTTTATTATTATTTCTACCTAAGAGCAAATCACTACTATTTTTTTGAGCGGCATTTTTTGATAATCTTTTTTAGCTTTAAGTCATTTCATGCCTAAATTTAATCGAACTCCAAGTTTTTTTTTTTTAATTTCCTGCTAAGACACTAAAGTTGTTATACAAAATACTAAATAGATTTTTTCCAAGCTCAATAATTTTATTTTTAAGATTTTCAAATTTTTTAAGGTACACTACTATTATTTTGATCGCAGCTGTATGAAGGCACTTGTCCATATTTAGAAATTGGAACAAAAGGATAGCAAATATGTTGCAATGCAAATATCAAAGGTTGACGAAATCAATTCGCATGCTTTTTGAAAATATCTGTTTTTTATGATTTGAAAAAAGAAATCAAATATTCGCATAGAATATACATCCGTAATACCAACACGCAAAGAGTTTTATAATAAGAAGCAGAAAAATTCACACGACGCCATAACCAAAATCTTGCATTTCAATCAGACTGAAAAAAAATAAATTTAATTTAATAGATTGGCTTTTCTTTTACAGGAACTCAATTTAAACAAGAAAAAACATTAACTTCCGTGGAGCCGAAGCGGAATATCCGTCACATGTTATGTTATATTATCCCGATCCTTATCATATCGATAGTTTTCACTTAGGTAGACATTTGAATTGATTTTTTAAAAATTTTAATTGAATTCATTAATTTGGGAGCTAAACCATAAAATTGGAGTGGCACCTTGCTTTTGACATTGGATGACATAAAAAGTGATTGTATCCAATTTCGAATGAATATATTCATAAACAATACCTATTTTTATACAAAAATGCTAAAGTTCTTTTTTAAGGTAAAATTGATAACGTGGTAACTTTAAATTCTGAGTTCAGATTCGGATTCAGCGACCTAAAATACCTGGTTTGCCGAAAAGTACAAAAAAAAAAAACTTGCGGATTGCGCACTTAGAGCTTTAAGTTATATTTTGAACACTATTATACCTTTTAGGCATTTCCCAGGGCACACCAATAAAGTTTGTATCATCGTACAGGCCAATAAGCCGTTTACGCTTAATTTCAAAGGTGTTTGAGACTTTACACGACTTGAGCTCATTATAGAGAGATAACAACTTGTCCAGTTGGTTTTCGTAAGTGAACAGAGTATATTCCTATGCTAGACCCGGTCTTGAAAACAGTAAGTACTACTACACTGGTTCACTTATTTATGTATCACAATCTTTCGCCAACCTTTTAGTTTTCATTTTAAACTAAATCATTTAGAGACCATATATTTCAAGGTCTAAATAAAGGACAACACAACAAATCTCAAAAGAATAAATTCCGAAGTACCACAGGGCCGTGTCTTACTCTTAGAGAGTTACATGCCCAACTGTCTTTTTTGAACAACTGCCCGCTAACGCAAGCAGACAATGCCAAATACTGAGAAATTCACCTAGATAGACAGCTCTCATGGCGCAACCATATACAAATTTACAAAAAGAAAACAACTTAGAGAGCGACTAAGATCGCTATTTTAGCTGACTGGACTCTACTATTATTAGAAATAAATATTCTGATTCATAAAGTTGTGTTAAAACCAATATTTACATATTTTATTCAAATTGGAGGCACTGCATCACGATCAAATCTGGAAATCGTCCAAAGATTAAGATAAGAGTATGCTAGTTTTGTTGTGTACAGCCATTTGTGGAATATTGTTCATGTTTTAAGATTTAACGAAATATGCAATTTAGTTAATTCCGAGTTTCTGGAAAAGCAGGCAAATTAAATTTGCTGCTTTGGTTTTAAACCATTTTTTATTTTGGACGGAAATTATTTTAGTTGACACCCTGATTTGGATTATGTTAAATTTTTTTGAATGGAATCAGTTTTTTTTAATTTCATTAGGCTTATTAGCGCTGGTCAACTCCCCGACGTTTGAGTTCAAAATCGGTTCTTGAGTCATTGGTTGGCGTAAACGTTGAGATTTCTTCTGTTTTGTTCTATAAAACTTTTGCTTTCCGAATATTCGCCGCTCTTCAGGCGATGAATCCTTGTTCTGAATTTCAGAAAGCATTGTATTCGGTCGATTTTCATTAGTTGAGCTCGGAATTTCCTGGCGAAAAGGATTGTAATGGAATTTCTGCGTATTGGAATTTGCCACATTCAAATGATTGTCCCGCTGCTGAGAATGCTGTTCCTCGTCCCGTAAAGCTTCCGATTTCAAAGGTAATGTCACAAGCTGTGAATTGGTTTTCTTATTTGGATCAAGTTTCGTTTGTTTCTCATTATAGTGTTCCATTAGATGAAGTTTGAAAGGAAATAAACATTTTGTGACAAAATCACATTGATTGCATTTTGGTGGCTCATTGCGTGCCGACTGCAATTGCTCCGGAGTTAATGGTTTAATAGCTCCATGGATTTTAAGTATGACAAATGCTGCTCTGTATGGCAGAAAGATGTTTGTATTAAATGTATTCCAATGAATTTTCTTATTTAGTAATTTCGATATGAAATCCTTGGAGATGACATGCATATGAAGTTGCGGTATCAAACAGTAAAGCGTGAAACCGATAAGAAAATCAAAGGATTTTGGCTTTTGTAGCGCAATCACTTGGTTTGCCAGCTGGTACATCTCCTCCAGCAGCGGGAGATGCGCACGCGTTAGCTGACAAAGTTATTAAAGATGATTTATTAATTTTTGTTATCAATTCTTTTTTGTTTTTACTTACTTCAAAGACATTGGAAATTTCTGCACTACGAGGCACGACGAGAAAATGGTGCTGCGCCTTTTGGATATTTATCGCGCAGCACAATTGCATGGTTTGAAGAAAGTAGCCAATTTTTTCGTTTGCAACTTGTTTTTTAAATGCTAACGACCATTGAGACATATTCGCTGTATTAGACATTATATTTTTTTTTTTATATCTTTTTTTATTTCGAGTACAATTTAAATTAAATTTTCGTTTGTGAAAAATTGTAAAAAAAAATAGAAGACTACAGCCTACTGAGAGTTTATTTGATTAAATAAACAAACAAATCGTAAAAGCTTTATTTTCTCTTTTTGCTCTCTCACATGAAAAACTTTACAGAAAACAAGGAAAAAAGTTAACTTCGGTCCAACCGAAGTTTAAGTAACAGTCACAAAAATACTCTTCACACAATGTGTGGCGGGTATATTTCAAGAAATAGAGCCACGGAAATTGAAACTTATATTCTCTAGAACCCTTAAATCTAATATTTGTTTAATCACATTTAAATAAATTATCTGCAATTAATAATAATTAAAATATGTAAAGGTTCCTAATTAATATATTTGCCAACGTCTAAGGTATGTACTTTTGTTTTTTTGTTGGAGTCCAAAATATGTGGAATAACTTGGTTAATGTGATTGCTCAATCTTGAAATGATAAGAGATGCGGTGCGGAATACGGGTCTTCAAAGGGAAATTTTCGATAGAGGAGGTCGCGACATTTCGAATAGAACTGGCTTCGTAAATAGGTAAATATAAAAATGTTTTCTTCCAAAAGAATAATTTTAAAAAGGTAGCAAATTGAAGGTAACTGAAGTAAAAGTGTTTCTTTAAAATTAGTCACTGCCGTAGGTTAATCTATTTTTGTATTACTCCATATTTCATTCGCTTATTTCAGCTATTATTTTATTTTAGTTCCTAAGCTATGGTTTAACATATAAGGAAATCGCATATCCAAGTTCTCTTTTGACTTAGATCTATTGAATTTATTATATTTTTAAATAAAAAAAATATTTTTTAATTCTTTCAATGCTTATACGTTTAAATATTAAAACAAATTTATAAGCCATTATTTTTTGATTATTTTTCTTTGTTTTATTTTATCTTTTTAAAAACTTAAATCAAAAATTCAAACATTTTCTTAGAGTTCAAAAAACTGTCAATTTGTATATTTCCGGTTGACATTTTTTTTTTGTTAAAAACGACCAACCTTCATTGTGAATGTATACAAACCATTGTGATTGGTTATTATATATTTGGTAGGCTAACATTTCTCAAATACGGTTACACTGTTTTCGAGTGTGAACATCGAACAAATGCCGAACATTTTTTTTATTTTAAATAAAAAAGATTTGCAAGTTTGAGTGGAAATACTAGTAAAACCGCTGAGCGGGAGGACCAGTGCATCTGTGAGTGAGTGAGTAAACATTAAAAGGAGTAAATATAAATAAATATTACAAATTGTGTACACAAAGTTTGCAAAAAAAAATTTTGCACAGCAGCCGCAGCGACGTCGTCAATAGCGGCGGCGAGACGGCGGCATAAATGCAGCCAGCGGCCGAAAATTCTACAAAAGCGAAAACGAAAAAAAAAAAAGAGAAAGAAAGAAAAAAAAAAAAATAAAAGAAAAAAACTAAAGTGTATGACATCGCTATGGCATGTAGTAACAAAAAAACTATTGCCATTTTGAGAATTTTTAACTAAATTTGGTTATTTAGCGGCATGCGGTGGCCGCATAATCGGTTCCTATTGGAAAAGCGTGCGTGCACAGAAAGAAGGCGAGGAAGCTGAACAACAAGAAGAAGAGGAGCAGCAGCGTATAGAGCTAAATGCTGCCGCCGCACCTACGCTGACGTCGACCGCGACAATTGCGAGCAGCGACGTTTATGATTGCTGCGAACAAAAACGGAGCAGGAATATTCACAAAAAATAAAAAAAAAATCCATTGATGATGTTGATTTGAGTCTTTTGCCGAAAATAACTTTAAAATTTGTCGCGTCGTAACGAAATTAAAAAAGAAAACGGAACGACAAAATATTCGAACGTGTAACATAAAGAAACATAAAAAAAAGAATAAAAATATTAAATCATTTTGATGTCGCTGCCGCTGCTGTCATATGTCTTTCAATAGTTTTAATTTATTGTTTTCCTTTTGTTTTGTTAATACAGTATAATAATAATTAGTGCAATTCAAAAAACAAAAGTATATTTAAGATTTCGAATTATTTCAGGAGTAGTGCGTCAAAAGAACGAAGACGACAACCAAAACAACAACAACAACAACTACTATTAACAGCAGTAGACAACAGCGACACAAAACGCTGAGCAACAACAACAACAATAACAAAGCGCAAAACCACAAAAAACAAAACAAAAAAGACTGATTTGAAAAAGTGGAACGACGAGGAAGCGGCGCCACATCATAAATAGGTAACATCATCATTTAACCACCACCAGAAGAGAACTGCACTATTACTACCATACCATACACCGGTTGTAAAACGCATTAGACAAGCCATTGGTAAAGCAGCTATATCAGCGTTAAAACAATAGCAGCGCCGACAATTAATATAAACGGCAATATGGATGATTTACTGGTGGAAGTGCGACTGGACAATGGTGCATATTACAAGGTGAGTGTCGTCTCGAACATTGAATTTTTAATTGTGTCAAAGCAAACACACAGCATAGCTCTGGACTTGCAGTCGACGTCGTCTATCTTTAAGCAGACTTGCCTCATTTTTTCCCAAAAAAAAAATCTCTAGCATATGCATCGGGAATTAGTGCTTCTAATTTTATTGCTTTATTTATAAATAACACTCTCGTCGCTGCAGACGACACCGCTGTCACAATTTTCTGAAGTGGGTTTCCATATTCACGATGCGCTAAATAATGTTACTAGCAATGCTTCGGTTTGCACTGCTGGCGTCGCTGTTGCTTTCCCGATAACTTTTACATACTTCATATGTGTGTGTGTTTGTGTTTTCTTTGAATTCTTTTTAGTTTTTGTGATTTCCCCTTTAAAATGATCTACGCTGATCTATGTTTATGTTTATTTGCATTATTTTTTGATTCAATATTTACATTTAACTCAAACTGCTTAAGTTGAAAAATAAGAAATTGCTATGCTTAGAATTATAATTGTTTATTATTCTTATTTTTGTTCTATCTCTCAAAATCATACAGCGATGGATCAATCGAGTGTATATGTTAATATCCTTCCTTATGAAATCAAGACAAGTAGATATAGATCTAGCCACATTGATATGCAAATTAATGTGAATTTAATTTCTTTATTTTTTAAGAGATAAAAAGAATGAGAACTTGCCTGCCACAATTATGCTGAATGCAGTAATTGCAAAATGCAGCATATCCTTATTCCTCCCTCCGGATCTCCAAACATAGAGTCCATATTTTTAATTTAAATCTTCTTGCATGACAAGTCTGATTTTTTGGTATATCATCAAAAGAATTATTAATAATTACCTTGTTTATATCTTTCTCACGGAATCTTTAAGAATCTTTAATCTACAAAAACCCTACATGCAGATGTCTATTAAAATCCAGCGCCCTTTTTTAAATTTTATATGTACAATTATTTATTTTCAAGTCTTTTAGCTTCTGATTTGATTCGTCCGCTGTCTTAATCAATTCCAAAATTGTATATAAATCAAGGCTTTTAAATTATAGAACTAATTTTCGACCAACCTTTTTATTTTACAACATATGAGCCTACCTGAACCACATAGATCAGTTTGGACCGTTTAGGATGTCGTTGTAAACATTTTAGATTTTGTATGTGTCCGTATATTTTTTGATTATGTTCACCGATTTTTAAATAGGTCATTCGCTACAAGTGGGTGCTGGTTTATAAATTTAATTTATAAAAAAACTTCGGTTGTATGTGACTTAGTGTATTTTTTATTTTAGCCGAACATCATAATCCAATATAAAGCAACGCCCTACCCATTGGGTCTGATCTTTCATATATTGACTCATAGTTTTGATGACATCATTTGTACAAAAATTGTGACTGACTTTTTTTATGACTGTACAATAAATTTTTATTTTTGTCCTCATTGATCACTTCTAACGCAATCAATATGCGAAGTTACCGTTTTTTTTTTTATACACATTTGAAATAGGTAAATTTTATAAACCGAAAATAATCATACAATATTTAACTCAAAATTATTAAATTAATGTATATAAGATTAAAATTAAAGTAAATTAATTTTCTAGTAGAATGATTATTCATTTGTGGTAGTTAAACTTTTTTTGTGATCTGTAAATGTCAGAATATCGTATTATATTTTTGACATAGTTAAGTTTAGGAGAAAACAAGGTTTGGCAATTGCTGTGTCCCTGTTTTGAGAACTCCATCTATTGTCCATGGAACGAATATTGTTGTGTGTTCTGCTACTGTTTACAAAAAAAAAAAAATAAAACCATTCCACTTATAAATACATAATTTCTCAAACCAAACTTGATTCGTTAAAATTTCGTAAATAACTCAATATGATTCATTACTTTTATTATGTTTGTGTGCTCAGCTGCGAACTATTTTGACCAGTGTAATACGAAAAATTTTAAGAATTCGGTTAATGTTGTCACGTATAACAAAAATGTGTATAAGTGACTATGTATCCGTCTTAAAAAACATTTTTTTTTTCAAGATGAAGTGATGACATAATTTTGAATAAATTTTAAATTGTTGCAATAAAATCCTAACGATCAAAGAAAATTAAAATAGATTAAACAACATTTGTTGTGCATTTTGGGACTTTGTAAAATAATTTCTGTACTAGAAACAAATGGCCTAAGCACAAAATTAATTTAATAGACCAAATTACTTTCTACTTAAAGGGGTATTGTTATAATATAATATTAAATAATAAACAGAATCTTTAAAAAAATATAAAGAAAAATAATGACACAGCAGTGTTGGGCACATACTATCAGCCTAAAAATAACAGCTGAACTCCCTGCGACGTCAAACGTCACAGTTTATTGTGCAAATGGTGTGATTTCGTTGCAAGATCGTGTCGTTCCGAAGCCCTACAAATGGTTGTTTCCATTTGGTAAAAAAGAGTGAATCTCGCCAAAATAAAAGTTCGTTTCAATACATTTATTATTTCTAAGTGAAAAACTCCTTAAAAAAATCACTGTCTTCTTTTCAGTATCCTCGATTCTCAAGTACTTTGAAAATATTTTTTCGATTTTCTGGGTTTGTTTTATTTCATCCCATAGCATTAGCGTCGTAGCATTTCTATCAATAGTGTAAACCAGGTCAAAATAAAACGTATTCCCTATACAAACAAAACAAACGTATTTGAAAATAATATCTATACATTGTTTCTCATGAGATAGTTCATAAATAAATAATTATAGTTAAAAGATTTTTTTATTGTTATTTCTTTAATAAGCGTCATTTCATAATAAAAATGTTCAGCATTTTTTACACTAAATGAATCATTGTGTATTTGATTTTAGGAGACGCTCCGCTTATCTCTGCAATTATCGTACAATAAAAATGCAATTTGTACGCTCCTCCACCGATTTACCTTTTTAGCTCTACGTCTTTTTGTGTGGTTGACGACTCTGTTGTACATATAAAAAATATATTTTTATTTTGTTTTTTAGCTTTAAAAATAAAATAAACTATTTTTTCTTTCGGATTTATTTATTTAAACAACTAAACTAATGACACATTTTATCTACACATTTCTTTTCACACGTTGGATATTCGATGACCATATCAAATACTACGATGTCGACGACAACAATGTATGCTACAACTACGCACAGGGCATGGTGACAGCTGTCTGTGATGATGGTGTTTTCGTCGAGGTAGACGGGTAAGTTAATACAACATGAAGCAAACGCGAGCAATACTTACATTTAAGCTAAAAAAAAAAAAATTATTTTCCAACTAATTTGCATCAATTATAAAATAAATGTTGTGTTTGGGAATGTAGTCTGCTGTGATGACTATTTGCTAGCAACAAAGCAGCGGCAATGAGGAAAAAAAGGGTAAAACGTCAGACTATGTCTAAAGTCGGGCGTTAACGCATCGTTTAATTTGTTTGTGCTACAAATGCGTTACGTTTGCTTTCGATTTTTTCATTTTGGCGCGTGCTTGTGTCTGTGCGTTGACCAAATAATCGCCAAGAAATACTGAAAGGAAAAAAAAATGAATAAATTGGCGCTAAATGCTGTTAATGTTTACTATATAATATCGAATTATTAAACTGTGCAACAATTGCTTAGTCAAATTGAATTTCTATAGACAAATCTTCCAAACATTAGTAGCTGGTTGGCTGGCTGGCTGGTTGGCTATAATGTTGTCAATTTTTAACGACAAATGCCACTAAACAATATCAACACCAGCAGAAGCAGTCGAATGTTTGCTGGCTTTCTTTGCGGCGACATTATACTCGGTCTGTCGTCGATAGTGTTCGCAGCACAGAAAACTATTTTTAAACAACTGAAAGAAAGAACTTTTTTTTTTTTTAGTTTTTCTTCTTCTCATCGTTATTGACGTTGTCGCCGCCGCCACTGTTACTCTGACGCAGCTGCATTTTTGTGACATTTTTGGAACAATTCTTATAACGAGCCACACAAGACACGCTAATAATAGTCACATCAAGTTAGAACAAGACAAATAGAAAACTCCTATCCATCGGATTATCATCTGTCATAGAAAATGTTTGATTTTTATACCCTAAACTTATATTGTAAAAGGCTATATTATATTTGTGTAGACTAATGTTTGTAACTAGCAAATGAAGGCGTTGCATTAAATATTGTTTTTGTATAGCCATGACCCTGTATATGTTCCAGGAAGACTCACGAACTAACTTTATACACATCATTTTCATCTAAAATACTTTTTGAAATGCAAACTATAGAAACATTAAATTATTTTTTTTGCGCTGATCATGCGTAATTTCTTCTCAATTATTCAACAAATACATATCACGACGCACATGTTTAATGTTGTTAGTCGCCTTTTAACTGGGTACAGGGTATATCGAAGTCGATTGCTGCAGTGTTATTTAAAATATTTGTTTTAATAATATCTAGATCAGATATTTCTAATTTCCGGCTGCCGAGAGCAACGACGATGAAGACGACGACGACTCAAGTGACCGCGACTGCCGTTGTAGACAATACCATTGACCACACTTGTTTATTTCGCTTGGCATGATTCCAAGTGATGCTCACGATGACGCCACTGCCGCCACAGTTTTGCTTGCAGGCCTATGGTGCGGTGTGAATTTACATCGTTGTGGCTGATCGTGGCATTTTTTGTATTTTTTTTGCTAAGTGTGTATACACACAGGAATGCCGAAACACCTGTCCATATATTTTTGTATTTTATTCTTTTTAATTGTGAGCAAATGTCAGAAACTATTATTATTATTTGAATTTAAGTTTGGGAAATGCGTAAAATAATTTGTCAAATAAAAGTTACATCTTTTGTGCATAATTTATATTTTTATGTATTTTTTAACGATATTTTTGTTTAATACAAACCTTTTCTATTGTGTTTCTTCACAGATCTCCCGAAGTTCAGAAATATGCCTTTGCAAATGTACGTTTACCGCTGGAGGAGACTGATGCTGTGCCACCATTCGAAGAAGGCATGGAAGTTGAAGTTTTTACACGCTCCAATGAACGCGAAGCATGTGGCTGGTGGATAGCGACCATTAAAATGATAAAGGCAGATATTTGTGCTGTGGCCTATACTGGTTTCGATACGCCCTATACCGAAATCTGCGAAATCAATCGTCTGCGCATGAAAAATCCAAATCCGCCAATAACACCTAAGTCGTTCTATCAGTTTACACTGTCTGTGCCCGAAGAGCTGCGAGAAGAGTAAGTTTTTGTGTGTTTCTGCAACAGCTTTGGATGTACTCATTAATTTTGCTTCTGTTTTTGTTTATAGAGCGCAGAAGGATGGCATACACAAGGAGTTCCAGCGTACCATTAATGCCGGCGTTTGTGCTTATAATCGTGAAATGGACTCGCTGATTGTTATCTCAAAATGGGAAAACACTCAGAAGCGTGCGCTGATGCTCAAGGATATGCATTTTCGTAATCTCTCACAAAAGGTACGACGTCGTTTAAATACAAATTTATTTATCTTTTTTCTATTATGTTTAATAATATATCTTATTGTCAGGTTATGCTCTTGAAACGGACTGAAGAAGCTGCACGCCAGCTCGAATCGACCAAACTGTTGAATCGTGGGTGAGTTTCTAAAGTGTAAAATGTCGGTGCTACTTTTTTTTTATTGTTTTTTTTTTTAGAATATTTATTAATTTAAAAATATTTAAAACTATTTACTAATTTAAATATTGTTTTGATTGTAGCTATACTGATGAATTTCGTGTACGTGAGGACCTCATGGGTCTAGCAATCGGTTCACATGGTACGAATATTCAAGCAGCGCGCACGCTGGTCGGCGTAACAAATATCGAGCTTGAGGAGAAATCGTGTACGTTTAAAATCACAGGCGAATCCGAGGAAGCAGTGCATCGTGCACGCTCGATGCTCGAATATGCCGAGGAATTCTTTCAGGTTCCTAGAGACTTGGTAGGCAAGGTTATTGGCAAAAATGGACGCATTATACAGGAGATTGTTGACAAAAGTGGCGTGTTTCGAATTAAGGTGCTTCGAACGGTAATTTTATTGTTTAGGAATAATTTTCTATACCCCTTTTTTCGTTTTTCTTCTACTTACAGATCGCTGGCGATGATGAACAGGATCACAATATACCGCGTGAGCATGCTCATGTACCATTTGTGTTCATTGGTACCGTGGAAAGTATTTCGAATGCGAAAGTGTTGTTGGAATATCACTTAGCACATTTAAAGGCAAGTTTTAAACAAAAAAAAAAAAAAAAAAAAAAAACATAAAATAGTAGCAACTTTATTAATATTTTGCTTATAGGAAGTGGAGCAACTGCGTCAAGAGAAACTCGAGATTGATCAACAGTTGCGCGCTATACAGGAATCGTCAGTTGGCTCCATCCCAAGCTTCCCGGTATCACGTCGTTCTGAGCGTGGTTACAGCAGTGACATTGAGTCGGTGCGTTCAATACGCGGCAGTGGCGGGCCACGTGGTCGTGGTAGAGGACGAGGCGGTGGTGGTAGCGTAGGAGGTAGCAGCACTGGTGGCAACGGCAATAATCCACGCTATCATCAAGGACGCCGCGATGACGAGGACTTTAATTCCCGCGGTGATCATCAACGTGACCGATATGACCGTGGTAACGGCAATGGTAATGGCGGAGGTAGTGCAGGTGGCTACCGTGGTGGCGGTAATGATCGTCGTGGTGTTAATCGACGTCCACCACGAAATGAACAAAATGGAAGAGAACACCATTATCACAATCACACCGAAGACGTGCGAGAGGTGCGCGAATTAAGCAGCTTGGAGCGTGGTAAAAATACATTTTTTTTTTCTTAACATATTCTTTTAATGCTAATGTAAATTTTTATTATAGCGGACAGTAACTCCTCTTTTGAGGGCAGTTCGAGAAGGCGCAGAAGACAAAAGAACAGCAATGCTGCTGCAAACAACAGTGAGTATGATGTCGTCAGTAGTTGACCATCCAAACTATTATACACATATACAAACTGTAAAATATAACTTTATAATTAAACAAATAATTATTATTTTAATTAAAGCAAATGGTGGTGTGGCCAATAACAAATCCCAACAAAACAAACCAACAGCAAACGTGGATAGTAAGCAAGGCGGCTCAAATGTTGTTGCAGCCAGTTCGTCCGATCGATCAAAGCAGCAGATCAATAGTAACAAAGATGCTGTTAACAAGAACAATAGTGACAAGCAACAGAGTCAACAGCAGCAGCAACAGCTGCCGCCGCAGCAGCCGCAGCAACAACAACAACAAGCACCACCGCAGCAGCAGCAACAACAACAGCAATCGCAAACGCAGCAGCAGCAGCCACAGCAACATCATCAGCAGCAGCCGCCAAAATCGCGACGCAACAAGCAAAATCGCAATAATCACAATGAACAACAGCAGCAATCGCAGCCACAGTCACAGTCAGTGCCTCCATTGGCACAGGATAATATTAAAAAGGAAACGCTTGTAAATGGAACATCTTAATTATTTATGCAGTTAAAAGTATAGAAAGATAGACAGAGAGAGAGAGCAACACAACAAACAAAAAGAATAACAAAAAAAAAATTTTGAAAGAAAAACAAAAAAAAAAAAAAAACTGTGTCAGCAACTTGTTGTCTACGTCACTTTGCGTCTCGTGCCGCATGACATTAGCAGCAACAGCAATAAAAAATTTACAACAAATCGCCGAACTTAACCAATAACAACTAAAACGATTGGTTAAAAAAAAAAAAAAAGTTTTATAATAACAAAGCATCAAACAGCAATAAAACAATTAAATACGCTACACACATACTAACAACAACAATTCAATCAACAACAACAACAAACGCCTACAGCAACACATAAAAAAACAATTTTTAAAAAATCAAAAAAAAAAAAAAAAAAAAAATTTAAAAAAAAAAAACGAAAAGAAAAGAAAAACGTAAACTAAAAATTAAAAACAAATATATATATTAATAATCTTAAATAATTATACTAACATAAAACCGATTATAATTCACACACATACACAAACAAACAGACAAAACACATATACACACATACACATAATATTGCATAGTTTCATAAAGAAAAACAAAAAAAAAAAAAAAAGAAAAAAAACTTTATTTAAGAAACGCAAGAAAAAAAAAAGCACTGTATGATGTTTATTTTTAACAACAAACAAACATTTTTATGTTTATATTATATATTTTTTAAAAATAAAAACAAAAAATAAGATACCTACAAAAAAAAAAAAAAAAAAAAACGGAGAGACTAGAAGAAAAATAATTGATATGTTAAGCGACTCACACGCTGTAAAAAAGGCACAGGGACTCTCATTTATTTTGGAAATTTATATAAATAGAATAAATACATTTTAATAATTAAATTTCATTGATTAAATACAAAACAATTACACAACTCTCTATACACGCTTCGAAAGTGTATCTACAAAGCAGCCAGCCGCCAGCCTTTCTTGTATAAGTTTCTCAGAGTTTTTTTTTATTTTATTTTTTTTCTATAACATCGTCATCATTTAATAATCTCATGTTCATTGTCGCCGCCGCCGTCTTCTTTACTATTATTATTATAATAATTTAGTAGTTCAGAATCAAAACTATTATTTTTTAATTTAATTTTGTCGTACGCTTTTGCTCCGTAATATTTTATTTTTATTTTGAGCCTTATGCAGCCTGAACTCTTAATGAAAAAGAAAAAAAAAAAAAAAGAAAACATTTAGTCTGCATTAATATTGTGTTATTATTTTATTTTACTTTATTTTTATTACTATATGTATTACTTTATAAACAACAAATTAAGAGAAGATAAAAAAAGAATTATAAAACAGGAACAAAACGAAAAAAAAAAGAACTGTCTATAAAAAACGAATAATATAATATAAATATATATATTACTTTGCCAAACCCATACAAAAGCGTATACTAACTTTCAATTTTTTTTTTTATTAATATTATTATTGAATACTCCTAAATTATTTAAATGCATAATAATAATAACATAAAATAATAAATATATTTTATAATAAATAAAAAAAATGAAAAAAAAAAAAATATGATAAATGCAATTGGTGAATAACGTAAAAGCTAAAATGCAACTTAAAAAACATAAAAAATAGAAACTTCTCTTTTTATTTAAAAATAAAAAAAAAAATAAAATATTTAAAAAAAAACATGTCAATAATTTGTAAGCAAAACAAACAAACAAAAAATATATAAAAATAAAAAAAATTAAAAACAAAAATAATGTTGTGTAATTCAAGTAAAATAAAAATAATGAAATGTAAAACGAATGAAGCAAAACAAAAAATTATAATAATAATAATTAAAATAAAAATAAAACAAAACCGCGCGATTTAAATTTAATATTATTATAAATATATATAAAAACAAAAAAAAAAAAACGAAGAAAACATAAAAACAAAAGAGAAAAAAATGGAAAAATAAAATAGAAAGATAAAAAGTATTTTATTACTTCACGAAGCAATGTTTTTTTTTTTTTTTTTTTTTTTTTTCGTTCAACACTTTTCACTTTAAACGCATCCTTTCTATGGATTTTAATTTGTGCTTTGTATTTAGCATATAAATTGTTGCATTAGCTTGTCGCGGCGGCAGTGAAGATAGTGGCTGTGAATACAATAAAAGCATTTTGGCCACACAACCAGCTAACCACACTGCCAAAGCGCATAGCCAAAAAAAAAAATAAAGTTTTTTTTAAACGGTTTTGAATTACATTTGGACCGTTACAACAGAGCATATTGAAGTGTTGGTAAAGTGTTGCGTGTTTTGTGCTGCAAAGCTTTACAGCAGAGGCAGCAGCAGCGTTTTGAAGCACTTGGTATGCGGCATTAGTGATGAAGACTCGCTCTCTCTCTCTCTCTCTCTTCCATTCCTCTGCGCACTATAGACCGTTGCATATTTTATGCAGGCGCCAATCGTATTGTGCACTTGTTGCTTTTTTTCTTCTTTTGTTTAAATATTGAGCTTTTTCGTTTACTTGTGCTTTATTACAAACGGAAACAACAAAGCAAATCATTTATGCTGCAATTTATGCTACAACATTGCTGCGTGTTTTATGTTTTGGTTGTCGAAAAGCTTTTTGTGAATATGGCCGCCTGTACGCACCGGAAGTGATCATAAATTGTTATGCTAAAAAATATGCTGTAAAAAAAGTCGTATGAACAGGAATACGTTAAATTTAAATTAATTTTAATCTTAGTATTTAAATATGTAATTTTTTTGGAACTTTATTGAGCTCATCAGTTATTTAGAACTCCATTTATATATAGTAATATATATATATATATAACAAAAAGTAGTTCAAGGCCATTTAGTCTACTCTAACCTAAGTTTGTTCACATATTTTAATCAAAGTATAGCAGAATTGTCTCCTTTTCAAAAGATTTTATATTTCCACTTCAAATATATTTTCTTCAAATGAGTTTACCTAAACTTGTATTTAATCTGGCTGTGTAAAATGTGGGCAAACATTTTATTTATTTTAACGAATGTTTATCTATATTTTAACTACATTTCAGATGCAATTAGAGAGCTACTGCCAGCGTAAATCAATAATGTATTAAACACAATTTTTCAACCATCAAACTAGGATATCTTGCATGATACTTTGTCAAAAATACCGAACTAAAGCAATGATATATTTTAGTTTGATCAGCGATGATAAACAGAGACCAATCAGATCGAATGGAGCTCAAAAAAGTTAAAAAAGCCAAATCAGTTTCAGAAGGTGCATAACTGTCACACTAAAAAGTATATCAATTAGGAGTAGACTAAGAGTCTTTTAGGACTCCTTGTCTATGAGTCTTTTAGGACTCCTTGTTCGAAAACCTAAAGACATATGAAACAATTGTCTCATAGGATTTAGTTAAGTACTCTGCAAAGATTATCATGGTCTACTATTATTTTTATAAGAATTTTGAATTAACAACTAATTTGATGCATTTCATTCGTACAAACTTCATAAATTTTCTTTAGAAAACTATCAGCTTTTAATGTTCATATAGAAAATGCAGAAGCTCAAGGAAATTAGGGATTAAAGATCGAGAGAATTAAAAGTTATTTCTGGATCTTAATATTTTGATCTTTCTGGTTTGTTTTTTTCTCATGATTTTTAAAAGTTCTAAAAAAAAACATAATAAGTCAAGACATTTTCTACATTTTTATTGAATAAAATTTTTCGCAATCGAAATTTCTTCTTTTGCTCGATTTTGAATAAAAATTGGTTAAATAAAATGTTGAAGTTATTTAAGAAAATACTTCAAAAATCCGGATATAAATAAAATTCAGCAAAACTAGGCCGAATAGAAATGTAAATTAAAAGTCTAAACAGTTAAATTGTAACTGGTAAAATTTTGCAACTATAGTTTGATTGAAACTTAATTATTTATTGAGATTTATATAAATAATAGCATCAATTTCGATTTTAAATTACAAGTTTTGATTCGAAAGTTTCAAAAATAAAAATAGATTTTCAACGGAAAGCTTTTACTGAAGGTTATCAAAATTAGGGTTGATACATTTAAAAAATTCCAAAATGCTGTCTAAATTAGATATGTAGAATCAATGGCTCTTGTTATCATAGCTTTGAAGTACTTAACAAACATTTCTTAATGCCTTCGTTAAAAAAAAAATGTATCATTGTTCCCAAAACCCACAAAAACATCAATCATCTAAAAAAAAGATATTATATTTCTTTAAATAATTAAAAACAGCAACACATAAAACAGTTTTTATTTTTTTATTTAAATTATATTTATTCATAAAAATGTTTAATAATTAAAATGTATTTATTTTAAAACTTAAAGCTAAACTTAGTTTACAGCTAAACACTATAATTAGATTAAATATATTAAATAAAATCAGAAAATCATTATTAAAAACACTGACACAAAAAAAATTGCATATTTTCATTTTATTTAATTTGTTTTTCTTTTTTTTTATTAACATTTTCGCATATTCTGAAGATTGTACGTTCTGGAGTGTCGTACCAGATAGTGCATTTACAAACTTCAGATTGGTCTAGTGCAAATGCACTCCTGACACGCAATCCAAAACTGAAAAGAACGAACGTTGGCGTTGAAATAGTAATTAAGTAAGTTATAAAAAGAATTAACAGTTCACAAAATCTAGTTAAAAAAAATATTGCTTGTAGAAAACAATTTGAATGTTTTTTTTTTATTATTTTTTATTTTTTTTTTTATTGAAAATTTATTATACGCGTTGGCAACAGTCGCGGCAGCAAAAACAGCAACATTTTTATTATAGATATTTTTTTTATATATTTTATTTACAGTAGTAGCAGCTCAATTTTTTATTTTTGTTTATATAATTTTTTTTTTTTTTTATACTGCTTTTCTTTTGAAAAATGATCTAAACGCGTTTTGATTTTTTTTTTTTTTTTGCATTTAAAAAGATTAAAGAAATTCAACAAACATAATAAAAGATACAAAAGTAACGCATTTTCATTGGAAGTTGTGGGTTTTTCTTTTTTATTATTTGAGGAAAAAAACATGCATTTTTTTTAAAATTAATTTAAGAAAAATAACTTTTAAACTTGGTGAACCGAACAAACGAACTTTTTATGAGAAAGGCAAGCATTCAAGCATGTGCTTTGCTGTCTAATTAAACTGACTGAAGTGTTTAAAAAAAAAAAGAAAAAAGGTAGGTAGGTAGTCTGCTAGCTAGATAGATTGTTGTTATATGAAATATGTTTTTTTTTTTTTAAATTTTATGTCGTGATAAGCTAATAAAAAAAAAAAGTCGGCCAATCGCTTTTTGCTTGATAAGGTGTGAAATTTCGATTATCACAAAATAAAAAATGTTCGTCGTAATACATTTGATAAATATATTTCAAATTCGATTGTAGAAACTGTTACAATAAATAAATAAATGAAATACATAGGTAGATAGACTGTTAGATAAGTAACACATTGTGCTGTAATGACACATGTAGGTAAGAATATTTTTTTAGTATGACTCAAATTTATTTGAAACGCCAATTAAAATAGACTGCTTCACAGAAAAATTTAAAAAAAATATTTACTGATAAGATAAGCGCTGTTCTATAGGTAATCCTAACAGCTTATACATATGTATGTAGTACTATAAGACGAAAATCAAACGTTTGATCAATCGATCGATCGATCGAATGTGGATCGTTTGTTCACTTCAAAAATCTATAAATCAACGGCGCCGCATTTATTTTTCAACATTTTTTTTTCACCTTAAAACAAAACTGCACGAAAAAATATTTACATTAAAAGTTTTACGAAAGTATTTCAAAAAACCATATAACACGCTCTAAAAAGTTTCCAGAGCTAAAGATATTCGTACAAATAGAAGCAACAACAACAAAAAAAATGAGTATAGCACTTAGAAAATTTGGCACAAATTCCTCGCATGCAAGCGCTGCACAATTAATATTATTTGTAGTTTGTGTTTAAATGTGGGTGGTTTGTAAAGTTTTTTGAATTTGAAAATATGCTATGCCGCTACAGCAGCGATGCATGCCGTTCATAAATGAGTGCAGTGAAATTTCCTATTTAGCACGACACCCACCAATTTGGTTCAGTTTGGGAAAATGGACAGAAATAATTGTTTGCAAAATTTAAAAATATTTTAAAATGATTCCCTGCAAATGTCTTCTTTAGCCGAACTGACTATCACTTATCACTTGAAGAAGAATAATATCCTCTGGTGAAATTTTCCTCAAAACTGGACACTGAAATTTCTTAATTTTTGCCAATTTGTAGATATACGTCAAAATTATTTGATAACCAGATCGAAGATCTTGTCTGGAAATAAGACGTACGATACTCAAATTTGTGTCAGCCAGATTGCAGGATTTTAACTCTGTAAACTTGCTGGAGGACAGAGTGACTTCTTAAACAAAGTTCGTGCAAGTCTTGGTTTGGCTTGGAAAAATCATCGTATTGGCGACCAATTATTATAGGAGCTAGGTTAGGTAAGGCTAGAATGGCTGACGCTAATTCTCGCGACGTCACCTAGGCCATAAAGACCCATTGTGATACCTTACGATCCCTCTTTTATATCCTCCTACTCGAATCAGCTCGATTTCCTTATGAAGGCGACTACTGCATCAATCTTGACTGATGCAATCTCCGCCAGACTATCAAGAAACGGCCTACCAAGTACGGTAAACCTTATTCTCCCAAGGGCTGGGCAGTGGCAGAGAAAATGTTCTACTGTCTTCTCCTCTTCCTTGATTCTACAGCTCCTACAGAAGTCATTTCCCACCAGGCAGTGTCCCGTGAGAGCGCCAACCATGTCTATTATTGTGCATGAGTTGGACTGTTCGTTTAGTTCTATACTCTGGCCACGTAAGTTTCGAGATATTACATTTGGGATTTATGGTCCACCTAGTCTCTGCTACTCTGATTATTTCCTCTTTCACTCGCAGCTTCAGAGAGACCACGGGAACTCCAGTCGAATTCCTCCTAGAAGGAATAACGGAAATTGTACCTTCTCTGGCCAATCTATCTGCTTCGCAATTACCAAATATATCTTGGTGACCCGGAACCCATGTGAGGCAAATATCCCATAGCTCAGCCATCTCGTTGAGAGATTGCGGCATTGGGAGATAGTATTATAGGAGCTAATGTATATTTGATATCAAAGTTGGTTAGAATATTCGAATTAGGTGATTTCAGAGAGGTTTTTTTAATTAACTAATTAAAACAATTGCAAAAAGATTTAGTTTTGACATAATCAAAAACTTAACCAGTTCCTATGAATTTAATTGTTGTTGCAACTATACCAGGTGGTGTATTCTTACTCTCTGTGTATTTAAATTGTCAATACAGCTGAAAGAATGCGGAGAGCATATAAAGACAAGAAAAAAAATGTTCATGCAAACTGACAACTTAAACAGACGAGTGAGTTAAAAATAGAAAGAGACAGAATACGAATATAACACCTGGTACAATTTCAATGTGCGCTGATCTAACCTTCTGATATTGCCTTCTTTTAACTTATTTTAAATACAAGGAGTGCTTTCGCCTATTATACGTGTAGGGAAACTTCACAAACAAATTAGTAAACACAAATTATAACGTTCAGTTTTAGGGGGCAATAAATGTACATATATAATATATAGCAATGTGATCTGGTCAATGTTAATGCTAAGCAATTACTAACAAAATATATGTATTTATATGTATGTATGTATACATGTTGAACACACAGAGCAATGCTAACTCAATGTCAGCAAGTAAACAAGTTTAAAAGTTACAGATACAAATGTATCTAGATACATTAATTTATTTGACGTCGTTAATATTACACATACGCTACGCCCCTACGCAGATTAAATTAAAAAAACTATAAATGTGTCTTAAATACAAAATTTTTGAACCTGAACTTTAAGCAGCAGTTTTAGCAAATAAATTCAAAAAAAAAAAAAAAAATAAAACGAAGCCATATAAAAAACTGCAACATTCATCATTGAAAATAATGGAAGAAAAAAACAAAATACAAAAGAAAAATGTGTTCAAACAACAAAAACGCTTATATCGTAATGTGTGTCAACGTCTAAAAAAAAAAAAAAATACAACAGAATAATATAACCAGAAAAAAAAAAATAAAATAAAATAATAATAGCAGCTAATAAGTTTTAATCGCGTGCTCAATGCTCAAGTTCTAATTCCAAAAAAATAATAAACGAAACGATACAAACGCAAGCAATTAAATTAATTATGAAGTGTAAATGTATCTGTGTACTTCATATATACATATGTATGTGTATGAAATGTATCTATGTGCGTGCCATTGTGCATTTAACTCTTCGAAATAATAAAATAGAAGCGCACAGCACACGCTTAACACTATTTTCTTTCTTACATTTAATAGTTTTGAAGGCTTTTTTAAGTGGGCTAAACTAAACTAAACTCAACTATTACTGACAACCAACAAATGAAATGCAATGACGTCTTATTTCTGATTAAAAATTTAAAAAAGTAGTGAACCATTTTTTAAAAATTTTTTTCATGTTTTTTATGGCTGTTTAAATTTTTAATGATGTGTAAAAAATAGGTTAAAAAATTAAGTTGAGTACTTTAAAAAAAAAACGAAGTTAACTGACAGCAGCAACGCAGCAAACGCTTCACTAATTCTTTACTTTAAAATGCTGACTCATAGATACTTTACTATCTTTTTATCTTTTCTTCGTTTTTTTTTTTTTTTTTTTTACAGTGTAATGCGCTTAATTTTTTTTTTTTTTTTTTGTTCATTTAGTATTTTATTTAGTAACAGTGTAATAATTTCATTAACAGAAATGCTGACCATTTCATTAGAGTGTTTGCTCAAACTAACTGACTGTTATGTATAGTATAGTGCGTATTTGCGTGTATGTGTGTGCGGTATATTCTCTTTATTGCTCAACAACAGTAATAATGAAAACAACAACAACAACAAACATTATTATTTGGGTCGTAGTACACTATTAAAGAGTTTACTTGATTTCACACTTTTGTTGCTAAATGTCATAAAACTCAAAAAGAAAAAAATAGAACAAGAAAAAACGTTAGATATGGCAAAATCAAAACTTTAATACTTTCCTCATATGTTTGGGTCTTAGAGAGTATTTATAGCAACTTACAGTTTCAGTGCAACCGAAGCTTAAATACAACACAACACATTCGCCAAACATGGCCGCATATGGATAGACTTCTTTAGATAAAATTTCACAATGGATTTGGTTAAGTTTGCATGGGGGCTGTATGATATATTTGACCGATCCCTATCATACCCGTAGTCTATACTTGGGTGTACATTTGAAGTAATTTTAATCAAATTTTAATTGAATTTATTCAGAAATATTAAATATCTTTATACAAAAACTTTAAAATGGGCGGTAGGATTGTAGGAAAGCTATGCCTAAAGAGAGGCGTGGCAACTTGGTTATAACATATAAACTACTTGGGACGAAAAAAAAAAAAAGAACGAAGGACAAAAAAAAAAAGAAGAAATATTAAGTATTTTCATACAAACACTCGAAAATGGGTTGAAGTTTTGTATGGGAGGTTCTGACATACAAACAACTTACGACCAAAACAAAGGAAAACGTTACCTTCGGTGAAACCGTAGCTTAAATACTCGTCATATGAATCTTTTAATAGTTTATGTGTGATCAGCAGTGGCTAAAATAGAATTTCAAGATAGGAAGGGTGAGGATCAATGGTCTAATACAGCCTAATGCCTAGAAAATTGAATTTTTATAAATTTAATGAGCTTTAAGGTTTGGAGGTTATACCAAAAACAAAAAAATGGGCGTTGCATCTCGGTTTTAATATTAGATGACATTAGAAGTGATTTTAGCTAATTTGGAGTGAAAACGTGCATAAATATTAACCACTTTCTTACAAAATATCTAAAATTATAATAAGTTTGTATGGGGGCTATACCTAAAAATAGGCGTAGTATCTCGTTTCTGACATGGTATAACATAAGAGGTGTTATTATCAAATTAAGACTGAATATACGCATAAAAAATACTTTTTTTTATACAAAATTTGGAAAATTGTCGATAAGTTTGCATGGGGACCAACACCTCTGAGTGGGCGTGCCATTCTAATTTTAACATACAAACTACCTGGGACTGAGAAAAGCTTAAGTTTTTAGTTTCAGCTTAATTTCTTCAAAACTAAGCGAATGAATTACCTCGCAACAGACGGACGGACAGACAGACAATTATGGCTAGATCGACGCATCTCGTCATGCTGGGGTCTACGATGTCTGCTTTAGTGTGTTACAAACTTTCCGACAAACTGAATATACCCGTACACACTATGTGTAACGGGTTAAAAGCTGTTGTCAACGCTAACGCTCTCGAGCGGAAGTAACCAAATACATAAAGCTTTGTGTATGAGTGTGATTGTGTAGTTTTATAGTTTGCGCAGTTCGGCGCATTAAACAAAAAAAAAAAAGGAACGTCGTTTTATTTCAAATACACTCAGTGTATGCGTAATGTGAACAAAATTTTTTCAAAAAAAAAAAAAAAAAATATAGTTAGATAAAAAAATATGTTTATCAAAAAACGTGAACTCAACTTTGAAAACTTATGTAGCCGCATGTTTGAGAATTTTTATATTATACAAAAAAATTGCGTCATGTGAATTTCTAGTACAAAAGGAAGCACACATGATAAAGCAGTCATACACATAAAAATACACAACTACTCATGTGGTTTTATCACAATTTAAAAAAAAAAAATAGATTCCAACATATTATACCGCTCATTCATAGTGCGTAAGCATATCTTTTATGTATAATGGATGTATTTCATATTACTACAAATGTGATTTGTTTACTACTGAATTATTATAAGCTAAAAAAATATTTGTATGCGCCTAGCAACAGCAAATTGAAAGCGGATTAGGAAGAAACGCTGCCGCTTTCATATAAAAAAAATATGTGTGTAATATTTGCCTACTTATTGAAAAAAAAAAAAATACGAATACGAAATCGTTTAACAAAATATTTACACACTGGTATCACATGTTTCACAAGAGAGATTGTCTGTGTCGGCGTCTGGTTTTCTAGTCGCTATGTTTACGCGCCTTTCAACGTCTCTCGTCTTAGTCTAGCAGATTAAAAAAGTATCTGACGTAGTTAGTCAGCTTGTTAGTTCATTTTGTAGCTCTATAAATAAATATTTATATGTCAGCCCAAGTAGCTATTTTTCATTAAATAAGAATTGAAAAAAAAAAAAATAAATAAGCAGCTAAAAACAAAGAAATTTTTATATATTTGCAAAATGATTTGCCTTGAATCAAATTTTAGAACAAACAAAAAAAAAAAGGATATACAAAACTAGCTGCACACCTCATACGGCTGATATTTTTGGAATGTGTGCGTGTAGGCGTTTTTTAATATTCTTTTTTTAGGCCTAGAATCAGCATAAATAATTAAATATTTTATACAATGCGAGTGCTGTTTGAAAAGTTATACAAAAATGCACAAAAAAAAAGTACTTGAAACACCCTGTGCTGCTAAATTTTAATTCAAAGCTGTCTATAATACACAATTAGTTTAAACTGAATTATTTTTTCTTTTAAATTCATTGAACTTTTCATTTAAAATGCGCTGTGTAAATACTTTCAAATGAAATAAAAATAAAATCGATTTAGAAACTATTAAGTAATACGAATAGTAAAATGACACGCAATAAATGGACAAAAACGTTGTTGCTGCTCGCTTAAACTGACAATCAAAATTAGACATGTTGCCGCACCTACAAAAAAAAAGTTGTAAAAAAAAAAGAAAATAAAAAAACCCGCCCACTTGGAACAATAAAATGAAAGAAAAAATAAATAATGTGAACGACAGCAATGACACAAATTGTCTAAAAATGAAAAGAAAAGTAACTAAACTAAACGACGACAAAAATGCTGCTTTCTTCTATATTATTGACAAGAAAATAGCAAGAAAAACAATATACAAAATGCATTTCGACCTAAATTTCAATGACGACGACGACTACGACGTTGGCTCAATTAAAAAAATGCCTAAACACAAAAAAAAAAAAAAAAAAAAATCAATGCAATCAATACTAAAAAAAAAAAAAAAAACTAAACTAACAAGAAGAATTCGGCATAGTTTTCACTTTTCGCGACAAAACGAAATGTTGTAGTTTGCATAAATGCAGTTTTGTATCTATTACCTATATTTATCTTTTTTTTTTATTCTGCTTAACATTTTGTCAAATAAATGTCAGCATAAATATTTATAGCGTTTTTAGATTTATAACATAATTTCTTTTGCAATTTTGTAACTGCAACGTCTGTTGCTGCAGTGTGTTATGTTATGTGCCAGCATGGTTCTAGATACTTTTTTTTTTTTTTTTTTTATTTTGTTTTGTATGTCATCTACGCCCTGGGTGTATGTCTGTCTGCCTTATGCACTACTACTGCTGTATAATTTTGGCCTAAAGCCAATGTTTTATTTTTGGGCTTTTAGGCTAAAGTACGAGTAAGCAAATAAATCAGTGCAAAAAAAAAAAAAAAGAAGCAAAATCAAATCACAGATACTTAAAATGTAAGTGTAGTATATGCATAGCGTAAAAATATCTATAAAAAAGGTTTGCAACATGACATAACCGAGCGTGTAATTTATGTGATTATTTTTTTGTTTTTGTGGTAACTAACGTTGCCATTGCACAATTAAATCAATAAACCACACAAATTAAGAAATTTATAGGTCAACTATATAAATAGTTAAATTTAAGTAAAAGTATCTAAAACTATTTAAATTTTCAGTGTAAGCTGCTGAAGTTCAAAAAAAAAAAAATATTCAAAACAAGTACAAAAGTGTTAAAGTAAAGGAAACTGGGTCACTACAACACTGACCCAATTTATATAACGGCGTTTATATGTATAAAGTCATGTGACACAAACGCATATGTATGTTTAAGATAGACTATCTATATACTTGCACCAATGGCATTGCATTTATATATACTCTCGTATGTATCTAGATACATATGTACGTGTATATATGCATTTTTGCGCATATATTGTGTATATAATGCAGCAAGCACATAGTTAAAAATATATATATGTATATATGTATGCATGCTGACCTTTATTTTTTAGCGAAGGTCATGCCAAGTATCTCAAACAATGGCAAACAAAAATACAGCATGCCGCTAAGTTAGACGAAAAAAAAAAAAAAACATTTTGTTTTTTGAAAAAAAAAAAAAAAATAAAATAAATTTTTATTTTAAAAAAATAATTTGATAAGCTGTTTTTTTTTTATTTTTTTTTTTTAAATAAAATATTTGTAATGTTGAGAAAAAAAAATAATACAAAATGCTGCTTTTTTATTTTTTTTTTTTAGTTTGCTTAAATTTTTTATGCTTTCAAATTATTTTAAAATGAATCACGAAACTAAACAAAAAATGCGCATGAAATTATATTTTTTTGATTTTTTTTTTTAAACATAATTTAGCTCAACGACAAAAGCGTTTATTTACACTTATCGCTGCAGCTGTGTGTTTCATATTTTTTTTTGTAAGTATAACGCTTGCGTGTAGCGCTGCGCTGGTTTATGACGTATAAAATAATTCCAGCATAAAAGTATCTTTTGCTTTGAATTTTTTTTTTTTCATAATGATAATGATGATGTCATTATTGTTTGTATCTTTTAAAATGCTAACATACGTTCAAAGTCTGTTGTCTGCGTTTGATAATCTAAAAGGTACAAATTTCAACAAAACAAAAATACGATTTTAAATTATTCAAAAATATTTCATAGCTTCAGATACATAAATGCAAATTTGGCATTTGCTTCAAATGTACAAAGTCTAACTAAAAATATATTTTTTTTTAATGATTAACTTTGTCAGCTATTTTTGTTTGTTTTTGAGTCATTGAACTTGAACGTCTAAATAGATATTTTGCGCTTTGGTTTGAAAGTTAATTATGAAATATTTTTAAACGCTTATCTGATGCAATATTTTTTTAAATTTAATATTTTGTGTAAAATTTTAATGAAAAAAAAATTTAGAAAATAATATAAAATTAATTTATGACATTAATGATTAATTACTTGTGTTACTTTTGCAAACAGGTTTCGATTATTTTTTTTTTTTTTTAACTTTAAAAATATCAACAAAAAAATCCAAAAAAACTTGCATCAATCTATTCAACATTTTAAGTGACATTTACAGCTTATCTTCAACAAAAAATTTATCGAATAAATATGTATCTATATGTGTATTGTTGCAATTTTTAGTTTTCGACGACCTCGCAAACATCCTCACAGCTATTTGAGCAAATAAAAAAAAATATATAAATATAACGCCTACACACGCCTATGAGACACAACACAAACACTCACAAACACATAGTTACCACATGATGCATATATAGTATGCGACAGTTTAAAACAATACAAATACAAAATGTATCTCAGAAAGATAGATATATATTTATATATATAGATATAGTAGATATATCGTGGGCATACACAATTTTGCTTTTTAGTTGTGTTCAAAATATTGCAACAAAAATAATAACAACAAAAACATAGATATATCTATATATTATAATAATAATTGTGTATTTAAAACTGTGCAAGGTCAAGTAGATTTACGCGTACATACATACATATAAACATAGTTCAACTATAATATTGTATGTATCTAAGTAGTTATTAGTTGCAACTGATGAAATTTTCTAACAATATTTTGCTATTATTAAGCAACTAATTCGAAAGTAGCTAAATTATAGTATATCTTTGTATCTGTATCTGTAAAAAAAAAAAAATTGTATCTGTATGCAAGGCAATATTAGAAAAGTGCAGCAAAGCAAGTTGAAACGCAGTTATTATTAAATAGAAAGAAAAGTAGCGTATATAACGTTAAAAAAAAAAAAGTTTTTTTTTTTTCTTATTTAATTAGCCACTGCAGCTAAAAAACAAATTTTCAATAGAAAAATAAAAAAACGCTTTGAGTCATAAATACAGCAACAACAACAACAACGCAGGTAAATGTATACAAATTCAACGAATATGTATATATATATTTTTGAGTACACTTGTTTTTAGCAGCTGAGCTGTGAATTTTTTGTTTAAGTATAAATTTAATTGGAATTTTTTTTTTTTTTTATTTTAATTTGCTTAACCACTAATTGCTGATTGAAAATAAGCGTAATTTTTTGTTGTTGTTGCTGTTGATGATATTGCATTTTATATGTTTAAATTTCTTATTGGAAATATATATTTTATAAAATATATATAGATACATCGCTAGCTAGCTACTCTTCTTACATAAGTAGTCTGTCTGCATACAGCGTAAAAATTTCGTAAAAAAAATATTAAAATGTAATAAAATTAAATTAGAAGTTGTAGTGTGCTTTTAATTAAAAGAAGTATAGTAGAAAAATTAAAAAGATACTTTTCTATGTTTATTTTTAAGTGAAAGATACTTTCGGTTATTTGCTTTAAAGTGATTGGTTTTATTTG
Organism: Leucophenga varia; assembly: GCA_018903435.1. NCBI lineage: Eukaryota > Metazoa > Arthropoda > Insecta > Diptera > Drosophilidae > Leucophenga > Leucophenga varia. The sequence continues at coordinate 475,837 of JAEIFJ010002763.1, forward strand.
TGCTTTGTATATTATTTGCAGTTTTAAATGTGTCTCTTAGTGATTTTTTTTAAAGGTTAGAAAGTGTATAGCGCAGAGACGAACATTGAGTGAAGAGACAATAAAAAGATTAAATCACAAAATTGCATATCTTACAATTTTAAAGGAATTTTTTTCTAACATTTTTCTTTAATTGTCTTATTTGAATCTGTGCACGTGCCACTTAAGTTGTATAGGCACATATGCTTGTAGTTGTAGTTTATTTTGAAGAGTGTATATGTATTTGTTTTAACTGAATTTATTAAATATTTAAAATCTTTTTGTAAATAATACGAAAAAAGATACATTTCTGTATAGTTGAGTCCTAAAAACATTTGCAAAGATTTCTTTAAACACCCTCAAACAGTTGGAGATAGAAAACTAGCAAGATGAATCTATGCAATGCTATATATACTATATATATAGCTGCTTTTTTAAATAAAGATACAAAAGTATCTAAAATTTAGTTATAGCTTTTGTTTTCTAAAAGTTCATACATTGGTGTATGTACTTAATTTATTCGATTTAATGTAGCTCTGTGACACTGTGCAACGTGTTATGAGGATGTTTGCAAAGTAAAAGAGTGTGCTACAGCGAGAGTTGCTCGATGTGTTATGTAGACGAATGTGTTTTATTATTATTTTTTGTTCAAAAAAAGTATGCAAAAACAAACAAACAACAGTGGGAAAATTCACAGAGCGCTTTTTTGTAACTAAATTCACAAATACAAATACATGCATAACATATACTACGTATATGTATCTATGTGCTGCCATTATTATTGCTATAATTATAGTTGCTCTATTGCTATTTTTTTTTTTTTTTTTTGTTTGTTTTTTTTTTCGCGTTTACTATTTGTTGCAATTGTAAATAACTATAGCGAATGCTGTCACTGCTGCTAAAACACACAAAACTTAGCTACAAACACAACACAGCGCAGCACGCTGCGCTACACTTGCTGCAATACATATCTATTATATTTCTAAAATATATGTAGTATTGTTTTTTTTTTTTTTTTGTCTTCTTTAATTTTTGCTATTTTGCTTTGTTTCGTGTATAAAAATTTAAATTTAGCTGTGAAAAATTTGTATCTTTTCTTTGCATCTACTGCGTCTGTCCGTCTTTCTATTATTTATAATTGTATCTGTCATTGCTGCTGCTGCTGCAGTTTCGATTTTCTTCTTTGCTTATTTTTTTTTGTTGTTGTTGTTATTGCCAATTTATTTCTATAAAGTAGCTTTGTCGCTGTGTATCTGTGTGTTCTTGTTTGCCTTTGGTAAGGTGTATAATGCATTCTGCTAAATTATTATGCTATTGCATAATACTTAGAAATCGAGTATCAAGTTAGACGCCTTCAACAAACGCCTTCAGTGTGTATAATTTTTTTTTTTTTTTTTTGAGTGTATTTTCTTGCCTTGAGCCTACATTGCGTATGTGCAATATTTTTGCATTGAAAGCAAATTTTCTGTAGTTGTATTTGTTAATAAAGTATCTAAGTGGTATCTTTGTATGTGTGTGTATGTGTTTGTGTTGTGTAAACGATTGCATTGCTTTATGTAATAATCAATGTGCAAACAGGGGGAAAAAAATGCGTCACTTTTTTTTTTGTTTTAAGAAAATTTTCTTAGAAAATATTTAACACTTCATGTATATATTTTTTTTGCCACGTTTATAGTTTTTAGATATTTTTTAAAATGATTATTTTTTTTTCAGTAATTAATCCAAATTGTTGTAATTTTTTTTTTGTAGCGCGCCTTTAAAGCAGCTGGTTTTTTTTTTTTTATAATTATTTTAATTAATTTTGCAATTGTTTAATTTTTTTTTAAATATTGCTGCTGCTACTGCTGCTGTTGTTGCATAGTCAAAGCAAGCCTGCTGTTGTCTTTGCTGCTGTTGCTACTATTGCTGCTGCTGCTGTTGCCGTCTTGATGTTGCAAATAACACTGAACTGAATGTGCACAAAGTTATACGAAAATGTGCAACCCGCTGCCATCGGCGTGCGTCGCAGTCGTTGCCGTTGTCGATTATTGTTGCGCGGCGCGATTTCGATTCAGATTCTTTGACGCTGTCACATTTCGGTTTTGGCTTTAGTTTGTTCTACATTTTTGTTTTTTTGTTTTTTTTTTTCGATATCTTTTACTGATTTTTGTTTTTGTTTATTTTATTTTTTTCCTTGAACGTTTCGTTTGATTTGTGCAGTCCTCGTTGTCGTTTTTTCGTCGTCGTCTTTGTTGTTGTTGGCTAAAAGCAGCGCTAGACAGCGCAGCAAAGTCAGCAGAGGAGAGCATTTTGGCAGGCAGCGTGTTGCAATCGTATTAGCTTTTGTTTTTATTAGATTTCTTAAGCGGCGAGTATGGCAAAGAAAAAAAAAGGAAAGCATTACACACTCACACATATACACACGTATGCATGTGCATGCACATATGTGCATATGTAGCACTGTTGCGTTTTGTCTTTTTTTTCTTTCGTTTTCATGATGAACTGTACAGAAGATTATTACAGTTCATAATGCGTGCGTCGAAAGAGAAAAAAGGACAAACGGCAACAGTGATATGTAGTTTGGCACACTGCCGCCTGCTTGCCTGCCTGTGACTCTCTTGTTATCGTCTTGCCAACTCTCACTGCTGCTGCTATTAGCGTTTTTATATCTGTCCGTAGTACCTTTGTCCAATAGTTCGTTTCGTTGTTGTTGTTGTAGTTTTTTTTTTTTTTTTTTTGCTTATTTTTTTAACACGAGCACACTATTTTCTTATTCTTCTTCTTCCTTTTAACGCTTGTCTTCTTTAACTGCGACAAACGTTGACGAACTGCGTCTAGCCAATGTTCAAGCACAAATGCTCATTTCGTTCAAAAAGCTAAACATATTCAATTGTGTAAGAAGAGCATAAACTTTATAACACACTCTCTCGTTACATTTTTTCTCTCTCGCTCTCACTACTTGGCACCTGTTCTCTTGTGCCTTATGCCAATATGTGTTGTGTTATTATTGTAAAGCTTTTTCTCTCTCCATCTCGCTCGTTGCATTACGTATATAGTACGTCGCGTCGTAGTGCTCTCATTGATGCATGCAGGAAGTGTTTTTGTTCAAGCTTTTGTCGTTAGTTCGATTGCAGTTTTTTTGTTGTTTTTGTTGTTATTGCATTTTTAAATATTTATTATAGTATTGAATATATATGTATATATGTATGTATGTATATAACACACATTTGTATATATATTTTCCTACTCGCATGACGTTAATCTGTGCTCTACTGAATGCAAGTTACCGCCGCCTCCACTTATTTTATATGTAAGTGTGTGTGTGTGTTTTTTTTTGTATTTTTTTTTTTTTGCTAGTAGTTTGTCGCTTGCATTGGGCGTTAATGTTCAAGGTGATTTTTGCGCTATTCTCTACTTTTCTAGCTAACTCTCTCTCCCTTTCTCTCTCTTGCACAATATATAAGTGCATCGCTGCATGGCTTTATATATATGTAATATATGTGTATGTGTCTAAGTTTATTTGTCTATGTGTGTGTATGTATCTCTACATATTCCGCAATTATGTGAAATTATCGATCAAATTTTTTTTAAGGTTAAACTTTAATTGAAATTGAGTTCTCGTTTTAAGGTCATCTTAGATAAAATAGTATTCGAACTATGCAATATTTTATTGACAACTCAAAAAAAAAAAAAAAAAAAAAATACAATAATAACCCAAATACTTGGCATTGATTTTTTACTTAAGCTACTCGTATGCATTTCAATTTAATAGTTTTCTTTTATATATCTAAAATTTCTAAGAATTTCATCATTACTCTATGAGATCATCATCATCATTATTTATGTAAAGAAATTTTATCATTTTTTATTATTGTTTGAATTTATTTTCAAGTGATTCCCAAAGATTATTCTAGACAAATAGTAGACAAATTGAATTTTTGTAAAATCGCTGTACTTCTGAGCACAAAAATTGGAAATATATATTTTTCCAATGTACTAGATGATTTTTTCAGCTGTATATATTCACATATTTACGCAGCTTAGTTATCGCTCAATTTGATTTGTGTTAAAATCACGTGAATCAATAAAAATGTAAATACATGAAAAACAAAATGAATAATTGATTTCTGTCTCTCTCATACATTCATTCATTCGTTGAATGTCACGAAATGATTCGATTTATTTAAGCGTGTACTTGCATGAGAGATAAGAAAAATCCGAGTGTTTTTAACTACGGTACACTTTTAAAAATTAAACAAAATTTAAGCCAAGAAGTATATTATTGAGAATTTTTTTAAAAACTTTGCATCTTAGATACTAAAATGTTTACAAGAACATTCAAAGCAAACGATACTACGAGGAAACACTGTCTACAACGATTTTGTAAGAGACAATTTCATTAATATTGGATAAAGTGAAAGAAAATAAAATTGAATTTAATCTTTACTAAAACCAAGAACAAGCTTGATAAATGCTAATTTCAATGTTTAAGAAATATTTTCTAGTGTTGGAAAACACTTTTGGTGATTTTTTCACAGTGATTTACAAATAGAAATGTCGCACTGCGACTGAAAGAAGTGATGATTTGCGATTTTCTTGTTTCTCAGTGAACATGTTCAGTTATGAGCGATTTTGTGCATCGCTCTTCGCGATCAATGAAACTGTTCATTTGTCAGTGATTAGTGAATTTAACATTCTTCGTGAATCGTTCATATTCGCTTGAACAACGAAACTGTACAAATTCGTTGGTACAATTGTCAGTCACTTGATTCGTCAAAATGTGCAATAGTTCAATTAGCGGCGATTTTATGTATCACGCTGATTGTTTTTCGTGAACTGTGATTTTATCACTGTTTGCAGTCACTGCGATCTTTAAGTCGCAGTTGCTACACTGCAACTCAAAAATCACTTTTTTGACAACTCTAATGCTTTCAGCACGAGTGACGGCCTTATGTTCCAATCATTCAAGAAAGATTCTTACACCAGAATTCGCCGAATTCAATGGAATAAACTGAGAATAAGTGTGTGAGCTGTTTGAGACTTTTGGTAAATGTAAATCGATCACTGCCGAATATTTTTTAGAGCTGTAAAAATTTTGTATAGAATTAAGACAAAACGACCCCTTATTGACGAGGCAAAAGTGTTCTTCCACCAAAGAAATCATAGAATTTGTCTCTTCAATCCATAAATTGCGTTACGAACTGCTGCCCCATTTTACAAAGGTTAAGAAATAGCTCAAAAATAAATAACTTAAAAAAATCACGAACTTAACAATTTGGCTTCGTTGAAAATAGGAGAACACGCAGTGTACTTTCGTCAACAGTTAGCTTCACACATTACCTTGCTCTATTCGAGTACTACTCGATAGATAGTCGGATAGAGCTTTTAAAAATATATCATAGGCCATTAAAGAATATTTTACGCAACTCTTCTCTAGAAAAAAAACGTGCAAACTTTCATAAAACTGTCAGAAAATACAAGATCAAAATGTTTAATATATTCACAATTATAATAATTATTTGTTATTTTATTAAAACTTCGAAAATCGACAGTACTACTTCATTCTATCTCAAACTATCCATTTTAAATCAACGAAGGCTATGGCGAAGTGGTCGATAGTTTTACCATAAACTCTTATAGTCCATTAAAAGTAACCTATGGATATTGTATCTTAAATCGATTTCCAATTAAATAGTATAAAAAAAACTTTTAAAGGTTATAAAATAAAATATAATGAAAATCTTTGCGATTAGTTGATTTAAGATAGTTTTATAAACTTATGAATTGGAAAATCAGTTGGGATTTTTTATTTTCTATTTTTTTTTTTTTTTTGTTCACGTTGACAAGTTTTTGTACGAAGGTCAACTTAGCAACAACAACAACAGAGCAACCACAACCACCAATGTAAGTTTGTATGAATGTAGTATCTCACAGCAGTTCAGGTTGTGATAAAAAAACAAAAAAAAAAAAAAAACCGCTCAGTTATATAAATCGCTAAAAGCGTGCAGCAGAGTGAAAACGACTTTGAAATGGACGAATGCATAAAAAGTGCTACGGCAAAGAAGTGTATGAGAGGAGCAGAAGAACACACAAGTGGTGGTGTAGTTTAGGGTTGTATATGTATGTATTTGGTAGTTGGTTGGTGTGGTAAAAATCAATTTCACTTTCCTTGACCTCCTGATTTCATTTTGCTTTAATTTTATACTGCAAAAATATACAAAACAACAAAATTGAGAGAAAAAGACGTAATGTAGTACTCTAGGCAACAACAATGACAATTGGCAAAGGATAATTGGCGGTCATTTGAAATGCACAAAAACGACAAAATGCAATCCGACAAAAGTCGAAATAATGTCATCAACAGAATATTTCGTTTCGTTTCGAAGATGAAGAAAAGAAAAAAACTTGTAGCAAAGTTTTGATTATGCGCCAATAATTTCGAAAATTTCTAAATCGAGAAATTAAAAAAAAAAGAAAAACACAAAAAATTAACTAGTGCAATAATAAATAAATTTGCTAAAGACACGCGATTTATTTTCGAGTCTATGCGCGATGCTCTACTTTTTTTTTTTTTTCTTAAGAGATGGGCAGCGACGAAGCGTGAAACTGATTTTCACATATATAAAAAAATTTTTTTTTGATGATTTTAATTGTCTTTCAAAAGCTAAATTGCTGTATCTGTAGCTGAATCTGATTTTTTAGAGCGTTGCAGTTAGTTTTCTTTAGCAAAAATTTATTATTTTTCTTTTTGCGTATACGCAGCTAAATGGTCGAATAACTTAAAATGCTGTGTATATGCATGAATTAAATATGGTAGGGGAAAAAAACGTAAAAAAAAAAAACTATTAAACACTTAACTACAGAAATAGACTATAAATTGGGTATAGAGCAAGGAAATAATACAAATACAATAAAATTAAGGAAGTGTAAATAAAAAAAAAAAAAAAAATTAACAGAATTGCGAAAATGCTGAAAATATGCAATTTTTTTTTTTTTTTATAATAAATATTTTTCATCTCTTAAATTCATATATTTTTTTATTACTGATTCTCTGATTTGTTTTCTGAAAATAATTTCTTTTTAATTTTATGCTAATTAATATTAAAATTACTTAAACTTAGATGCGAAATATATGTTTTTTTTTTTCATTTTCACTTTTTAACAGATTAAAAAAAAATTTTTTTTGTTAAATAATTTTGAAGTACATAAAACAAAAATAAAAAAGAATTAAATACTTAAAAAAAAAACTTACAAAATAAAAAAAAAATAAATAAATAAAAAATAATAAAATAAATAAATAAAAAAAATAACGGAAGCTTATGCTAAAAAAAAAAAAAAAAAAAAAAAAACGTTTATATATTTTTTTATTGTTTAGTATGAATTTGATTGAAAACAAAACAAAATTAAACAAAATCAAAAAATTAAATTTAAAAAAAAAATATATTATATAAAAAAATTATTAATAAAAAAAAAAAGATTAATGCATTACTCACCCAATATAAATTTTATTGCATCTGTCTCGCTTGCACTTATAGCGTCCTTGTTGCTTTCTAAATTTCTTGCACATTGCTTATACGTACTGTGTGCCTGTATTGGTTTATGTGTGTATGTTTTTTTTTTTTTTTGGCTGCCGTGGCTGCCATTTTGTTATTTTTAGTCAAAAGCAATTTTGTGCTTCTTCTTTTTGATCTTCCTATTATTGTTGTTTTGTTCATTATTCTGTTATTATTGTTATTGTTGTTGTAATGCAACGACCACTGAGATACCACCAGCTGTGTTCACTAATAAAAAATAGAAAAAGCGAGCACAGGGTGTATCCCAGCTGTAAATGCACTGTTAATGCAGGCAGTAACATACGAAAGCTTTTTGTTTAGCTTATACAAAAACCTTAACAAGAAAATAAGCTTTTATTGGCTGTTGCATGAATTTCACTGAATTTTTCCTTTGTTTAAATTACTTGAAAAAACTTTAACTTATAATTATTTTTTTGTAGTTATCACTTTTATATTGTTTAACAGTTTGGCAAAACAATTCGATCTTATCATATCTGAATTTTTATGCTTGTATTAATTGTTCCCATACCAAATGATATTTTATTGCATTCAAATTATAACATTTTCAAAATATTTAACATTTTTTACACAGAGACGAGAGATTGAAAGAACTGTTCTTTTGTTATTTCCCCTTCCTAAATCATCGTAATTTATTGATAGAAAGAAAAGGTGCCCACAACGTAACGTCCGCAACGTCCGGACGAAAATAAAAATTTACAATGAACAAAACAAATTTTGTAGCTCTATTCCTTATTATATCGAAAACGATTTCCTGATTTAATCGTTGCCCAAAAATATTAAAATTTAACACTCTTCTCTTCTTGCCCTACATTTTATTGCGTATAACTAAGTAATCAGGGGCGTTACACCTAAATCTCAGAGTTTTGGTGTAATTACTCGAAAATCTTCGCCATTACACCACACCGACACTTCGAGTGTTTTTTATTGATCCCATAGGGTAGCCAATTTTTTTAATACTTTTAATTTCGATACAAAAAATTAAAATTTACCTTTAACTCTATTTAAAATGTAAAACTTAAAACTCTAGTGGAAGTGTTTTCGGTGTCATCGCTTAATATCTCAGTTACAGCATCAATAAGAATGTTGACGCACAAAATGTAACGTCCATTCACACATTTTTATGTATTTAAAAATACTTGGAAAAGTAATGTCGTTTGGACAGATCTATTTTTCGGCAGAAGCAGCCTTTTACTGTTGCCATATTTGACTTAAGGGCGTAGAATTCATTAAAAATTCCATAAATACGTAATAATAATCATAATTTAGTTAACTAGAATATACTTCTACAAAATTCCATTGGGTTCACTTATAAATATAAAGAATTTTTTTTAATCAATACTGAGACTAATCCACATTTCAAGGAGTAGACCTCAGAGGTACACATAAAAAAATCACCAGTTGACTATATGAAACTTCCAAAATGATCCAAATCTAGCAGAATTTTTGGTTTGTTTTGTGTAAAGATCACTTTGAATCTCCCTGTTTATTTGGAAAATCGCGGGATATGTTTCGTATATATTAAAAGCAAATTGAAGAATGGTCTGTTCTGAATGGAACACTACTAAGTATTTGAAATTTGACCATATGGAAATTTGAATTAATGGAGAAAAATATAACGGACAAACATTTTTTTTTTGATCTTGATATGAATTGTGAGGTACAACGGTTAATTCAGAACCGTCTGTCTTGCTTCAAAAATTAGTTTAAACGAATGCTAACGTGCATAAATATTCCTGGAAAAATTGTTTTAAATATAATTTTAAAAATATATGCATTAAAAAAAACGTTGGCGAAACTCTGACAACCACATTAAAATATTTCGTAAGAAGCCAATTGCTATTATTAATTGTTAATTATTTTTTTACATTTTTCTTCGAAACTTTTGAACAAAACTTGCATACGCGTCATACTTTTTGTTGTTATAAAACACACACACACGCCTACATTTAGTCCTTAGCAAAGATGCGTCACTGGCATTTGTAAAGGTCAAAATTGTAATTTGCTACCAGCTGCTGCACTAATGCAAGAGTATACCCAGCCAGCCTAATTGTATGTGTGTGCACATATGTTGACTAAATAAATACACTCTTTTCTATTAATACAAAACAACAACAAAAAAAAATATTTATTTATAAATAGTGTTTACTTATTTTTGACACGCTTTAACTCACTAATTTTGTTATTACCGACTTTTTTTTTATAACACTTTTTTTTAATCAATCAAAAATTTGTACACTTTATGAATAATTTTCTAACTTAATTTCTTTGGAATTTAGTTTATAAATAATTAAATATTTTGATCAAACGCGGCGTATGCTTAATATTCGACATTTACATGTATGTGTGTGTGTGTTGGTATTTATTTCGACAGCACTCAGCAAACGTTGAGCGCAACTAAATGCTGCGTGTGGCAGGCAAAGCTGTCAGCAGCAGCAGCAGCAATCCTGTAGCAGTATTGCTCAGCTGCCTGCAATGACGTGCGTGGGTGTATGAAAATATGTACACACAAGCATCATATAAAATGCATACATATACACACATACATATGCATATGTATATGTATGTTCTTATGTATATAGCAACGACAGGTGGGCGCAATGTGTTTTAGTCATTACAATCCCGAAAAGTATGCAATCATATTTTGCATTCGCTTTTATAACATTTTTTTTTATTTAAATATCTAAATTGTTTAAATTGATATGAAAATTATTAATTTATTTATTATGAACTTCTTTAATTTTATAAATTTTATAAATTAAAGAAATACAATTTACGCTTTTGTTTAAATTTGTTTCCTATGCAAAATAAAAAAAGCTTTGTTCGAAACAGAAAGCTTTCGAATTGTTTTACCAATGATGCTGCTCTTTCTCATTTTTTTTTTTTTGCACTCGCGTTCACAAAACATTTTGCACTTTATAGTTTTAATTATAAAATAAAGAAATTTCACTTTTATTCTAAAATCTATTGTTCGAATAAAATATTTAATAGAATAATTTGTGGCAGTTGAGTGTAAATAAATTAGTAATCTTTGAACTTACAATATAAATACGCTTACATACCTATAACAGCTGTACTTATCTCTCTCTCTTTCTCTCGTTCTCTCTCTCTTCCAAAGTAAGGCCGCTTGGCTTTCGTTCAATCTCTGTTGTTGTTTCGTTAAAAGTTTATTCATTATCTTCCTCTCTCGCTCAATCTCTCTCTCTCTCTTATTCCAATTGTTGCGCACTTTGTACTCATTTACCGGTACTTTTTTTCTTGCTTCTTGTTGCTTGCTTGCATGTTGTTGTTTTTGTAGTTTATACGAAAACTCATAACAAGTTTACTGGAACACAATAAGCTCAACCAAAAAAAAAAAAAACAAAAAAAACAACAATAAATTTTTCAAGTTCAAGTTGGCTGCATTTGCGCATGTCCGCGCCATATTTGTTGCACGCCGCAAATGACAAAAGCAACAACAAAAAAACTACAGACGACACCGGATTGACGACGACGCTGACGACGACGACGACAGCAGCTGAGTTGAGTTGAGCTGTGACTGACTGAACTGAGTTGCCTTAAATTTGTATGCAATCGATGCTGTTCAATGTTTGCTTGTTCGTTCGTTGTTGTTGTTTGATCCTGTCTTTGTATCCACACATATACATATTTGAAGTATATGTTTGTGTGAGTTGTGGTGTCATTTCATTTTCATTGTTTCACAACAACACTTTTCTGTGCCTTGTTGCTGTCGTCATGCAATGCTTTTACATGATTTACTTGCTTGCCTCGCCTCTCTTTTTGTTTTATTTTTATTGTTTTTTTTTTGTTAAATTTTGTTTTATTAACTTTTCACTTTTCGTTGCGTACGTTTGAAGTTTGTTGTTGTTGTTTCTTGTATTATGTATTATCGTTGTTACCTTTTTGTTGTTTTTGTTGTTGCAGTTTTTATTTGTGTGTTCATCCACTTGGCTGCTCTTTTTCGCTAATTCAATTTCAATGCTGACGCAGTTTAGCAGGCTAAAAATATGTATATAAAAACAACAAACGAAATGTGTTAAAATTAGTTGAAAGGGAAAATTTTACAGCAAAAATGTAATAAAACAAAAGCTACTTTAATTTTGTTATAACCAAAGCTTTGATACTCTTTGTACGTTTGTTAAATAAAAATAATAAAACTGATCGAAATCGAAAACGTCGTAGTTTTGGTAAGCAATTCGAGAACGTTTAGAAAAAAGATAGGTTTGGATATGCAAAAGTATTCAGTGTAATAGGCAAAATGTGGGATGTTATACATGGGGTCTAGTAGTATGTATGAAAACTTCTTACTTAAAGTGGCTGAGATCAAATAATTTTTGTTTCAAATATACCCCTAATTTAGGGCTTTTGGTGTAACACGTTTGTTACAAAATACAACCTTTTTTATTGAAGAAACGGACTAGGTCTATCTTATAGATTTTTACTAGAACATGATTTGCCATCACGTCGAGATTTTAAGAAAAAAAGTGCTTAAAAACTCAAAAACCACTGTTTTTCATCATTTATAGCAGATGAACCTGATCTGATCGTAAATTTAAGCTTGATCCCTCCATTACAAGAGCAGGGATCCGGAATAAATTGCGAATTTTTATCTAAAACAACTTTTCTATGCTTACATTCTCATTATTTTAATGCTTGTCTATATCAATTCTCGAACCGTTCATTCATAAAAAAGTCAGAAGTGACCGATTATATTTTTAAGATCTCGCTTACCGAAAACAAAAAAAAGACTCACTATTTTATTACCCAAAAAGTAAATAAAAAGTAATAAAAAAGTTGTGCTATATTAAAATTCACGATTGATTCTATTCTTGAAACTGCTCATGCAACGGAAGGTTCAATTTAAGCCTAGTACGGGGTATCCGATACGAATTTATATGATAAAAATTCATCCTATATTCAATAATGGTAAGGAAAGGCCTTAAATGTATACATACACGCATAATGTTAAACTTAGGGTATGAAAATGACAACATGTCATTCATTCGTGCTCGCTACTGTATAATTTTAAGTCGACAGCCCACGATTCATCTGATTGATGTTCAGAGCGTAGCTTGCCAAACTTATTACCTCATTTTACTTAAGTCATCTTTTTTATCGCTAAATGCAAATCTGACCTTAAAAACAAACATCAAAATTCGCCATTGATTCTGGGCTTTCTTAACACGGCTCTTACAAGTTTCAATTTAAGCCTGATACGGGATTTCTATCATCCCAGGTTCATCAGCTACATTAATAAAAAAGTGAAAAACAGTGTTTTAAAATTTTTAAACCAACTTTTCTATAAATCTCGACGTAATGGAAAATATTTAATGAATTTTTTAAGATTCACTTTTAGCGATGGAAAATCTATAAGATACCACCTGTGAATTAAGAAATAATCAGGTTAGACTAGTCACCTGACTGGTACTGCTGGCTATGTACTGAAGAGTTTCCAGTTTGTATAGGAAGCTCACAGAAATTTAATCATGTGTTTTGATTCAAAACGCAAAAGTGAAAATGAGAACATGCCAGTGTATACATACATATGTACACGTTTTTCAAACAGTAGCGAAGGGTATACGAACAAAAATGTTTGTGCTATTCTATCTAATAAATCAAATTTTTTTTGTGCATTTTTACAGCTTCATAAAATTTTTACAAATGTTTTTACGTTTTTATTTTATGAAATCTGAGCATTTGCAATCGTAAACTAAATATGAAAAAAAAGTAATAATGCATCATTGTACATTGAACTCGAGTCGTGTTTTTACTATTTTTTTTTTTTTTGTAATAACAATTTATTTGAAATATTCAAGGCCGAAATAGTTTTGCATAATTTAAAATTATGAGAAAGTGTATAAATCCGCTGCCATATGGAATGTGGAGCAATGAACTTGGCAATTAAGAAAAAAATTTACAAGCGGAAAAATATTTGAAATGAATTCGAAAATAAAAAGAATTTATTATTGTTATTTTGAAAATATTATATGATACAATTTAAAAAATATGTATATTCATATAGTAGAAAAAGTATTTTTGGTGTATATTTGATTAGACGAAAATTTTGATTCCATAGTCACAGCTTTAGGTTCTAACCAAGGAGAGAAGAATAATAAATTAGTAGACGAAATTTATCATGAAATTTTATATTATTTGCCTTAAATGTGCTTTCGGATTAAGTCGGAAAAACATTTAGCTGACCATAAAGGCCCAAAGCTGCTGGTAAAATGAGATTTTCTCCCTTAAGGTGTTTGACTACAAAAAAATCACAAGTATACAAAAAAAATAAGGCTTTCCGTTCATTCTTTCACAATCTTCATTTGACCCAATTTGGGATATTTTATTGTAATCATCAAAGGTGTAATCCATACCAAATGAATTGTTCCTAGATTTAATAACAAAAGTTTTTACCAAACTAGTTTGCTTTGTATGGGAGCTACCTTTTAAAACAGAATTTAATATAAAACTATATACTTAGAACTTTCGGGAGACTCCCAAAATCTGGATCTGTCTTTATTCTCTTTTTTCACTTACAAGAAACAATACGCAACCCGGACTCAACGATTCGAATAAATCAACGGGTTTCTTTTAAAATACGGAAAATTATTATATGTATATGTATTTTTTATTATGTGCAAAGACGGAAATTTCCCATTAATTGTTCTTAACTACCATTCATACTCAAGGCGTGATTTCTACCATTAATTTTGAGCCTTTGCACATAACAAAAAATACGTATCCAAAATTTTTTCATATTTTAAAAGAAAATCCTTGATTCAATCAAATCGGTGAGTCCGGGTTCTGCAGTCAAGATAATCGATTTTATAGGGAGAATTTTTAGGTTGACGCCTAAAAAATAATTCGATTTAGAATTATCTTAAGATTGAAGTTTAGTAGCGCTATCTCTTATAGTCTTCGAGAACGGTTACCTTATAAGCAATAACATCATTTCTAGTTGCTTCATAAGAACTATACAATATCATAAATAAATAAAATATTTCATCGAACCATAGAAAAAAAACAACAAATCATAATTTTTTGCTTGTTACACTTTTACGCAGAAATTGTTTACAAATCAAAAAATATTTGCAGTGCAAGCAAAACAACAAAATAAATAAACAAAAAAACATTTTATTCGAACGTTTGCTAAAATAAAGTTTTCGATAAAGATACAAAAATAAATACAAAATTGCTTATTATTACACGAAATAATCAAATCAAAAATAAAAAATAACGAAAAAGTTTGAGAGATAGCAGCAAGTTTAAAAAAACAACTATCAAAATGTTCGAATAAAATTCATATAAAACAATAAATAAATTTAAAATATGAGTACATAGCTCAAAGATACGCCATGGCTCGTTATGTGTGCATGTGTGCAAGCGAGATAACAATATTGCAAATTTTATAGGTTATATCTATCACAAAAGCGAAACACCACCAAACGTTCGCAGCACCGAACCGACCCGCATTTCTCCATGCCAAACCATTTTTTTTTTTTTTTTGGTTTTTCTTTTATTTATATTTTTCATTTCTGGTTTGCTCTCACTCTCGCGTGTTTGCCAAGCATTCGATTCCGCTTCCTCTTTGTTTGCAAAAGCAAGCACAATTTATTCTCTCGCACTCATTTTTTTTTTTTTTTTTTTTTTTTTTGCAAAAGCACAAACTGGTTGTCTCCGACTAACTGATTACCTATCTCGTTCGCATGCATGCATAAACGAACCGAACCGAATCGAATGAGCTGAGCAGCAAAAGAGCGAACGAATGTTTCTGTGTATCTATAACTTGTATCTTAACCTTGAACTTGAAATACATTTAGCCGTCATTGCCCGCGTTGCCTCGACACACTGAGTCGATTTTCGCTTTTTTTTTCCTTAATTTTTTTTTTTTTTTGCTTTTTCTTTCTCTCAAAATTCGCTTTTCGCTTTTTTTTTTTTTGCATATATTTTCATTTGTATGTTGCCACATTTTTATTTTTTTTATTCAAATTGAATAGTTTATTTTCTTTTTAGTTTTTTTTTTTTTTTGTTTCTGTAGCTCACCTTCATTTTTATAAACGAACAAATGATTGCCACTAAGTTGACGTACAAAATATTGTAATATTTTCAGATACAGTTACACACGTTAAAGTATCTTCGCCATATGTATCCACATTTTTTTATATATAAAATCGTTTGCTACGCTTTTGAAATCATTTGAATCGCTTCGTATCGAATTGCCATTTGCATGCAAAACGATATTTAATCTCAATATGTACGCTTCGTTTGTATCTGATGACGACATTTACTTGCAAAAGTATCTCTGTGTGTGTGTGTTTGTGCAATTATTCTGTCACTGCGTGTACTAGATAGATAGAAGTTCAACTGGCTGTACCGGAGGGTTTTTATTTCGGGGTGCAACATGAACTTAACGTAAGCGTTACGTAAATGTTTCAGAACACACACATTTCTACAAACCAAACAGCTAGAATGATGAAACAGTCAACCGGTCAGATAAACGAACAGCCTTACGCCTGAATATTTATTTTGCTATATTATAAAGTAAGTTTGTTTTCAGTCTTTGTTTTTTGCCGACGACTAAATGCATTTCAATAGACAAACAAAGCGAAGATAGTAGTTAGCTTAAGAAGAGAAATAAAAGAAACAAAATATGTTCTTTTACTGTAATTACTTTGTAATTCATTTGGAGTTTGAGTCGTATGATTCATTCAATTGTTTTTTATCGGCAGATATTTTATATTTAGTCACATGAGAAGATAAATGTACATCACATATGAAAAAGTACAAAAAAACCTTTTGGCTGACGTCAGAGTAAAAGCTAGAAGCGATGCGATAGGCGAAGCGATAGCACGGTGTTCTATTTGGTTATATTAAACCTCAAAAGATACAACCCTTTTTAATCCGACGTCTGTCTTTGATATTATAAAACCGTACAACATAAGTCAACACTTATTTAGAATTTTAGGGCAAAATGCTGAAAAAATGTCTATGTCTAAACAAATCCATAGCACAAAACATATGTGTCATTTATAGTCAATTGTTGTGCAACCTCAAGATCTCAGTGACTCCCATGTTCAAATAAAATTTCACATTGAAATGGATTTGATAATTATAAATTTTTTTTATAATTAAATTATAAAATAAATAATTGTTTATAAGTGAATAATTAAAATAAATAGAAACTAGATTATTTTAAAAGTAATTATTCCAATTAATTGAAATTTTTATTTGCAGTTCTCTCAGGCCTGAAAAGGTTTCCACCAAATATCACCTTCAGTACTGTCACCTATTCCTATAACCATTGTGGGCACTGCTAGACACTACCATTTGTAAACCCAGGAGAAGAAGATACAATAAAAGAAGCTAAGAAAGAAATTATAAGAGGAATAGATCAAAACAATGCAGCCTGGATGTCTACAAAACTGTTCAAAGGGATTGAAAGCAGTTCTTAACAATGAAGGCTTTCATAAATTATATCTCTAAAATAGAGTTCCATGGTATTTTATATATTGCGTTGTTTCAACGATAGAGCGGTTTAAATTTTCGTAAAAAAAAAAAAAAACTGCATCAATTAGGCAGTGAAGATTCTTATTCAGCATCGAATGTCGATTCGAAGTAGATGCACTAAATCTGAAGTTTAAATTATCCAGAAGTCAAAAGAAGTTTATTGGAAAATATTTCGTTCTAAATATTTAATATGGAAACACCAAATTTACAAAGGGGTTTCTTCAAAAAAGAACAAATTACGTCTATTTAATTTCAATTTGGACAAACCATACATTACTCGATACTCAAAACCTTTGCTTTAAAATTTTGGAACCAAAATTAATTTTTAGAGAAGAATGAAAATTGTTTTGTTTGGTTTTTCTAGCGCTAGATATAATATACATATTTGAAAAAAAAAAACTGCACTGTTGCTCTCCATAATCTCCATTAGATTGCTAAAATTTTGTAAAACGTTCATAATAATGCACATTGGGACTTCAGAATGATTGGGGAGTTTGAAAGTTTTTTTTTTTTGCAAATAAAAAAAGTTTTAAAAAATCGGAATTATTTCTTTCGTGTTACTGGTCCGGTTTCTGGCTCAACGGCATAATTGATCATTTTTTTCTTTAAATATGAACTGTAGTAAACATTTCTTAAGCCTAAAGTTAAAGAACAGTACAACAGGGCGGTATCATGCCCCACATAAAATCTAGTGTTTGAGGACAATTTACAATTTTCCGATTACAATTTGAAAAATGTCCATAATTTAAAGAGATTTTCTTTAAAAGCCGACAATTAATTTTTATTTATTATTTATCAAGTTAAAAAAAACTTACTTCGAAAGTATTGTACTGATCAAGTTCCAGCTTTAATTAAAAAAAAAAAAAAAAAAAAACAAGAAAAAGTTAACTTCGGTTGGACCGAAGTTTATGTACTATATATACCTGTTACACATCATTTGACGTGGATAGATCTTCGTGTGCAGCATTTGTATTAAATTTTATTTTAAAATAGTAAACAAATTAAAAATATTCTTAAAAATTTGGAAATTCGCGGTCCGATTTGAACCAATTTTAAACTAAAGATTTGGCATGGTACACGAAGCATTTGTACCATATTTGAAGCCAATCGCTTTATAAATACATTTTTTTCTTATAAGAACTTGACAAACTGTTGTACATTTGTATGGGAGCTATACCTAAAAGTGGGCGTGGCACAATGATTTTAACATAGAAACTACACAGGACCTAGAAAAGCTTAAGTTTAAAATTTTAGCCCAATATCTTTAAAACTGAGCGAATAAATCGCGCTGCAACAAACAGACGGACAGACAAACGGACATGGCTTAATCAATTCGTCTCATCGAGCTGATCACATATATACTTTATAGGTTCTACGATGTCTCCTTTAATGCGTTATAAACTTTCCGAAAAACTGAATATACTTGTTTACACTAGTGTAACAGGTATAAAAAAAATCTTTTAGAGAAATAAAATTCATTCAGTTTGATTTCTTTCTTGTTCCGTTACTTTACTGAATGTAGTATTCCAAGTTATCATTCATTTCGAGCCATGGAATTCGTGGAAAATATATGCACGTGCTTATCTATTAAACTTTATAAATATTTACATTTGTGTACTATGGAATTGTTGTGTGTGGTTTGGAATGTATTAAAAAAAAACAAGAAAGAACGCTAAAGTCATGTATGCACAACTGCAAGATACCCTGTAACAAAACTACATGTGCCTTAAGTAAATATCTTACAAGTAAAGCTACCCAATTGATACTCACAGATCTTAACTAAACTATGGATATTTGACTGAGCTAGGGAAAAAAATAGACACACATTTTTTTATATCGGTAAGGTCAAATTTAAGGGATGAAAACACCATTTGAGGGTGTGGGTGACAGTCAAAAAATATTTTTAAAACTTCTTATATTTGCTTCAAAATTATTACTCGCGGGTTTTCAATTTCAAAATGGCGACCAATAAATATAAAATCTGATCAGATTCACTTACACCTAGATACTAGGAGGTCGCCATATTGCATCCGCCATTTGGAAATTGAAAATTCTGGCATGGAATTTGGATTCAGATACCCCAAAAACCCCCTAGTAATAAATTTTAAATTTCATTGGATTATAGCTAAAATTGTTTTTGGTCCTTTTTAACAATGACCTTTTACGCAAAAACCTAAACTTTTGATGTAGATTCTCTTATAGTCTCCAAGATAATCGTTTTTCGTACTGCAGACAGCATGACGAACGGACAGACTCCCTCTTTCAATGCTGATCAAGAATACATATATGTTTATACTTTATATGGTTTATCTAGCTTCTTTCTGTTACATACATTTTCATAATATTAATATACCCTTTTACCCTTTGTGTGTGTGCAGCGTATAAAAACAGTAAATAATTTATTTATATTTCATACCTTTTTTCTATTTTTCTTTTGATTGATTCTTAGGAATTTTTATTTATGAATGGTTTTTTTTTTTTATTGATTTGTTTGAATCGAATTGTTTATACACATTTTGCGAATTTTCAGTTTTTTTTTTTTTTTTGGCAAGCTTTGTTTTTTTTTGCGTATTTTACAGTTATTGTTTGGCATTTCTTTTTCTTCTTCTTCTTCTGTTGCCGCATATTGAATGACGAGATAAATCGATGTCTGCATTAGGAGTTCGGCTTCACTTAAGTTTTTTTTTGTTTGTTTTTGTTTTATATGCAATTTGCGTTTGGTTGTGACTTTTTTTATAATTAATTTGCAACTTATTAAAAAAAAAAAGTGATTTAAACAATTTATTCGCCATTTTTTAATTTGTTGTTTATGCGTTTATATTTTTTATAAACAATAAAAATTTGTAAAATATTATTGGTAAAAAAAAAAAAAAAATTTTAACTACGACGCAATTTAGTTTACTCAAACCCAAAAGCAAATTGCACGTACATATGTACGTATGTATGCACACACATACACATGCATGTATTTACACACATTTTAGAACGCAGATGCACACATACAAATACAAAGTCAACGCGTCATACACACAAACAGAAATCGGTAAATAATTTTGTTTTTTTTTTTTTTTTTCTTTTTTACTATTTAAAATTTTCAAATCGCTTTTGTAAATGTTTAATTAATTCTTTTATTTTTAAATGATTTGTTTTATTTTTTTGTTTTACGAATATTCGCGAACAATTTAGACATTAAAAAGCTTTTTTTGCATTATTTTTTTATTGTAAATAATTATTTTCTATTGCATTTCGTATAATATTCATTTTTTTTATAATTAATAATTATTTGCTTTTATTTTTTTCTTAGCTAAAAAACACTAACCCGCCGCAATTGTTTTTTTTTTATTATTATCAACAAAGGACGCCACGGTACGATCACTTGAAGGTTTCGCTGTTCAATGTCACGTTGGAAAATTTGTTCGCTTCAATTTAGTTCTGTCATGGCCGGTCGCAAAATGTACTCGCGTTTATTTTATTTCGCTCACTCTCTCTGTCTGCCTTTTTTAAAGTGCTATTATACTTTCTCACTCATACACTCTCTTTTGACGACGACTTCTAATGTTGTTCTTTTTTGTTGTTGTTGTTTTCGTCTTCCGTTAAGTTTCGTTAACTTTAGGTTTTGTTCCGTTCCTATCGTATATTTTGCTCTCTTGCCAGTTAAGCTTGCACGTAACAACACACACATACACACACATGCAAATTTGCAAAGTTAGGTCAGTTTCTTTCTCTCATTCGCTTTCGTTAGTTAGTTGTGTTGTTTTTGTATTGTTGCTTTTATTGCGTCTTCCTGTTCCTGTTCCAAACAACGCATTTAACGTTTTTTTTTTTTGCAAGTTTGTTTTCTATTTTATATATTTTTAATATTTTCTTCGTTTTCATTTGTTTCGTTTCGCTGCATATCAGCTTTTCTTCAGGCGTATTTTTGACAAATCAATTGAATTGAATATATACAAGTTCTCTCTTTATCAAGGTGCGCTTTAAAACTTTCGTAACTAATAAAATATACAATAAATTTTAAACATCACCTAATGAAAAAATGTTTTTTTTTTTTCAGAAGTAAAAAATAAAATTTTTGAAATATACAGGGTTGACACCGAAAACACTTCCAATAGAGTTTTAGGTTTTACATTTTGAATATAGTTGTAAGGTTTCATTTTATAGAAATCAAAAATATCGGCTACCATATGGGATCAATGAAAACTATCGAAATATCGGTGTAAATTTTCAAGTATTTGCACTAAAACACTTTCACCAAAACTCTGAGATTTCGGTGTCACCTCTGATATACAAATTTCTATCTTTGAAGTCTTTAAGCTTTAAAGTGCGAATCGTTTTATAATATTTTATTGGCCTTAAACGAGTCCAACTTTTGTGACCCCACCGAGACAAATCGATTTAACTCGTCTGTCTGATTTATGCGCAAGCAGCAAAAAGAACTTCTCCTTCATTCGGAAGATTAAAAGCTAAATACCTCAAATAGTATAGTACATATTTATTTTTTTGTCAGTCCGTCCGCTTGTCCTGCAGTGTACCGTGTGCAATCGTTTATCTCAGAAACTATCTACTTTTTTATAAAAACTTTTTAATCTAGGAACATCAAATTTGTTATAGTTCATTCAAACAGGACTGCAAACCATTAAAAAAAAGTAGCGGTTCAGCGGATCGTCGAACCACTGAACCGGACCACAAACCGTTTTTTTTATCAAAGTCGAATCGCGGTTTGATTCTTTTCAACATTGATAAACACATTCTGTCTAGTTGATATGAAGACTTATGTAAGATCAGATCTTAAATCTTAAGATCTTTGCTGAACATAATATGACTTATTAATTTTAACATTCCAATTTATTTTCATTTAAATTTTTTTAAAAACTGTTAGAATAGTTCCGTCATAATATGAAGACAGACGTATGTATATGTGGGTATGTGGACATTATTAGGGTCTATTACAAAACTAATATCTTATCATCTGCTTTATATCTTTTCTTTGTTCCTTTAACACGTTGGCTGCAATTGTTTACCAACACTACACTACACTACACATTTATACATATACAGGCACAAAACATAAATCGAATGCAAAGAAAACGATTGCGTTAATTCATCTCATTCGTTTGTTCGTTTGTTTGCTATTTCTTCTTTCATGTTTTCAGCTGCGTTTCAATTTGGCAGCTGCTTGCTTGAGTTGAGAAATCACTTTTGCTTTTCACATTCTGTTCTAACCCAGACTCACTTTTTGCTTCTTTTATTTTTCTTACTTAAGGAAGTGTAATACATATAAAGCACAAACACGCATTCAGATACTTTTCTACCACAACGAATGTGTGTGTGTGTGTATGTACATGTATACGAATCATTCTACGTTCTTGATTCGATTCGGTTGCACTTGCTTAGCGATGAGTTGAGTTGCAGAGTAGATTGTAGATATTTATACAAGAAAGAGTTATAATGCGACTATTGCGTAACTAAAAATTTTAATCGATCTAGATTAATTTGAAAAGCTCAACACTTTATTTATTAAGGGTCCTTATATCAATGTTCGCTTGAACTAGAAGTTCATATATATAGTACATATATACATATGTATTTAACTTTCAGTTAGTGCTTTACTAAACAATAAAAATAAGACACATTCGAGTTAAAAATTGTGACCAAACGTATATTAGGATATTTTAAGAACATTTTCCCAAAGATCATGGGTCAAAAGTCAAATCTGACCATGTTCACGAGGTCTAGCATGAGTGCATAAAAGAATAAGTGCAAACGATTGCAACAATAACTCACAACACAGAATAAAAAAGTTTCTGTGTTAGTTGTTGTTGCAATCGTTTGCACTTATTATTTTATGCACTTATGCTAGACATCGTGAACAGCACAATTATTTTCTAGTTTACAACTAAAAGAAGCAGATTTTTCATTAACCTATTTCATGTATCTTGGGACGTGGTACACAATTTATGGCCACTAAATTGTTCTATAAACCGTTTTTGAGATATTCTTAAAAATCGATTTGTTTTAAGACATTTTTAATTATTTCTATAAATGGGGAAAGTATAACTCTACAGGTTTTTGTGTCGTAATAAAAATATATTAAAATTAAAATTGTAAAAATATTTAAAACTATTTTTTTTCCTCTGAGAAGTTAATGTATTTTTTTTCTATTTTAACGCGTTTTTATTTCATCGCATAGAGGAAGGAAATGCCTTGTAAACGATGTATGTAAAGCACATCCTTATAAAGTTATTAAAGATTTATAACCAAACAAAAGAAATTTTGTGTGACACCACTGATTATAATTTCTCCATTTCTCCATTCTTTAAAGATGCACAATTCTTTAAAATGGAATGCACATTTGTTTCTAGATTGATAATTGAAAAACTTTGCGTTGGCTTGTATGAGGTGTTCCTTTAACTCAAAAGCATTCTTTGTATTAGTATCTGTATCTAAAAACTTGTCTCATATGATAGGAAGCTGAACAGAGTGACACACCTTTGGTATGTTATACACATTTGCACATTTATACATCCTTTAAACACTCATTAAACCTTTGGTTTAAAATTTTAGGAAAACACGGATTTTTAGTTTAGGGGATTTACATTTGAAAAAAAACACAATGCTACAAAATAAATGAGCTTATTGGTCTGGTTTACTAAAATCAGGTTCGGTGCCTTTAAACCGCTGGTTCAGTTAATGAACCGGATTTTTTCAGTGTCGAACCGAGGTTCGGATCAAGTAGTTCAAATAAAATTTTATTCTCACAAAAAACTAATAACATTTTTTTTCTCTACATGTCTCATTTAAAGATGCAAAATTATCGATTGCTATTCCTGTGCCGTGTGAACAGCAAACTTTATTCGCAGATACGAAACAATGATCGGAATAAGGTAAATTTTTAACCACAGTAAGGACAACTTTCAATTTATAGATCACCTCTACTCTATTATTTTGAAGAGATTTACTAAATTAAATTTTATATTTTATTTTATATTTTAAGGAAATCGGATTGATTTGGTTCGGTTTACGGCACGGAGCAAAGGCTTAAAAATTCTGTGGTAAGTAGGTACAAGCTCGAAAACACTAATGGATCTATCCGTCGGTTTGTCTCTCCAACTGTCCAAGCATATATATTTTCTTGATCATCTTGACGAGATGAGTCGATCTAGCTATGTCCGTCCGTCCGCCCGTCTGTTTGTTGCTGCACAATTTTTCGCCTAGTTCTAAAGATATTATGCTGAAATTTTAAACTTAAGCTTTACTAGGTTCTTTGAAACTTTGTATGTTAAACTAATATAAACATAGTTACAACATTTTGTTCAGTTCTTAAACAAAAAAAAAAGTTATTTATAGAGCTAATCGCTTCAAATATGTTACAAATGCTTATTTTATCAAGCCCAATATTCAGTTTAAAATTGGTTCAGATCGGACCGCGAATTTCTAAATTTTTAAAAACATTTACAATTTGTTACTGGTTACTGTGAATACATATTATATTTATATATCATATACAAGAATCTAATTATATCTGTCTGTACGTTATAGACGCCTTAATTACAGGTTCGATCTTTATGAAATTTTTTTAGTAAAATATTATCACACAGGGAAGCCTAAAGGCTTCAAATTTCGGTTTTAAAGTTCAAAATATAACTAAAAAAAAATATACATATGTTTTTAAAAAATATACACAAGAGGGCAAAGCATAAGTATAGGCGCGGGTACCATCTAGTTTTAAAATAAATATGAAACTTTCAAGACTCAAATTCGAGTTTATTTTTTCTTGATAAAAGCTTTTCAGTTGGAAACATTGCCTCACGAGTTAACATTTTATTCAGATATCTTTTGCTGAAGTTAATTCCGTAATGTTTATTTAAATTTCATTTCGACACACCCCCTTCTAGGAACGAACCTTAATGAGCGTCACTGACGTAGTTAATATTTAACGATTTACGGGTGGGTGCTGTCAAAGGTCCGAAGCAAAAACCAAACTGATAATACTCATTTCACACTATGTGCGACGTTAATATAAAAATTATATTTATGCTCTCTGATGTATTAAATATTGCAATTTTTTTAAGTGCTAATTTTAAAATTAATTCAAAAATAATTTATACATACACAAGTACCTAAATTCGAAATGTTATAGTAAATTTAAATGGTTGAAATTTTCCAACCGATTTTTAAAATATATTGTTTTATTTTTTTTTCATTTTTCTTTGTAGAAAAAGTTTAATAAAACGTTTTAATCCGCCATAAATATTTTTTCTTTAGTCCTTTAAAAAATCATTGACAGGAATTGCATCATTGTGATGAAATTACGTATACGTATAATTTAAGTTCTTAAAAAAAAAATTAAATTAAGCTGCAAAAAACTTATTTTTAATATAATACGTCGTTATGTGTTTGTAGATATGTCAAATGTCAAATAATGGTTTAAAAATATTTGAAAGTGTATTTACATATGTGTGTATCTTGTAAAGAGAACTTACCTACCTCACTTTTCTATAGATACACACATATAGTATGTATGTATGTGTGTATATGAAATCCATTAGCCAATGCGCAGCAAACGATCCATTGAAATGTGTTACGTGATTGAATTGTTTTTCTTTCTTTCTTTTTTTTTTTAGAAAAAAAAATCCATAAATGTTTCACACAAATACACTTTTATACTATATACTTATATATATATGTAGTTGTACACATATACATATGTACAATATAATAATAATAAGACGTCAAAATCACTCATCTATAGAGCTTGAAAATTCTCATAGCGCTCTAAACTATTTTTCTAGCAATTTTTCACTTTTCTTTGTGCAATATTTTTTTTTTTTTTATTTAATAAAAATGGCGTTTTATAGTTTGACAAAACATTCATTTTTTTTTTTTTTTCGTTGTTAAAATTTGCTTAGTATCACAATTAAAGCGTTATTCTATCATTATTTATTTTATATAAAAGATTTTTTTTGTATTTTAGAGAGTTGATGTCATTTTGCGTGACAAATTTTGTTGATTTTTTTTTTTTTTGTTTTTTTTGCACTTACACAGTTGCAGATATTTTCAAAAATTCAACAGATACAATATATAAATTAAGTTTTAGTAGGCATATATATTATATATTTTTTTACATATATATATGTCAATAAATTTAGCTTTAAATCAGCTTTAAAGCTGATAATTTTTATGATTGATGATGATTATGATTGCTTAATTAAGGGTTTTTTCCCTTAAATTAGTTATTTATTTGCATTTGATAATTACTTTTTTTTTTTTTGTTTTTATTTTTTCTTGTATTGTTTTTAAGCTGCACGAGGAAGAAGATACTTTTGACGTTGCGTTCGGTTTGCTCGCTGCGCGTTCAATGCCAAAGCGGAGTCGCCAGTGAAATGCTAAAACCAAATTAAATCGTTTCAAAAAGGCATAAAATACAAAAAAAAAACGAAAACCGAATATACAAGCGAGCGAAAGAACGAATGAACAAATACATAGAAAAACTGAGAAGGGAGAGAGAGAGCTAGAGAGAGAGGTAGCGAGTGAGTGAGTGAGTGTGAGAGATGTGTAGTGCAGCGAGCAGTGAAGACTGAACTGGGAAACGCAATAAAGATGCAAGCGTTGAAATATAAAAGATATAAGGCGTGTTATTGCGAGGAAAAGGTAAAGCAGGAGAAGAGAGAAGAATAGCAAAGAATTGTTGTTCTAACGAGTCAGGCCGGGAAAAGTCATTGCAACTGTATTGAGAAGTGTATTTGTGTGTGTGTGCAACAACCCAGACCCAGACCTACCAACCGAGAAACCGAACGACCCAAAGCGCAGCTCAAGTTCAAGGATGTTATGTAATAAACAGCAAAAACAACAACAACAGCAATAACAAATAAAGCGAGTAGTATGAGTATTTATAGAGTAGGAGCAGCGGCAAAGAAGCAACGAGAACAACAACAGCGGTAAAACAAGTCGTACATATGAGCGAACAAAACACGATTCAGTGAACCAATGAACGAACGAGCTAACAAAATACAAGCGCACATCCAGCCAACGTAGCCAGTAGTGAACGCGTTGCATCTCGTTTCTTGCCAAGCTCATCTGTGCTGTGCTGTGTGCTGCGCTGTTACTACAATAACAATATACATGAGTACATATTGTATTACGCCGCACCATACTTCTCTACCGTACCAACAAACACACACACATATGTACCATCTGTTGTGTCGTCGCTGACGTTTTTTTTGCTCCTATTGCAATACTACACAGCAAACCGCCACCCGGAATACATGCATACCTATATATATGTATGTGTACCCTTGAACCTGGGCGATCGTTGCACACTATATATGTACTTGTACATATGTATTACTAGTAAGTATAATACATATTTAGTTAGTCACTCTCTCTCTCACTCTCTCATTTTTTTTTTATATTTTGCTTATATTTTCAACTATTCGTCCTTTGCCTCACAGCCCGTTGTTAACTACGCTTATGGCATACAGTTCTGTGTTTAGTATAAACAAACACATCACACACACACACACACACTAATATAGATAAAATTATTATTTTTTATTTTATCTTGTTGTAGTTGAATATTAGAATTTCACAAAATGCATATAAGATACACACAAATGTACATACTATATATGTATGTATCTATCTTATATGTGTATGTGTACATACAGTGAAACCAACTATTGCAACAAAAATTGTTATCATTTAAATATGATTCTTGAAAGTCCCAAAAAAAAAAAACTTAAGAATTCCTATATACGGTGAGCAAATGATGATGCATTTTAATTATCTATTAAATGTTTATTTAAAATGTTTTATATTTACTATACCTATGTAGATCCATAAAACTATTTAAACATCTGTATAACTCTGTGGAACTTAGTAAGTACTTATGTATATTTAAAGTTGTCATTAATAGGGAAAACTGGTCGATTCAGTGCCGAAGAATACCCCTTTTTATACCCTGTACCCAAAGGGTAAAAGGGTAAATTAAGTTTGTGCGAATGTATGTAACAGACAGAAGGAGGCAAGATAGACCCTATAAAGATATATATTCTTGATCAGCATTGGAAGGGGAGTCGAACTAGCTTTGTCTGTCCGTCCGTCCGTCCGTCTGTCATGCTGTCTGCCGTATGAAAACGATTATTTCGGAGACTATAAGAGGTAGACTCTCCTAGGCCGTCAAGTGTGTACTTACAAACGTTTTTCTCTAGACCCATTTTAAGGGTACCCCCATACAAATGTACCCCAAAATTTTGGGTTTTTGCATAAAAACGTCATTGTTTTTTTATTCTAGGAAGTTCAAATTTAGTAAAAATTATGTCTATGATAGTCCCAATAAAATATCACAATATGGATAGGACCAACAAAATTTTAGGTATAGCCCCCATACAAATTTATCCCAAAATTTTGGGTTTTTACATAAAAAACGTCATTGTTTTTTATTCTAGAAAATTTGAATTTAGTATAAATCATGTCTATGATAGTCCCAATAATATATCTAAATATGGGTAGGACCAACAAAATTTTAGGTATAGCCCCCATACAAATTTACCACAAAATATTGGCTTTTTACATAAAAACGTCATTGCTTTTTATTCTAGAAAATTTGAATTTAGTATAAATTATTTCTATGATAGTCCCAATGAAATAGACCAATATGGGTAGGCCCAACAAAATTTTATGTATAAACCCAATCAAAGATATACCCGATTTTTTAAGTTTTTCTATGAAAATCCAATTCAATGATGTATGGTAGTCAAATAGAACCTAACTTAAGGTACATATAGATTGGGTACAGGGTATCTTGCAGTCGAGCATACTCGACTTCAGCGTTCTTTCTTGTTTTCAAATGTGTTCTTCTCAAAACGACTTTTTTCAACTTGCGGGAATTCTTGCTAGAAAAGTTTATCACGAACCAATCTGAAAATTTAAGTGAATATTCTTTAATCAAGTACAAAAACTATGAACCTAACTCTGGAACGATATTATTATGTATTTTTTTATGTAAAAAAGGTGCAAATGATACAATATAAAACCATGACATTTTGTTCAAATACCTCCAAAACATTCAATTTTCAACTATTTTGGCCAGAGTTAGTTTCATATTCTTAGAAAATATGTTACGGATGAACATAATCAAAACTGCGACCTCCAGGTGTCCTGTAAAGCAGTTCTTCTGATGGCGAACGTCAATGGACATCAGCTTCTAACTCCATTACTACAAAATTCGAAAGTACTATCAAGTTTAAACGAATTTTAATTATTTTTCTAAAAAAAAAAAACTCGAAGTTCGTCCTGCTTAACCCCCTTAAAGGAAGTTTTGACGATTCCCTGTACACGGGGGGGAAAAGTGTACATTAAGTTTGTGTTAAAATGTAGGCAGAAGGAGGCATGGTAGATCTTACAAAGTATACGAGAATATATTATATTGATAAGCATTGATAGAAGAGTCGGTCTAGTTATGTCCGTCCGCCATGACGTTTAAAAATGTTTATCTCGGCGACTATAAGTGATAAGACCACCATATTCGAAACTTTAAAGAGGTATCCCCCACACAAAAGTACCCCAAAAATATTTGATTTTTCATGAATACTTCTGTGTTATGTAATCTTTGAACTCTAAATTTTGTATGGATTATGACTATAATAGTCCAAATGAAATATTTCCATATGAGTAAAGTCCCTACAAAAATTTACCCCAGTTTTTTTACTTTTTGTATAAGAATCCAATACAATGAAGTAAGATGTATTAAAATAGGGTACTGGGTTTCTTCGAGTCGAGCATGTTCTTGTATATGTCTATGAAATTTGACTCGTTCCGATCGTCGGTCCACCTCTGCGACTAGATAAAAGAAAAGAAACGAGCGTTTGTCTTGTATTTTTTGTCTCGTATTAATATTCGATTTATCATTTCCTTTCCGCGTCAGCGCTTAAAGATATTACGAACCGAACACATTGGGCAGGAGACCCCGATTTCAATTTGGCAAAAAGTTTAAAACTCGTTATTCCGTGTTTTGAGGTCACTTATTATGAATCTGTCGTCAGATTTTTAAAAATACAAAATGGCGGATAGAAGTACAAATTAAAAATAAACAAACTTCAAATATCCGCCACACAAAACTTTATATAGTTTATGCACGATCATCAGTGAAGTAGATTATATTTCGCAAAGGGGTTGGGTGGGGGTAACACATGTTGGGGCTCAAATTAGACAATTTTATGTAAAATTTTAAGCTAAAAAAATGTAAGGTGAGTTTAAACGAGATCTGTATGTTATAATGGCCTGATCCTTGTCTTAGCGGTAGCATATTAATAGGATGACAATAGAAGTGATTTTACCCAGATTGGAGTGAATATATTCATAAATAAGAACTATTTTCATACAAAAACTTAAAAAAGGGCGCAAGGTTTGTATGGGGGCTATACCTTAAAAATGGGCGTGGCACCTTGCTTTTGATGTTGAATGCTTTTAAAAAGTGTTTTTACCCAATCTTTAGCAAAATACATTCAAAAAAATAAATATTTTTATACAAAAAATCGAAAAAAACTGGTAAGTTTGTATAGCGGCTATATCTAAAAATGGGCGTGGTACTTTGGTTCTAATAATTCAAACTGCATAGGATCCAAAAAAGTTTAAGTTTAAAATTTCAGTTCAATATCTTTAAAACTTTCCGAGAACAGACAGACGGACATGGCTAGATCGACTCGTCTCATCGAGCGGATCAAGAATATATATCCTTTGTGGAGTCTATGACACCTCCTTCAATGCTTTACAAATTGAGTATACCTACTCACACCTTGTGTGGCGGGTATAACAAGCGAACAGACGGTCATATCTCAAGCAATACTTTTTTCGATGCTGATCAATGGTCTACCTTGTCTCCTACCATACTTTATACGGTTACCCAACGGGTAACGATTAAGTGTTCATCTGAACTGAAAAAAAGCTCATTCAGTATCAAAAAATTTTATAAAACGATAAGAATTTTAATAATAGTTTAATTTTTTTTACATTAAAATGCGTACTTAAACTCAAATTGCTTATTTTTGTTGTTTGTTCAATTCGATAATTGATTTTTGGTCAATTAAAGATGAGTAACTATGGCAAAATTATACTCTTATTTTAGGATTCAATAATTACAGGTAATACTGTATGTATTGTATGTACATTAGAATGTGTATCTACATATTGAACATTTTTACTTACTTTGTATATAATTGCTTGTGTGTTTGTATGTACGAGTATATAATCGTGGCAGTAAATTGTTTGTATATAATTAGCGTTCTTATTGATGAACTGCAGTGAAAATAACAACTATAACAATAACAACAAAAGCAATTCGAACAATGACTACAACTATCTTTGCATTACAAAAGCGTTTGAGCACACACATAAACAGCGAATCACACAGATACACAGCAAGCTATTTACGTAAGTAACGTACGTATTAGATACTTTTATAGATTTTTTCTTTCTTCCCTTTTGAATTTTATTGTGCAAAGAACTTGCAAAGCAAATAACAATAATAAAAAAAAAAAACAAAAAATATGACAACAAAAAAATTTGTATCTGATAGATTTTTTTTTTTTGTTTTTGTTAAATTCGCACTTTATGCATTTTTCTTGTATTTCAATTCCTCAAATTAGGCTATTTGATGTATTTTATTTTATTTATTTATTTTGTTTTTCCTTAAACTTGCATTCTCTCACGCTCTTCTTCTTCTTCTTTGTTATTCTTTATATTCTTAATTGAATTTGTTGAATTATTTGTTGTTATTTCGCATTTGTTGTTTGTTTGTCGTTTAATTGTTTAATTTAATTAAATTCTTCGCTTTGTTTGCATTCGATACACACACACACACCTACAAGCCACACACACACATACAGACTTACGTTGCTAATGAACTTATATACAAAACTGCTTGAGTTGCACGAAAAAAAAAAAATTGCAACATTTCTTGCACAATATTCTACGATGTATTTATGCATTTTCCTATTTGTATATTATATACAAATGTATCTAACGGATGCACTTATTTTTTCATACATAATTTTCATTTTTAAACAAATTCTTTTCGAGCTTCCGTGCAACAGATGTTGCATTTTATTAAACAAATTAAAAAAATTTTTTTTTTTTTTTTTTTTGGTCAAAACCATTTTACATATGTAAATGTTTGCTTTCATTTTTGTATACGCTACTTTTTGGCAATTGATTCTAGAATAGGGTACTATAAACAAGTTTACCTTGAATTGCGGTATCAGGTGATCCAAAGTTCTGAGTTTGTAATATATGAATGTATGCTAGTATGTACGATTATATACATATAAAAAGGTAAATGTAATAATTTCAATGTACATACACATTCAGTACTAGATATTTGTTGTGGTATAGAAAAAAATATGAATCAATTGAAAATAATATTGTATAATTCAGTTCAACGACAATGAATGCCAACCAAGTCATGTCACAATTTCACATTTTATACATTTCACCATGTTTGTAAGATAAGCAAAGAAGTAGAAATGTAGCAAGATTGATATGTTTAAATGATGACTAAAACTTAATATCTTTTAAAATGAGAAATCAAATGAGGTTGACTACGAAAAGGGAATATGCACAATAAATTTAGTGTTTCTTTTTTTAAATTTCTAAAAAAAAAATGTATCACTTCTAAAAATGGCTTTCTTAAAGTCCTCAAAATAGACGGTCATTTCGAGGGTGAATTTTAAATAAAATTTTTAAAATTTTTTTACAGCACTGAGAATGGAGTCGAACTAAAACGACTATCTCGGAGACTATAAGAGATGGAACTACCATATACGAAACTTAGACTCTCCTAAGCCTAAGTCATTTGTTCACATATATATTTGTATGACCATTACAACTTTTTATAAGCCTGGGCATCACTTAGGGTATTAACCCAGTTGGTATGGTGCAATGCTACTCGATACAAATTTAGGAATCCCAATCTTTCGGCCGTCTTCCAGGACCTAATCTTTGTAACGCAGCGGCGGTCGTCCTCGCTGTCGTGCCCCTCTGATTTCGTTGACGTTTTTTTTATACCCGCCACACATAGTGTGAAGGGTATTATCAGTTTGTCGGAAAGTTTGTAACGCATTTAAGGAGGCATCGGAGACCCCATAAAGTATATATATTATTGATCAGCTCACAAGACGAATCGATTTAGCCATGTCCGTCTGTCTGTCTGTCCATCCGTCTGTCCGTCTGTTGCAATGCGTTTTTCTCGGAAAGTTTTAAAGATATTGACCTGAAACTTTAAACTTAAGCTTTTTGTGTTCCTAGGCAGTTTGTATGTCAGAACCAAGGTGCCACGCCCACTTTTAGATATAGCCCCCATACAAACTTACCATTTTTTCGATTTTTTTTATGAAAATAGTTATTATTTATGAATGTTTTGACTACAAATCGGGTAAAAACACTTTTAATCCAATATCAATCCATCCAACATCAGAAGAAAGATGCCACGCCCATTTTTTGATATGGCCCCCATACAAACCAAGCGCCCATTTATTCAGATTTTGTATGAAAATAGTTCTTATTTATGGATATATTCACTCCAATCTGTGTAAAATCACTTCTACTGTTATCCTATAAATATGCTTCCGATATGACAAGGATCGAGCCACTATAACAAATAGTCCCATAGAAACTCAGCATCCATTTTTTTATTTTTTCTTTCTTGCTTGTTTTTTTTTTGTTCACTTGTCTCGCCGGTGCCAGTTCATACATTTGTACTTAATGCGCCTGACTATATCGATGGGTTTATATAGCTGGTTCAGCTTGAGATTCATGATAATAAGGTACTCCTTGTCCATTCTGCCAGGTTCAAAGATTTTATGAAGAATTTTTTCGGTCAAACGTTTCCAACGCTGATTTGTCCGCCTCTGACGTGATCCATGCGCCATACATCTGAACTGGGATAATCAGCGTCTTGTACCAAATTTACTTACATTTTTATACCTGTTACAGTAGTGTAAACAGGTATATTCAGTTTGTCGGAAAGTTTGTAACGCATTAAAGGAGGCATCGTATACCCTATAAAGTATATATATTCTTGATCACCTCGACGAGACGAATCGATTTAGCCATGTCCGTCTGTCTGTCCATCTGTCTGTGTGTTGCTGCGCGATTTATTCGCTCAGTTTTAAAGATATTGGGCTGAAATTTTAAACTTAAGCTTTTCTAGGTCCTGTGTAGTTTCTATGTTAAAATCAATGTGCCACGCCCACTTTTAGGTATAGCTCCCATACAAAAGTACAACATTTTTCAAGTTCTTATATGAAAAAAATATATTTATAAAGCGAATGGCGAATTCCAAAATTTTTAAGAGTATATTTAATTTGTTTAGTATTTTGAAATAAAATTTAATACAAATGCTGCACACGAAGGTCTATCAACGTCAAATGATGTGTAACAGGTATAAAAGCTTCGGTCCAACCGAAGTTAACTTTTTTTCTTGTTTTTTTAAACTTTTGTATGGTAGGACTTAACTTAAGGTACATGTATATATATACCCATACTCTACTTCAGCGTTCTTTCACGTTTTTTTCTGTTTCTTGGAGTCTGGTGTGTTGTGCGGCATCAATGTTTCGTCCACTCAAATAAACAAAAAATAAAAATAGAATAACTCATTCCGATTGTGCTTGAATATTGCTAAACGAGAGTGAGCAATTGGTTGGTTAGCTTGTCCATGTTCAAATATTCATGTAAAATGTTGTCTTAGTCACCTCATTTCATTCCGTGATCGTCCAATATCATTCCATGGATTTTATTGTCGTTTTTGATGGTGTCACTTTTGATAGTACTATTTGTACCCGTATTCAGTAAATCACTTTTTAACCATTGAAATTTATGGTGCAGAGTCCTATTAGTTTTCGGTATTCGGTGACGGGTTGTGACACAAAAAATAATGCTTGATAACCACACAAAATTGATTTTTATCCAAGCACTAACTTAAAGTTAAATAAATAAAAAAATGGGGTAACTTGTGAAATTAAGTGCTTAGTCAGATTTAAAAAAATTGCCATTAGAGTTTTACTTTAGTCCTAATCAACAATTTTTAGTTTAGATCTACTTTTAAATCTCAAACATATGCTGAAACCAAAAATCTACTATGTGATCAGCTTACCCACTTGGCTATACAAGCATCTATTTTCATATACATACTAGTATGTATGTACATAAGTATATAAATATGTACTATATGTGCTGCATTGAACTGACATTGATAAATTATTCTCGAGAAACATTTTTTTAAGAATAAAAAACATTAAATTGGAAAAACTGTAAAAACATAAACTAATTATATCCTTTTTTCAAAAAAGAGCATAAAAAAAAAATTTGATTAAAAATAGTCAAATTATTTTAAATGGATTTCGATGCTACTTAAAAGTAAAATTTATGACAAACTTGCAGTAAATGAATTTTCCCTAGAGAAGTTAAGAGCAGAAATGTGCATAACAGTAAAAACGCATACCAGATATATAAGAGCGACTGAAATAGAACGATATAAAGAACGATAAAATGTATCGTGCCGTTGCCACATTTGTCGCTTGCAATTTTGACCGAAAATTCTTGCCACTAACAGAATAACGGCGCCCTACGTCTGCCCTACTCAAAACAAAAGCAACAGCTTGTTTTTAGGTACTCATAGGAGACAAAGCAACGTGCGCGGTTCGGAACAATTTGCGAATAATTTTGGTGTTGGTGGTGGGTGACCTTGACAGTGAACTTGAAATATCGCTACAAGGATTTTTGCATTCCGTACCGAAGCGAACCGAACCAAGCGAACGAACTAAGCTAAGCTAAAACGAATTCTGTGTGAATTTTCGAAACTGAAACGGAACGAAACAACAAAAAAACAACAACAACAACAGTCACATCGCAACAATGCAAGTCATGCATGTAGTTCTGGCTAGCGTGTATAAAAGAGACTGGTAGATACAGATACACACATGCATACACATATTTGTATGTATGAATGTAGTACGGAGGCTGCGCGGTAGAACGAATTTGTTTTTGTACTTAACGAATTATTCAGCTCTCGTCTTGTATTGATTTTTAAAGGGCGTGCACTCACCTCCCTTTCTCACTCTTACTCATGAGTTTCTTTGTTTTCACTTCGTATGGCACGAGCCGAAAAGCTCTCACGAATGAAAATGCACCGGGAATGCATGGCTTAAAAAATATTTAAAAAAAAAAATACACAGAAAATATTCAAAGAGAATACATTCGGCGATTCACGTTCTCATTTTGTTTCACTTCGATTCATCTCGTTTTGTGCTATCTTTTTTACAAAGTCTGATTGAAGAGTTTAAATAATTGGATGGATGGGGATCAACGGTCTAATACAACTAAAGTTTGTACACAATATTGGTATTAAATTTTAAGCTAAAAATTATGATAAAACAATAATTTTCGGAACACTATAGAGGTAGGGCTATACCTTATAGAGGTACGATCCGTTTCATATCAATGGTGAATACATAGGATGATATTATATGTGTTTTTACCCAATTTGAAGTGAATACATTTGTAAATTCTATAATACATATTTTTAGTTTGTATAGGGTCTTTACCTAAAAAATTAGGCGTGGTAACTTGGCTTGGACATTGGATGATACTAGAAATTCTTTTACCCAATTTGGAGTGAATACATGCATAAAAAATACCTTATTTCGTACAAAATATCTTAAATGGACGGTAAGTTTGTATGGGGGCTATACCTAAAAGTTTGCGTGGCACCTTGGGTTTGACAATATAAAAATTTGAAAATAAGCGGTAAATTTGGATGGGTACTATTACCTTAAAATACACGTGGCATTCTAATTTTAAAATACAAACTGCCTAGGATCGAGAAAAGCTAAAGTTTCGAGTTTCAGCTCAGTATCTTCAAAACTGAGCGAATGAATCATCTCACAACAGACAGACGGACAGACAGGCGGGCATGGATTATATTTATATACTCTATGAGGTCTACGTAGTCTCCTTTGGTGCGTTACAGACTTTCCGACCGTTTACACTATGTGTAACGGGTATAAAAATCAATAGGAAATTAAAAGCCTTTACATGACATAATCATCATGATACCCCCAAAGTTTTCCGGTTAAATGACTCCAACACTACTAAATTTGTTCATTTATGCGAATTATATTTGATATGATCAGGAAGTGGTAAGCTAAGATATAAGCAGCTCTTAACCGTAAACTAAATTCTAGTTAGGAGCGTAAGGAACCTATAAAAACCGAAGACCCAAGGTAAAAGAATGATGTGAGCAGTATAAAAAATACGAATATTACAGTTTTGGAATGAGTTAGAATAAAATATACACATAAAGCGCGCTTAACATTGGGGTTAGGACGTATTTTTTTATAATATAATCGCAATGTGTCGAAAACTTTTGAATCAAAAACTTTCGTTAATTTTTCGTTTTGGCACATATTCCATATGCATTGTATTTTTTGTTGCTGTAGTTATTTTTTTTTTTTTTGCTGTTTTGTTGCACTTATAGATACATCCACATCACATTACATACATATGCATTTCACTCTCACTATCATCGTGCACAATATTCTCTTTTTCTCTCTCACCAAATTTTGATGATTCATCGGTATCAGTTGGGTGCGCTCGTGACTGATTGTTGGATGAAAACCAAAGAACGAACGAACGAACGAACTAACGAACCATTAAAAACAAATTTTGCAACAGAGAATAAACACATCTCATCTCATTTCATCTTTTTATTGCTTTCTCGTTTACACTTACGTGAAAATATTATATTTACTAGCTGTCGGTCGGTAGGTGTGGGAGGCGTAGGCGGCGGCTCTGTGGCTGTGATGTGCAGGGTTTTCAGTAGAAATTGTGCCAGAAATTTCGCTTTCATGTTTTTGCAGCGAAATGCAACGCGAGAATTCAGTCAGACCCCTCGATCACTCCTTTCGCTATCATATCTGTCAGTACAAGCAAGCTGTTCTGTTGGCAGATTATTATGTAACATCTGTTTACTTCAGCGAACGATTCACTGCGATATTTCTATATTTTGAGAATTTTCATGTTGACGATGAGTTGAGATGATTATTGCACTAAAATAAACGATATTTTTTTTCTTTTTATTTTTTCTTACATCAATTTGTCTTTGTCTCGATGCATTTAAATATGTAAATATTAGCTTTCTTGCTTTTTTGTGCATTCACCTTTGACATTTTACGAGTTATTTCGATTTATCAGCAAAGCACACGTGTGTAAAAAATATTTTATTCGTGCTTGGCCCAAACTGCAGTTATGTATTTGTATTTATAAATACATAAAACATATACATATGTATACATAGTAGTATATACATATGCACATATATAAATACATATCTTTTTTAGTCTACTTTATGTGCGTTCAAATAACCTTTGCTACTTTTTACTGCAACCGCGATTTCATCTTTGTAATTTGACAACGCCTACGGTTTCTTTTAAATGCTCCTCTTTTATTCCTCTTGTCTCATGTCAGCAGCCAATTCAGTGGATTTTTGTTTTTGCCTCACTTTTCATCTTCAGGCTGTCTCGAATCGTTGGCTTCAAATGTCACAAAGGGTTCATGGTCTACAATTAAGTTCAATGGCTACAGGAGCGCATTTATACATGGGCCAAACAAAAAAAAAATGTATGCCTACAAAAGAAAAAGGAAAAATGTTAACTTCGGTGGAACCGAATATCACACGCATCTTTAAAGAGTTTATGTTTGATCATCAGTGGCTTAGATAGAACTTTAATATGGGATTGGTGGGGATCAATGGTCTGACACTACATCGGTATCAAATTTTAAGCTTAAAACACAGATATAACAATTATTTTTTCGGAAATATCAGACAATGAGAGACAAGTTTGTATAGGGTTATACGTCAGAATGGCCCGATCCGTATCATATCGGTACTGTGAACATAGGAATGATATTATAGAATATGTGTTTTTAACCAATTTGAAATGAATACAAGCATAAATAATACCTATTTTAATACAAAGTTGAAAATGGGCGGTAAGTTTGCATGGGGGCAACACTTAAAAATGGGCGTGATACTTTAGTTTTGATATTGGATGTATCCC
This sequence comes from Leucophenga varia, assembly GCA_018903435.1. Lineage (NCBI taxonomy): Eukaryota > Metazoa > Arthropoda > Insecta > Diptera > Drosophilidae > Leucophenga > Leucophenga varia. The sequence goes on from JAEIFJ010002763.1 coordinate 515,018, forward strand.
ATCTGTGTGAACCTTAAAAAATAATACCTATTTTCACACAAAATATCTAAAATGGGCGGTAAAATTATATGGGACTATACCTAAAAATGGGCGTGGTGCGTTTTGGTGGTTTTGATTTTAGACGACATAAGAAGTGTGTTAACCCAATTTGAAATGACTGACATGCAGAAATAATACCAATTTTCATACAAAAAAAAATGGGCATGGGGGCGTGGCATTCTGATACATACAAATACCTAGTGCTGAGGACTGCTTATGTTCCGAGTTTCAGATCAATATCTTAAAACTGAGCGAATGAATCACCACGCATCAGACAGACAGTAGAGTCGTGACTAGATCGACTCGTCTCATCGAGCTGATTAAGAACATATATGTTATATATATATATATATATATATATATATATATATATATATATATACTTTCTACGATGTCTCCTTTAGTGCGTTACAAGCATTCCGACAAACTGAAAATGTGTAATGGGTATAAAAAAAAAAAACAATAAAAAATAATTTTGTTAAATTTTTATTCGCTCACCTTCAAAAATTGTATGAAATAGAAAACAACAAGGAAAAACGTTAACTTTGGTGGAACCAAAGCTTTAATACCCGTCACATGTATTTTTAAATTGTTAATGTGTTATTATCAATGGCTTTAGTAGAACTTCGAGATGGGATGGGACGGGGTTTATGGTCTTATATAACTCACGTTAAGACACAATATTGGTATCAAATTTTAAGCTTAAAATACACATATTCAAAAAAAATTAGAAAATATACGGTAAGTTTGTGTGGGGCCTATGCTAAAAAATGGGCGTGGCACCTTGCTTTTGATATTGGATTATATTAGATGTGTTTTTAGACAATTTAGTGTGAATGCATTTCTAAATAATAACCATCTTCATACAAAAATTCGAAAATGGGCGATAAGTTTGTATGGGGGATATACTCAAAAATGGACGTGGCATTTTGAGCTTGCTCGTTGCCGAGAAAAGCTTAAATCATTGAAATAAACAGACAGACGGACGGACGTGGCTAGATCAATTCTTCTCATCATTCTCTCATCAATTTTCTGATCCAGAATATATATACTTTATGGGGTCTCCGTCTCCTTCATGCGTTACAACTTTTAGACAATTTTCTAAATTTTTGTGGGAGGTGAGCGCAACAAAACCATTTGAAAGGAGCCCCTAATTGTTAGCTTTATAAACCAATATTGTTTTTCGTATAAAAACTCGAAAATGAGCCATAAGTTTGCCTAAAAGGCATAGTACTCTGGTATTGGCACGTGTCTGGTCATGGGCTGTTGTTGTTTATATCAATAAACAGATGGATACATGGACTTGGCTAGATGAAATCGTCTTGTGGAACCGCTCAGAATATTATATGGAGAATTTTTATAAAAGTAGCTTTGTTTTGTACGGGTAATTTTAACTATAGAGTCTTAAACATTGTTCTACTAAAGCTTTTTTTACTTACTAAATTGTCTAAAATTTTTTAGATACGCTAGCTGATTGAATGCTCTGTTCGTCCATATTAGCTCAACGCAATGTATTTTTAGTTTTACGAGGCGTTTTCTTAGTTATTACTCCTTCGGTTTAACACATGTTAAGAAACCCTTTTATGACTTCCCATACCCTCTACAAAAGAAATATGTGTGTATGTATATAACGGGTGATTTTTTGAGGTTGGATTTTCATGCATTAGTATTTGACAGATCACGCGGTTTCAGACAAGGTGTCAAAGAGAAAGATGCTAAGTATACTTTGACATTTCATCATGAATAGACTTACAACGAGCAACGCTGCAAATCATTGAATTTTATTACCAAAATCAGTGTTCGGTTCGAAATGCGAAAATCCGCTTTTTTATCGACAAATTTTGTTCAGCCATGTCCGTCATGTCTGTCCGTTGAATGGCTTCGTAAATAAGCAAAATTGCCGCATTTGGAGTGAAGAGCAACCAGGAGCCGTTTAAGAACTGCCCATGCATCCCGAAAATGCACTGTTTGGTGTGGTTTGTACGCTGGTGGAATCATTGGACCGTATTTTTCAAAGATGCTGTTGGACGCAACGTTACGGTGAATGGCGATCGCTATCGTTCGATGCTAACAAACTAGTTTTGTTGCCGAAAATGGAAGTGCCACGCTGACATGTTTTAAAGGTATAGCCCACATGCACAAACTTATCGTTCTATGGCGATTTTTTGTGTAAAAATTCGGAGAAATTATTTATGAAATGTACCTAGTTGGCCCCCAAGATCATGCGGTTTGACGCCTTAAAACATTTCTTTTGTCAGTCCAGGGTTAAAACCAAGACGCCACGCCCATGTAACGGGTATTTCAGCTTTGGTTCCACCGAAGTTAACGTTTTTCCCTTGTTTTACTTACTAAATTGTCTAAAATTTGTTTAGACTACGCTACTGTTTTTGTTCGTCGTATTAACTCAACGGAAGTATTTTTATTTTACGAGCGTTTTCTTAGTTATTACTCCTTCGGTTTAACACATTTAAGAAACCCTTTTATGACTTCCCATACCCTCTTTAAAGAAATATGTGTGTATGTATATATATACTCTCACATATAAATAGTACCCTCTAGTACCTCTGCTAAAGTGAAGATGTCGGACATTCAACAAAGTGAATACGTACCTATGTATATAGTATGTGCATATGCATAGTACCTACATACATATATACAGTTGTGTTCACCAAAATTTATGTCGGTTAAATATAAAACATTTAGCTATGAAATCAAATAATAAAATAAATTTTCACATAAAAGTGTACAAAACTTAAATTATTTATACATTTTTTGGAATATTTGCTAACTTATAAATCCTTTTTTTTTTTTTTAATTTTACATATTGGATAAAGTGGGGCGAGGTGTGCCATGGGATGTCGTGTGCCACTCAGTTTGCCACCATGTCAAATAAGCATGATGTCATCTACGTAATGTCAGCTTAGTTTCTAGACCTACACTAACATTTCATTAGCAACCGACGCTTGTGCACGCCTCCCACAAGTTTTACGAATGGTTCTCGTTTTTTTTTTTTTTGTGCTCTGAAAAGCTTTCTAGAGGGTTTTTCTTTACGCAATTTTGCAGACAAGTAAAACGACAGGTAAATCTTTAGATATTTAAAAGTATCTATGGACTATGACCTTTAAAATCAATAAAGAACATTTATCAAAGAGTGCTACTTTCTACTATTTAAGTCATGGTAGACGATATTTTGGTGAACACAACTGTATATGTACATATATGACGATGAGAATATATTTCCAAGAATTTCAAAAAAAAAGGAGTGTAACCTTTTTTAGAAGATGATGCATGATAAAGCCCCAATAATGCTCGAAACCCTCAACACTCAGGCCCGAAGATAGCGTGGGGGGAATGGGGCAAAAAACCCCTGAGTCCGTAGGTTCTTAAAAAATTAAAAACCAAAAATTCGAACCTGCTTACACTATCATTTTTATAGGGTCTTGGTTTTTAAAGTTTATAACTTTCATCCTTAAAGGTGCAGTGGGAACTTATATAGGCCTTTCAATAGATGTCTTTTTTATAGCAAACTTTTTTCGACAACAATAATTCAATTAGTCATTAAATTTTGTTTAAATTAAATTTAAACGTTGAAATAAATCAAAATTAATTGAAAACATATGGAATGTGTAAAAATCATTTGCAATAAATTAAATATTGTAGATGTAAAGCAGATAGAAATAAAAATAAAAGAAAAAAAGCTTAAGCGTTATATTGTAAATACTAAATATTTAATTATGGCAATAGACGGATCCGAGAAATGGAAATGGTTTGGATGCAGGAAAATGCCCAATGCACTCACAATACTGTCGCGCCCACAACTGGTAAATATAAAAAAAAAATGTAAATAAATAAAAAAAAAAAACAAAACTTTTACTATAAAAAATCATACACTTAGAAAATAAAAGTACCAAAAAGAAATGTTTATAGAAGGTCAAGCACCTTTGGCAAAAAAAAAAATATATATTCGCGGAAGCTAAATAAGTTCTGATAAACAAGTTTTGTGAGGAATTTAGGTGTAAGGAATTTTCTGAACTTTGTGTCTTCAAAAGAAAAACATTGCATATTTCAGAGCTGCCCAGAATGGAAAGGTCTTTAAAGCTCTTACAAAATATGTTTTCAATGTTGAAGGAAAAAGCAAAAGACCTGCATTCTAAGTTTTGAACAAAGAGGTACAGTGGGCTAGCATTGAAGGCTTTGATCAAAATGATGTGAAAGTGTTGAGATTTCTAAAGAAGAAAGCAGAAGATATCACAAGACGATACATAAGTGAATACTTGTTGGGCTTTCGAAAATGTGAAATCTTTCGTTGACGTGAACTCCCTTAGTTTTAAGTAGTTCACGTTAATTCGAAACATATTTTCACATTGAGGTTTTTAATTTTATGAGAGTGTTTATATGGGTCAATATACATATTTATATGATTTTAACATACAAGCTTAAGTTTGAAATTTCAGCTCAATATCTTGAAAACTTTGCGTATAAATCGAGCAGCATCATACACTCAGACATCTTACATAAAAAGTTTCTACAAACGCAAGAATTGATGTACTAATTTATTATTTTGGCAACTTTATTGGAACGAGTAAAAAATCAGCTGTTAGAAAAAATAAGAACATTTGAACTGAGGGGTAAAGTTTTGTTTTTCTTAAGTAGAGCTATCGACCAATTTGAATGTTCGAGGAGAATAACTATAGAAAGAGAAAGTGTTGCGTTCCGACAAACTGATAATACCCATAAAAAACACTTTATATAAAAAAAACAATATCATTTTATATACTGTACAGTCTTCAGCAAAATAATGGATGCTTTCTCATATTGATCCCATAACCGACTATTTAAGCTCTCAAAATATCGAATTGGTGGATCGCATTCCGTATATTGATTTAATTTGATTATAGTCCACAATTGGACTGATTGCAAATAAAGTAGACAATAAAAAAAAAAAATAGAAAAATAAAAAATTTTTCATGATGAATTAATTGGGGAACTAAAAAAATCGAACTGTATATCGAAATGTAACCGTATATCTACAGGAATTTAGACAGAAACTATATAAGCTTATCAGTAGATATATTTGTATTCGCCGTGTAGCGATTTTGTAGAAATCACAATCGTTCAATATTAAAAAAACTTATTTTTACAGTTCAAGAAAAGAAGGGCAAACGTGAAATAGAAATAAGGAAAAACGTCAACTTCAGTGGAACCAAAACTGAAAGATCCGTTACAAGAATAGTTTATGTGTCATCTATGGCTTAGATAGAACTTCGAGCTGGGATGGGTGGGGGTTAATGGTCTGACACAACTCAAGCATATACACAATATTGGTATATATAGAAAATGAGAGGTAAGAGGTTATAATGGCCCGATCCGTATCATATCGGTGGTGTGTACATAAGATGATATTAGATGTTTTTTTTGCCCTAATTATAAGGAATACATCATAAATAATACATATTTTTGTTTAAAAAAAAAAAATGGGCGGTAAGTTTGTATGGGGGCTATACCAAAAAATGGGCGGAGCAACTTGGTTTCGATGTTGAATGACATAAGAAGTGTTTTTACCCGATATGGAGTGAATACATGCATAAATAATACCAATATTCATACAAAAATTCGCAAATGGGCGGAAAATTTGTATGGAGGCTAAATTTCTGAATTTAACATTCAAACTACCTATGACCAAGATAAGCTGAAGTTTCAAATTTCAGCTCCATATCTTTAAAACTGAGCGAATGAATTACCTCGCAACAGACAGACAGACGTACATGACTAAATCGATTCGTCTCATCGAGCTGATCAATAATACATACATATACTTTATGGGGTCTACGACGTCTCCTTTAGTGCGTTACAAACTTTCGGACAAACTGAATATACCCGTTTACACCAAGTGCAACGGGTTTAAAAAAAGTAGGTGTATGTTTTGGATTAATGTACCAGTACCACAATTCTAAATAACCATGTTTATCTGAACATATTTCCGTACTGTCTGACGTATCAGGAAATGTATTATGGAGTCCAGAAACTACTTCAGATAAAATTATTACCTTTTTTTTTTTTTGCTTACCACAGTGGTGTATCCATCCGGGAAACTCGAATTCAAATAATTTTTTGTCAGTGTAAACGATGTACGATATAAACGTAAGCGAAAAACATCCGATAAAAGTTTGAAATGTAAATTACAAAAATGTGGATAAACTGTGGAAGTGGAAGGATGTGACGAAGTGGAAAATATGATTGCGTGGGCAGAGGTGAAATGTACAAACCTTACACCTGCATGTGGTTGTACATATGAGAGCAGCGGGGAAAGGAAGCGTTTTGGGTTGTCGTTTTTTTCGTTTAATGAAGTTTTCTATGATGCTGACAGCTTGTATATGTGTATGTGTGTGTGTGTGTGTACGATAGAATAATTAAGTTGATGATGCACTTTTGCTGTGGGCCGCATCTAAAAATGGAAGAAAATAGAAAAACGTTATTTTCACTTTATTTATTTTCATTTCTATTTTATCAATTTTGTTATATTTGCACATTTTTATATATATTTTATTTTTAATTAAAGTTTTTCATTGCAAACAACAGAAGGTGGCAGCTATCTCTCTTTCTTTGTCACGTTTACACAACTAACTGAATATGCGAGTAAATGAGAAAACAAACAAACAAAAACCAAAAAAAAAAACAAAAGAATACAAAAAAAAGAAAAAGAAAATCGCTAAAAAGAAAATACATATAAAACTTTTGATGACCTTGAAATTGAATTATTTGCAGTGCATTGGCAAGCGACGCGAGGTGTAAAATGAATGGGTGCGAGAGAGCGCATAGTCTGAGATGAGTGACAAAAAACAACAACAAGGAATGAAAAGTGAAGTGATATATATATATATATATATATATATATATATATATACAGAGAGAGAGAGAGAAAGAGGATGAATGCAAGCAAATGCATTTGTTTGTGTTAAAGCACATAGAAAGCTAGGAGAGGAATAAAAAAAACCTAAGCTAACTGTATTGTATTTGTATTTGTTAAGCTCTTCAATTGCCTGGCAAAAAGTTTATTTTGTCTCTCTTTCCTATGACGCGTTGCAGTGCACTCTTTTTATATATGTTTATATTTATGTGTGTGTGTGTATTTCTCTCAGTCTTATTTTCTCAGTTTTGCTCAATTTTGTTCGATAAAAAATATTTTGTTGCGCAAATGCAGTTCATGTTCAAGGTCAGCAAGGAAATGCACATACACAGCCATGTATGTATGTGTGTATGTATGTACGTACATATGGATGTATATGGCTTTGTTTGCTGAGCCTGCTTATATACGCATGTATTGGTGAGCTAGCACATTTAACTGACTCAGTTGTCAACTGCAAATCTCTTTCTCCCTCGCCGGTAAATTAGTCATGTACATATGTGCATTTGTATGTATTGTATTTAGTTTCTCCAAATGTACCCTATATACTTGTACATATGTATGTATAAGCATATATATAGCTGCATAGGCATATATGTGTGTGTGTGTGAACAGACAAAAGTTTAAACTGCACAATCAATAACTTGCAGGTTCTTCTTCTTCTCCATCGTTCATTATTCTTCTTCTTTATGGCTTATCGTTTTCTTTAATTCATATTTTTCTAACGAATTCTGCTTTACTTTTATTTTTATCATTTGTTTTATGTACATACATACATATGAATGTATGTGTGTATGTATGCCTAAGTCTTATAAAATGTTTGCCAAACATTTTTTATATCGTTCATCAGCAAACATATGTTTTGTTTTAAAAGCTCATTTTACGCTTTATGTTTAGGCAAACCGATAAAGCCATTCGTAGATACATACATACACATACATACATATATACAAAATTAATTAAAGACGATCACTCCACTAGGGTGAAAAACTCTCTATATACCCAATTGTTACAGCCTCTTAGGCGACCCGAACATCTTGTTCTGGTACAACTACAACGGAATTGAGTAAATGATTACGCAACCAGATCTTATTGGTAAGGTTAAAAAAAAAAAAAATTTTAACTGAAATAAATTTGCATTCTTTATTGATATTTTTTATAGACGTACTCCATATAACGAAGATGCCGACAATCTACAGACAGTCTTTGAGGACAGCTTTGAAGCAGAAGAAAACTTCGAATACCTGGGTACAGATATATAAACAGCGTCAACAACACCAGTCAGAAAATTAGACGAAGAATAACTCTTGCTATTTTGGTCTCGGTAAGCAAATCCGAAATAGAGTTCTGTACTGACAAACAATAATTAAACTCTACAAGACGCTGATAATGTCTGTTCTGATGTATGGTGCAGAAACGTGGGTCATGACTGAATCGAATAAGTCGGCGTTGTTTGAGAGGAAGATACTTCGGAGAATCTTAGGTCCAGTTAGAGTGGGAAACGACATCCATATTCGCACGAACTATGAGCTGTACGAGCTTTATACTGTCATCGACTTAGAAACATCCCATACAAAGGGCTGTCCTGGGCTGCTCAACGGAGTCGGATGGATACAGAGGCTCCGACAAGAAAAGTTTATGAACAAAACGTGAACCAAATCAGAGGTGCGCGGCAGAGAGGGCGCCCTACGCTGCGTTGGGAGATATACGCAAGGTTGGTACCACAAATTGGTATCGACCAGTACTAGATTAGAACCCCTGGTGTAAAACACTAAATGCTGCCAAGGCCAACTGCAAGAAACCCTGTACCATATTGTTAAATACCTTAAGTTATGTCTTATCTTAGTATCATTTGTATTGTATCGGAAAGATCGGATAATCAAACGAAACGGTTAACTTCGGTCGGATAACCAAAACTACGGTTACTCGATTTAAAGATTATTCGTTGATTCGGCTCGAGTAAGTCAAGAATCGAGAATATCTGTTTTTTGAGTTAATCGTTGCAGGACTCTTGTATACATACACCTAAAATTTTATTGATCCTATCCATATACCGTTGGGACTACCATAGGCATGATTTATACTATATTTTAATACCTATTCCAATATTTTCATTTTTTGCATAAAAACTTCTTTATTTCTTATTGTAGGAACTTTACATTTAGTATAAAATATGCCTATGATTGATAGATAGATAGATAGATAGATAGATAGATAGATAGATAGAGGTGGCCGAGGAGAAAACCCATATTCCCCACACAATTAGCATATAAATGCTGTTTTGCTATGCCTATGATAGTTCAAAGGAAATATTCCAATATGAGTATGATCAAAAAAATTTTGGGAAGAGCACCCATATAAATTTTCCCTACTTTTTCAGTTTTTGAACAAAAATTCTATGCAATAAATTATGGTACCAGGATAAGAGTTAACTAAGGGTACATAAAGATTGGGTACAAGATTATCTTGCAGTCAAGCAATTTCGACTTCAGCATCCTTTCATGTTTTTTTTTTAACCCTGAAAAAAAAAACAAATTTTTTACTTAATTTTTCGAATATGATAACTCTTATATTCTTCGAAAAAGTACAGACCAATGACCATATCGACACAAAAACCGTGTCAAATAGTACTTTTTGATTATAAAGGAGTACCTCATGAATGATTTGATGATTTTCAGTACCATTGAAAAATGTAGTCGCAGACGGCATAATTTTCACTTTATTTATTTTTTCTCTATGCAAGTTGAGTTTTCATAACTGACTTATTTTATTGAATTAAAATTTCGATAATCTGAGAGCGTCAATAATCTCTTTAGTCGATCTGATTTCTCTGTCAAAAGTAACAGTGCAGCCATATATTTTCGTCAAATATGACCAACCCTATCATTCCGTCTGCTCGTTACGCGATTCATTCGCCCAATTTAAAAAATGTTGCCATGAAATATTTTTGGATATAAAACCAAAGGCCACATCCACTTTTAGGTATAGCACCCATACAATACCAAAACTTATTTTTAATTTTGTTTACAAGAAAATTGTTATGTATTTTTATGTAGGCTTTTCATATAAATAGTGTAAAATCATTTCATGTGTCATCCCATTAGTTTAGTATTCTTTTGAATCGGATCAATATAACATTATAGCCCACTTAGAAACTCAAACCCAAAAAAATTTACAGCATTTTGTATAAGAGCAGAAAGTACGTGATAAGAGGTTTCTATTTTTAAATAAATTAATATTGTTAACTGGGTTGAAATATTGCACATATGGAGAAATGCTTTCAGTTGCATATATACACACTTACAAATACTACGAGTATATATAGTATTTATTGTAATTAAAAAAAAATTTGCATCTCTTACACAAATTAATTCATCACAGTTCAATGAAGCGTCAAATCTATATCGACTTTTTATTGATTTATTTTTTTCTTTCTCGCCTTCCAATAAAATAGAATATCTATATATATAAAAAGAAGTGTACATTTTGATTGTCAGGAGTGATGATGGTTAGTTAATTTGAAATTTTGACCCGGGGCCTAATGGGGGCCTTGAACCCGGAAAAGCCATAACTTTGAATTGAATAGACGTAAAGACTTAAAACAGGGCGCATTTGAAAGATGTTTAGAAAATATTTAAGATATGTTTAAGGGATTTTTTAAAATTTGTACCTGGGACCCAAAGGTGGACCCAATATAAATTTTTTTGCCGAATTTTTTTTTTATAAAAGTTGGGCACTAAGTCGGGATCTTAGAAAATTTTGAACCGGGCCTTATGGTAGCCTTGAAAAAAAAATGTCATATCTTTGGATTGAATAGACGTAGAGACTTGTAACTGGAAGAATTTGAATGATGATTAGGCGTGTTTAGGGGATTCCCAAAATTTGGACCCAAAATTTTTGACCAATTTATATTTTGCCGACTAATAGAAGCAAAAAAAAAAAAAAAGAACAAAAACGCGAACAAAGCCGCGGGCTCATGCTAGTTTTTTATAAAAATGAATTTTATTGTAAAGATTTTCTCGAGAATTTTTTTTTTGTTTACTTAAATGGAAAATCAATTGAAAAACTTTGCGATGCAACGAAATATTACTGTGCGCGGGACGAGATGTGTAAATTTATTAAAAAAAAAAAAAAAATACAAGCTGGGCGTAACTTGGTATTTTTGTTTTATTTTTTTTTAGATGCAGCGGGGTGCTAGGAGAATTAGAGGATGTTTTTTAAAATAAATTTTGATACGGCTTTACTTAGTAATGAACTTATTGCATATTTAAAAAAAAAGAAAAAAAATGCACAATAATAAAAATGAAAAATAAAAAGAACAACAAAACTATTAAGTGGAGTAGGAAAATGTGCGCTTTAGGGGCCAAGGTCACAGTTAGTAAATACGGGATATTTATACAATTCTCATAAACTCGTAGGTACATATGTATTTTTGTAAATATATAGAATTTGCTATCAAATGAGAATGACTACACCCAGAAACTGTATAGAGAAAATAGAGAAATTGGAGAGTATGTAGGTGAACAGAAACAGAAACCGAAACCGAAATACTTAAGCTACAAATACAAATGTATTTTAAAGTTGCAACTATGTATGTATGTGGGTGTTATTGTCTCTATACATGTATTGCATGTATGTATGTATTTGTTAGCGACAATGTATTTCAATTGGTGCATTTAGGTACATACGTACATATGTATAGGTATGTATATAGCAACAATAAAACACATACAATGATAGTTAAGCAACCCTCGGACATACGCAAGATACTACTCAAATACGCTAGCATTCTTCTGCAACAGGAAGAAAGCGCAGGAAACTGCATATACATGTATATGTAGCGCAGGACATTTGTATATATGCAGCATGCACAGACGCCCACGTATGTATGCCTTGACGTGGTTTAGCTCAGTTTAAGTGCAACGCTGACTCAACTGCTTAAACTTTGCAGCATCGCATCCTTAACTTTTTGCCATATGTGATGCTGCTAATGTTTTAGCGTTGGTTCACTCTCTGATTACACGCTGCTGCTGCACTCCTGCTCTTGTTTCTATTTGCATACTAATTGATGTACTACACATACACACATACACACACACATTCATACTCGTTCTTTAAGTTGGCTGAAAAATTGGAGCATATGCTTGTTATAAAATAAATACATTAAAATGTAAACTAATACAAAATACAAATAAAACAAGAACAAAAGTTAACATCGGTTGGACCGAAGCTTATATACCTGTAACACATCATTTGACGTGGATATATCTTCGTATTTGTATTAAATTTTATCTTAAAATAGTAAAAAAAATTAAAAATATTCTTAAAAATTTAGAAATTCGCGGCCCGATTTGAACCAATTTTAAACTGAAGATTTGGCATGGTATAAGAAACATTTTATCCATATTTGAAGCCATTCGCTTTATAAATACATAAGAACTTGACAAAATGTTGTACTTTTGTATGGGAGCAATACCTAAAAGTGGGCGTGGCACATTGATTTTAACATAGAAAGTATACAGGACCTAGAAAAGCTTAAGTTTAAAATTTCAGCTTAATATCTTTAAAACTGAGCGAATTATTCGCGCTTCAAAAAACAGACAGATAGGTGGACAGACGGACGGACAGATGGACAGACAGACAGACGGACATGGCTAAATCGATTCGTCTCATCGAGCTGATCAATAATATATATTCTTAATAGGGTCTACGATGCCTCCCATAATGCGTTACAAACTTTCCGCCAAAATAAATATATACCTGTTTACACTAGTGTAACAGGTATAAAAAAAAAATTAAGGAGAAACAATAATTTTAGCAGGACCTAAGCTCAAATACCAGTCACACGGAAATTTTAATAGCTTATATATAAACATCAGAGGCGATGACAGCGCTTCGTAAATACCAAGACTCTCGGACCCTCGGGATCTTCGTCATAAACACAAGCAACATCTTAACTCACAATATTTTATGTAAAGTTATTTTTAAGAAGTCGCGAACCGGTTCCAACCGAACCACCTTTGCCGATATATGGCTTGGTTATTGGTTCGGTTAACGGTTCGGAGCAAAGACTCGAAAATGCAGTGATTCGGTTTGAAACCGGTTTGTAGCACTGATTTTTATACAAAAACTCGAAAATGGGCTATACTTTGAAATGGGCGTGGCAATTTGGTTCTGATATAAAAACTACTAAGAACCAAAAAAAAAAAAAAAGAAGTGAAAGGTGCATTTCAAAAAGTCAAAAAATGGGCGGTAATTTTGCTTGGGAGCAATGCCTAAAAATGTGTTTGGCCCTTTGATTTTGACAATTTAACATTTCTTAGGACTGCGAAAAGCTTTAGTTTCAAATTTCAGGTTAATATCTTCAAAAGTAAGCGAATGAAACGCATAAATACAGACGGACATGACTAGATCGACTTGTCTCTGGCTCGTTATGCTGATCAAGAATGTGTATACTTTATAGGTTCCACGATGTCTCCTTTAATACGTTACAAATTTTCGGACAAAATGATAACACCCGTTCACCCTATGTACGTCAGGTATTAAAAGCAAATACATAATACTTATAACCATATTTCATGCTCATGGTTTTGGTTTTATTAAAGTGTAACTTGGTAAATAGTCGTAATGGAGCACAGCATTTTTATTGTTGTACTAAACTCTGTAGCGGAAAAGTAAACGGCTGCAGAGTTTGTTATGGATACTTATAAAATAATTTAATTTTACTACCCCCCAAAATTTCTTTTTTAGATGCCTAATCAAAATTACTATTTATAAGTTTTGTTTTATTTATGTGTTTGATAAATTGTGTAAAATTGTTTTAAAAAAAACCGTCAAAAGCTTTTTTTTTGTGAAAGCGACACTAGCTCTATCTAGCGTTAGTCTTCTTTCATTGTTATATGCAGGCGCCATCTGTTTGAGAAAAAGTTCGTTACTCTCTTAGGTAGGTGAATTAAAAACGGAGGAGAAAATTCACCACACCAAATAGTTCATTAAAAAGCTTTTAAGTAAGCTGTAACTCACCTAAGTGCAGTGCAGAAAATTACCGGATGCGACCCGATTAGACCATGTTTCGCTGCATCTAATGAAAATCATTCGAAGGCTAGAGACTATTTACTCTAAATCTTTTAATAGGATCGGTTAGCAAGAGTAATTCGTCGTTTAATTTAATATAAAGTTGTGTGTTACTACAACTGAGATAAAATTAAATCTTATTGTAGAAGTGGTAACATGATAATTGATAGTGAGCTGCCAACTTGTTAATATTAGTCACGACCTTACTAATTAGTCACGACCTTAATAAGTTGGCAGCACACTCATTTCAGTATAAAACAAGGAAAACGTAGAACCCAAGTTTTGATTCCCGTCACAAAAAATTTTCGTTACAAAAACTCTAAAATTTGATGTGACTTTCGGTAGGGACTATATCATATAGTGACCTAATTATTTTTAATGCGTATGCTGTAGTTACCTGATTCTTATCAAATCTATACTGTACACATAGACCACCATAACAAAAGTTTTCACCAGATTAGAAGCAATAAGCTTTTCCCTTCGGGTACAGGGTATATTTTGTATATAAAATGTATGTAAAAGGCGGAAGAAGGCTTGATGGACCCTATAAAGTACGAGGTGTGTTCAAAAAGTATCGTGAATTTTGAATTTTCGCGGGTTATGTATATTTGAATTTCGATTTTTTTGTGGCGTTAGGTTGGTACTCATGTCTCTCACTTATGCCGACAAGCTCGGCCATTTTGAATGTTCACTTAATTGTTGACAGCTGCTTTGCTTGCACGTGTTTTGGATCGTCTTCGATTTTTACCTATTCAAAAAAATGGATCAAAGAACCTGTATCAATTTTTTTTTTTTCTGAATGGAATAAATGGAATAAAAATGTTGAAGACGGCTTATGGGGACCGAGCTCTACCAAAATCAACAACATTTGATTGGTATAAATTGTTGAAAGAAGGTTGCGAACGTGTTAAAGACGAAGAGTTCCCTGATCAACCATCGACCTCAACGGACGATGCTCACATCCAAAAAGTAAAAGAATTAGTGCTTGCACACCGTCGATTAACTATGAGAGACATTGTGTCAAGTCTCGGTTGGTACCAAAAATGATGATTTTTTTTTTAAATCTGTACTGATTTTTTCGTGACTTTTTTGCAAAAAATCCAACCAATATCGTTCCGCAACCACCGTATTCGCTTGATTTGGCACCGTGTGACTTCTGGCTATTCCCAAAACTCAAGAGACCACTCCGGGGAACGCGTTTCGAGTCGATTGAGGAGATAAAAGCTAAATCGAAGAAGGCGCTGATGGCTATACCGGAAAGGACCTATTTGGCATGTTTCGATGATTGGAAAAATCGTTGGCATAGGTGTATTTTATCGGGAGGGGATTACTTTGAAGGGGACAAAATAGATATTCATGAATAAATAAATAAATAATTCGCGATACTTTTTGAACACACCTCGTATGTATACCTTGTGGTATTTATGATGTCTCCTTTAATGCGTTATAAATTTTTCGACAAACTGTTAATACAAAACAAATCAAATTAAAAATCAAGATTGTTGCTATATAGTCTTTTATATCGCCGATACCGGGAAATATAGTACATAGAAAAATTACTCAGGTCAAGAGATTTCGAACGTCTTGCGGGCCCGGCTATGCCCTTTTAAACTGTTCACAAATTCGAAATTTTTCAAAAAATCTCTTCTCGGAGTTCGGAGACTCGGACATCAATGAAGACCCAAAATAGTAACATTTCACCTACTATCAGGAAAATCGCAACTTGGCTTTGACTTGGCTAAACTATTTAGTATTCTCAACGTAGAGACTATTGCCAGATAAGGATCATAACAAATGCGGAATTGAAAAAGTTTCGCTAACATTCAAGTCTTTTAATTTAAATTGTTTTTTTTTTTTTATAAATTAAATACAAATTAACAACATTCTGCATTCTTAAAATAAGTTTGTATAGAAACGTATGTATTGTGTGTGTGTGTGTGTGTGTGTATGCATGTACATATGTATTTAAATAGATATTCATACACATTCATAATTTACACAATTGAGAATGTAAGGGTTAAATGCAATAATTAACCTGTAAATTATTTGAATAATTTATTTGACGAAACTACAAACTGCATTCTAAACAAAACTCAGAATTCAAATGTTGAATGCAATTTGCAAATCGAACACAAATACACACAAACACATACAAATACATTCAGATACAAAATTCTATTATTGCATTGCTCTGTTAAGTTCAAAGTGCAAAATTACAAACGGACTTAACAAATAACAAAGCCGTATATGAATTGATTTGTCACTGTAAAATGCGATATAATTACATAGATACAAACACAGATACATACACAGATACATACACAGATACATACATAGAAACCTCCTTAACAATTTGTATAGCTTTATGAGTTTCGCTTCGACAAAATGTAATTACAATTATTATTGTTGCAATTGAACTGCAAATGGCAAATGGCAAACTATGTATTTTCAACTTCCAATTCTTAAACTAAAATTCCACGCTACAACCCCATAAAAAGATACATTTTCAATTACAAATTTTTGCAATTTACTTTATTTAGTTTGTTTTTTTTATCAATTGTAAATTGTCATATTATCGATAACAATTTGCGTATTTCAAATGTTTTTTTTTTAGTTCAAGAATATTTATTTCCGTTTCGTTTTCTTTGTAGTTATTTCAAACCATCTAAAGTGTCATGTGTCCTTTTGATTATTTACCTTCATCATAATCGCTTCTGCCGCTGACACTCAGCGTACAAACAAAGAGAAAAACTAAAGGACAAAAGAAAAAAAATAACAAGGAAAAACGTTAACTTCGGTGGAACCGAAGCTGAAATACCCGTTACATGGGCGTGTCGTCTTGGTTTTGACCCTGGGTGACCAAAAAAATGTTTTTACCCAATTGGGAGCGAGTACATTCATAAATAATTACTATTAAAAAAAAAAATCGAAAAAAATCGATAAGTTTGTATGGGGGCTATACCTAAAAATGGGCGTGGCACTCTCATTTTCGAACTTAACCTAGTCGTTGCCGAGAAAAGCTTAAGTTTAAAATTTCAGCCCAATATCTTTATATCTTCATCGAAAAGATCGCATAGCAACAAACAGACGGACAGACTGACAGACGGACAGACAGACAGACGGACATGGCTAGATCGATTCCTCTCATCGAGCTGATCAAGAATATATATACTTTATGGGGTCTCCGATGCCTTCTTCAATGCGTTACAAACTTTTTGACAAACTGAATATACCCGTTTACACTATGTGTAACGGGTATAAAAATAAATAAATGCTTCGCAGGAATGTGTAGCCGGAAGTGCGTAGCTATTATTTTGATTATGATTGGAATAATAATTCTGATTGTTGCTATCAAATGTGTAATTTTTCATTCTTCTTTTTTTTTTTTTTCTTGTCTGTCGCCCTTTTGTGACAATCAATGCAATTCAATTTGAATCAATTTGTTAAATTTAACCACTTAAAACTGTCTTAGTTTGGCATCTGACCGCACGCAATTTACTGCGTCTGGTTTGGAACGTTCATAGTGCGTGTGGCCAGGGTGCGTGACTTTTAGCATAGTTGGAATGATCGGATTTGGGTCAAGAATGCGCCATCCCGTAGAAGCCCTCGTTCGTATTAGCAAATACATACTGGGAACAGTCACAAGCCTTTCTAAAGTCAAATTTTTTTCCAGCTAATTTAATCGCCAAGGTCAAAAACCGATTTTTATTATACGATATGTTTTAAAGTCTGGACTATAATGTAGGTGCAGAAAAATTTGCGAACTAAGATTACGATGCGTGGGATTGGCGTTGTTCTGATGGAGCACAATTTTTCTTTTAACTGACGGCTTTGGACGTTGGCTGCCATCGGGGAATAGCTTCTAGTAGATGGTTCTGTACTAAACCTACTACATGAATAGCAAAGTATTTGTGGCTATTTAAACTGGTTTGTCCAAGCAAATGTTCGCTTGATGTTGCCGTAAATTCACAATGGATGACCGGTATCAGATTTTGTTGCGACTTAGCAGCGATAAACTGATGGCAGTTCGGTCCAGCTTTTTTTATATCCAGCCTTATTTAAATGGATCTTAACTGGTTTTTGTGCAATGCTTAACTTCTATGCAATCGTAAAAGTGCTTACATGACGGTCAATGTTGATGACCTCTATCGTTTTATCGAGGGTTTCAACTAGAGATGGGCGTCGGGCGGGAATCCCGCGGGATCCCGCCCAATCCCGAAAAAAATGTCGGGTCCCGAGCGGGATTTCGGGATTTAGCGGGATTGGGAAACTTTTAAAATTTTCGGGAGTTTTCGGGATAGTCGAGCTATCCCCCCGAACTTTTTAAAAGTTTCCCGATCCCGTCCCGATCCCGAAAGCGGGACCCGCGGGATCGGGCGGGATTTTGCGGGATTCCCGCCCGACGCCTATCTCTAGTTTCAACAATGAGTCTTTCTGATCGTGGTGTGTCTTCGACATAGTTTATTGGATCAAAAAACTATTCTAATTTTCATAATTTTAATATGGCTAAAGCAGTTTATCCACATGCGAATATGTTCGGCGATTTTACCTATACGAGGTGTGTTTAAATAATATCGCGAGTTTTGAATTTTCGCGGGTTACGTATTTTCGAATTTCGATTTTTTTGTGGCGTTATGTTGGTATTCATGCCTCTCGCTTATGCCGACAAGCTCAGCCATTTTGAATGTTCACTTAATTGTTGGCAGCTGCTTTGCTTGCACGCGTTTTGGATCGTCTTCGATTTTTACCTATTCAAAAAAATGGATCAAAGAACCTGTATGAAATTTTTTGATTTGACTCCGTGTGACTTCTGGCTATTCCCAAAACTCAAGAGACCATTTCGGGGAACGCGTTTCGAGTCGATTGAGGAGATAAAAGCTAAATCAAAGAAGGCGCTGATGGCTATACCGGAAAGGCACTATTTGGCATGTTTCGAGAATTGGAAAAAACGTTGGCATAAGTGTATTTTATCGGGAGGGGATTACTTTAAAGGGGACAAAATAGATATTCATGAATAAATAAATAATTTAAAAAAAAAAAAACACAAAATATGCGATACTTTTGTACACCCCTCGTACTTCTAAACAATACAAAACAGAAACATTGGGTTTTCAGCAAAAAAAAGTTAAATTATTTTTAATTATTTTTTAATTTTTCTAATATTTTTTAATTAAATTTAAAATTCGGTAACATTTTCATTTAACAATTTTTTGTTTACAATGAAATATCATATATATATGAAATATATTTTTTGTATTCCAACGTTTTCCTCGTGGAAGAAGGAAATGCCGCTTAAACGATGTATAGCTCATCCTAATAAAGCTTTCCATTCGCCATTTATAAAAATAATTTAAAAAAAAGCTTCTTAGTAAAATGGGATTTTAGGGATATTTCAAAAATGGGTTAATGGGAAAAATTTTTAGTCGTCATTTTTCTAGCTTCTATTCCCTAACATTACATAGGTGCAAGCTAAAAAATATTATATTTTTGAGAAATTCTAGCAGAAATTTTACTCTGAAGGCGAAGGGAAAAGGGTATATTATGTTTGTGAAACAGGCAGAAAGAGGCTGGCTAGACCCTATTAAGTATATATATTCTTGATCAACATTGAAAGGCGATTCGATATAGCTATGTCTATTCTATGTCACCATATTCGAAACTTGGACTAAGCCGGCAAATAGTCATTTACTAATGGATACTAATGGGTATAGCCACTAAACAAATTTAGACTATTGTTGCACTTTTGAATTAAAATTCAATAGAATAAAGTAATGTATATAAAAATTGGGTACAGAGTTTCTTGAAGTCTAGTTTCAGCGTTCTTTTGGGTTTTAAGTGAAAATGCGGAAGGTCAGATTAGACTTTTGACCTATGGTTCTTCGGAAAATATTCCAAAGGTTCCAGCTATACGCTTTGTAGCTAAAAATATTGACCCAACCTAATGTATACACTATCTATATGATAAACCCATAAGAACTTATTTTTAATTTTATTGTGTCTAAACTTTGATAGTATTGGATCAATGACCTAATTTGGTCTTTCGATTAAAGTAACAAAAAAGTGGTTAATACAAAAAGTCAAAAATGGGGTGTATAAATTTGGTTCAAGTTAGATTAAGAAACAAAGAAGCTTTACGTAAAAAAGTCAATCCTATGGGTACAGGCTACTATATAATTAGTGAAAAAATTTTGTAATTCCTCAACAATACCCGATTTCACCGATGGAATTGACTCGGTACGCTTAGTAAAACAGATGTTTTCTTAGAAAAAGCTTGAAAAACTATTAAGGTGACTCATGTATTACGTCTTATTGATTGTATAATTATCTATTTTAACTAACTAAACTATAAACAGACTTCAATATCGCATCGCAATTTAGCTTTGAATTAGTTAAACAAAAATCGTTGACTTATCTTTATCTCAGCAAATCTAGAAATTTTTTTTATAGATCAGTAAAGATAAGTGAAGCAGCAAAACAGTTTGTATTTACGCTTACATCCAACTGAACCGAAACAAGTAGAATAATAGAATTTAGTATGAAAGTAAATCGTGACAAATGGAGACAATCAAGCAGCTTTGTTTGTGGAGCGAAGTGCGTCTGAAATCTACACAAATTTTCATTATAGCCGGAACGGTGCTGCTAACCTTAGTCATCACCATACTCTGCGTTGGATTTCTGATACGCTATGAAGTTGAAAGTGAGGTGCAAAATGTTGGCGATGTTGACTATTGGAACGATCGTGTATCAACGGAACAACGCATTTGGTACGACAAGGGTATTGAGGAATTGAATAATGCGCTGAATACATATTTGGGAGCTGCAGGATTTCCACGCAACGTACTAATATTTTATGCCAATGGCGTAGATGCGGAACTATTAGCTGCAGCCAGATTCCATCAAAGTAAGCAGCCAGGCACACTGAGTTGGGATCGTTTTCCACATGTAGCGCGTTTACGAAATAATTGCAGCACTGCTGATCTCTGTGATGCAAGTAGTTTGGCGACAACACTTTTCGGTGGTGTACGCCCAAATTTTGGTTTAGTCGGACTCGATGCCGCCGTAACGTTTCGTAATTGTAGCGCAGCACAGCAGCAGGAACATCAAATAAAGAGCCTATTACACCAGGCACAGCAGAATAAGTTACGCACAGGATTTGTTACAACACAGCGGCTCACGGGAGCGACAGGTGCAGCGCTGTTTGCACATGTGCCGGATACAAACTGGGAATGCGATGGCACCATGTCACATGGACACATTGCGAATGGTTGCGAAGATGTTGCGCTACAATTCATTCGTGGTGAAACGGGCAAACGTTTTAACGTCGCCATGGGTGGTGGACGTCAGACACTGAGTTCACGTGTACCCAAAACCGATTGGGATACCATCGACGAGAATATGTGTCAACGTGCGGGCAATATAAATCTTCTGAGAGATTGGCAGCATGCGAATGTTTTGAATGGTAACAAATTTGAGGTGGTGCAGCGTGCAGCAGAGCTGAAGCAAATGAATGTGAGTGGCATCGATTATTTACTCGGTGTATTCGCCAATGGAGACTTGGCACGCGCCGGTAAAGAGGCACCGAAACTGAGGGATATGCTTGGAAAGGCATTAGATGTACTTAGTCGTAAAGAAACGGGATACTTACTACTAGCGGAGCAATATTTTCACGCAGAACTAAGCAAATTAGAGAAACTGAATGTATTACTGCAACTAAACGAAACTATTGAAGCGATTATGCAACACAAGCGTTTCAGGTGAGTCCATATATCTGGATTTCGGCATAAAATGTTTTAACGCTATTCAAAATTTGTAGCATTGCGGATACATTAGTGCTATTGGTCTGCTCTAAGGCGAACTACATCTCATATGGCGTCGATACTAGTGATGAGACAGAACTGATAACCGATTTTAGCGATATCATTGAGAACGATGAACTGCTGACACAACGTTTAAATGACATTGTTGAGGATACTGTCGTATTTGCACGTGGTCCGAAAGCTATGCTGCTGCAGGGTGTACACGAAGAAACTTATATGGCGCATTTGATAAGTTATGCATTAAAAATGGGCATTTTCCAGCGAAAGTAGTTCAAGTTTTATTACAATAAGTGATTTTTTAATTGTAGAACTTTAATAAATAATTTGTATAAATTTAACTAACAAATTTGTTTCATAACTAAGATGCCTACATGCTGCCCAACAGCGATGTTTCCTGTCTTGGCTGTATGGCTGTAGGCGGAGCCGACGGAGGTGGAGCAGTAGCGTTTGTTGTATGCAACCAGTTGCCATATGAAGTCGCTGTTACGTCGCTCAGTGGTGGTGCTGCATTAACTGTTGTTGCACTTCTACTCGATGTGGTTGCACTTGAACTTGCTATGCGCGGCACTGGCCGCACTACTTGTGGTCATTTTACTGGCGCAGACAAAAAAGGTGCACGTGGCAACAAATTGTTTGTTGCATTCGAGAGCTGTCGCAAATGATTCGCTTGCACATATTGAAATGCAGAGGAACGCTCAAAATGTTGCGAAAGATAGAACTCGCCGAGTGAGTAGAGCCGTCGCTGATCGAAATGTTGAAATGGAAATACGGCAGCATTGTTGCTAGCAGCGCCAGCGCCACCAATGAAACGTGGTGTATATGGCTTTGGTGGCGCATAAATTGATGCTGGCTGTCGTTGCACTTGTGAAAGATTTGCATTGCTATTAAAAATTGGTGGATAGCCAGGCGCAGTCAGCCCGTGTCCATGTGTAAACGTATTTCCAACCGTAGCCGTTGCCGGATGTGTTTGATTCGTTTTGAACATTTCGAGTGTGCGTAGATTTTCGAGCATTTGATGTGAAGCCTGATGTTTCTTGAGATAGGCGTGCCTGTGTAAATTATTAAAAAAAAGAAAGAGAAATAAGAAAATATTTTTTAAATATTTTTTAATTTATGAGAAAATAAGAGAAATAAATAAAGTAAATAAACCTATACCCATGGTGTGTAGGCGAGCGGTCAAGAATTCTACCACAGCAGTTCCAGCTTGACCACATCCTTCAGGATGGGGTTGGTGCGCAGGAGTTGGTTTTACCGACTTTTTTTTAAATAGTTATTTTTAATCTTAAGGGTGTCCCTACTATGGATTTACGCGTCAAAAAAATAACGTATCTTTGGATGCCTTTTCTTATATTATGGTTTCATTTGACTAAGCTTACCACCAAAGTTCATATCAAATTCTTCGAAACATGCATACTCGGTTAAGATCAAAGTTCTATAAAGCACTGACTAAATCTGGTATCCCTGCATAGATCGTACGTCTCTGTATGATGTCGCTAGCAGACACCTAGACTGCTGTCAGGATCGGTAAAAATCTCTCCAACCCCTTTGATACCAAGAGAGGCTACAGACAAGGCGATGCATTGTCGAGCGACTTTTTTAATCTCATGATGGAATATATACTGAAACAATACTCAGTCGTTGACCTGACGAGCAATATTTTCTACAAAGACACTATGCCGCCGCTTATGCCGATGGCATAGACATAATCGGAAAAAATGACATTTAAAGAAAGTCTCGTCCAATGGGACTTAGTACTTGGTATCCACCCGCAGACATTCAACACGACGTGGACAGTCTTTGACGTTATAGAACTTTATCTTTGAGGCTGTAGAAAACTTCGTCTTCCTGGGCACAGATGCGAACCGCTTAGCAAATACGAAGACAGGCATTATCAGCGACTACAAGACGCTGAAAATGCCTGTCCTGATGTTTAGCGCTGAAGCATGGGTCATGTCAGAATCGTACAAGTGGGCGTCGGGCGTGTTTGAGAGGAAGATACTTCGGAGAATCTTTGCTTCAGTTAGAGTGGGAAATGACATCCGTATAAGCATGAACTCTAGCTGTACGAGCTGTATACTGACATCGTCATAGTCAGGAACATCCAATACAAAAGGCTGTCCTGGTCGCCTGTATCGGAAGGACCAGATCTTGAAAGACATCCGCAAGATCGGTATCCCAATTTTGTATCGACTAGTACTAGACTACAACCACTGGTGTGAAACCATACGGTTTAGACTTTGATCTGAATCCTAATATCATTTTTGCTTGGAAAAGGTGCTTAAGTCGACTTAAGCAAAAATTGAGATAAGAATACTACGCTGATCTTCATAACGAAAAGTACCTCCATGCAAAATTTGAATTATTTTTGACGATTTTTCAGGAAATTATAGACAAAGTAATTTTTGCTTAATCTCACATACAATTTCAAATTATTTTAAACTTAGAAAGTGCTCTCCTGCAAAACGGTAAAATCAGACTTAAACAGTTTTTCCTTTTTACCACAGATATATGCCATTTTCTTGTTCAGGGACAATTTGATGTAAAAACACCATTTATTGCAGCTTTTAAAAAAAAAAATCGATTCTCCAAGTCTCTGCCAACCAATTTCCCAATGTATAATGCTTGTAGGACACCTGACACGGTTTCTGGGGGAGATTTCCTCCAATTCCAAATCTTTCACATATTAAAAATGTATACCTCAACAAAAGCTTTAAAATTAAATCAATACATCCAAAAGTATCTTTAACTTTGTAGATAGATAGAAGTGGCTGAAGGGAATACCCATATTCTTCACACTTGCTGCAATGCATGGAATAGATTTATATAAATCCAGCCCAGTTTTAATTTAAACAAAAAAGAATATCTTCTTCTGCTTCGATTCATCCGAAGTAAATTGTGTTTTTTATATTTTTACAAGAGATTTCAAGAGGAAGGGGGAAGGAAGGAATAATTACCTGCGAAATGTTTTGCCGCACTGTGTACACGGGTAGATACCATCCAATGTAGACTCATCGCTTGTATGTTTATTGTGACCGTGACCAGTTACAATTCCAGCGTTCATCTGCTCACTATTCTGCCGCTTTTTGCCGCTGCCCGAACTATGAGTACCGCTGACGGCTGACGCTGACGCTGCTGCTGCCAACTCTGATTTTGGTTTATGCCAACGACGATGCGAAGCAAGATTTGCAGGACAATTAAAAACTTTCTCACATTCGGAACATTTATATTCGATGTGCACAATTCGCGGACAACGATGCTGCGCTAACATGAATGCATCATCATAGACAGTGCGACACAATTGACAAAGATAGGCGCCTATCTTATTATCAATGCTTGCCAATATGGCCTTTGCTTCCTCTGTAATCTCGACCACATTGAAAGCCGGATCAATGTCACCTTTACGCACCACAAGTTCCTCATCATCACGCAGTTTGCGTATAATGGTACCCGAAACAGGACTGATAGTCTCCTCATCCAATGCGGTATGTTTACGCAGCTTTGTTCGACGTCGTTCTGCTTTATGACTGCGCTGTGTATGCGTACGGTGCGTTGCATCCTTGGAGCTGGTTGTTGGCAGCTCGGTATTATGTAATGCCGTCATTTCTGTGCTGCCTTTTTTATAGTTTGTCAGATCCAAATAGATTTTCTCGCTGTCTGTTATGTCTCCAGGACATTTCGTCAGCCTTGGGGATGCTGTACTTTGAAAATCTCTATCGAAGAGCTTTGCCAGTCCGTCTACAGCTTGATTGTGCAATTCCTCATCGTCGTAGAGTAATTTGTCGCGTGTCAATACCTTCTCGTTCCGTGACAATTCCAATTCTAGTTGCTGACACTGTAAACGCAACGGATTTAACGCATCTTGAGCGTTGTCATCATCATCGTCGTCATTACTTAAGATGTCTACGTAAACTTCGTCCTCTTCATCGTCATTATTATTCGACGATTTTGTTTCATACGACTTCTCAAGCTGTCTGGCTTCTGTGGTCTCAAATTTTTCGCGTTGGTACTCAAACTCTTTTCTTCTTGTTCTATTTTCTCTAACGTCATTTTCATTGATGCCCACAACAATGTCCGCATCTGTTGTTTCATTGTCTTCTTCCGAGTCCTCTTCCATTCCATGTTCAATTCCACCGTAGTCATGTGAACTGACAAGTGTTTCATCTTCGTCCTCGGTCAACACAATTGTCTCGTCACTGTCCACGCTGTATACGCTTTGTGGCTCTTCTTCTTCTCGTTGCACGCTCGATTGACTCGTTGGAATTTGCTCAAAGTCAATTTTCCTTGAAAATGATGAAGAGGACTCGTGTAAATTGCTTTTGTTGTTGTTGTTGTTGCCAGTGTATTCTGGGCTGCAATTTTCTAACGATGTCAACGACGCTGGTTGTGGTGGTAGAGCTGGTGGTGGGGGTGGTGGCATATCAAAACGCATTGCATAGCTGAGTTCATTGTGGAAATAATTTGATGTTGTGCTGCCTGTTCCTGTTAATTGTTGCTCGATATTTCCATTTCTATGTTGTGGCGCATCCATTGGTACATGTGGTCGCCACAAATAATTTGTTGATTCCTCAGCAGTGGACATTAATCTTGTTCGCTTGCGCGGTGGTGAAGGCGTAGATGGTGGCGTAATTGGTATAATACTTGCCGCGCGCAATGATAGATCCAGCGGCGATAATAGTGATGAAATCGATGCCACCGTACGTAAATGTTCACTTTCAATGCTGCCGCTACTGCTGCCGCTGATGAACTGTGGAAAGGTTACGCTGATAGCGGGCAAAGAAATGCGCTGCTGGTGCTGCTGCTGCTGACACTCGACGTAATGTGAATTAAGCATTTTCCAATTGTTTATCTAAAGGAAAAATTATTTTGAATTGATTTTTATTGTTGCAATACATTTTCATCGAAATTAATAAATTTAAAAACAAGAAAAAAGTTAACTTCGGTTGGACCGAAGTTTATACACCTGTTACACATCATTTGACGTGGTAAACAAATTAAAAATATTCTTAAAAATTTAGAAATTCGCGGTCCGATTTGAACAAATTATAAGCTGAAGATTTGACATGGT
Source organism: Leucophenga varia (assembly GCA_018903435.1). Lineage (NCBI taxonomy): Eukaryota > Metazoa > Arthropoda > Insecta > Diptera > Drosophilidae > Leucophenga > Leucophenga varia. The sequence continues at coordinate 541,917 of JAEIFJ010002763.1, forward strand.
ATAAGAAGCATTTGTACTATATTTAAAGCCAAGCGCTTTATAAATACATAAGAACTTGACAGAATGTTGTATGTATGCTTGGCCATCATTACATGGTGACCAAAAATAAAAGGAGAAAATCGTCCAAAATTGGTACGAAACAGAGTTGTGAAATCATCCTGAATACTTAAATGACCCTTATAAATCTGCAAACCCTGGCTTCGTTATTAATGATGAGACTGCATTGGTGAGTGCTATAGAGCAACGATTGGTGTCAAACAATCGATTTACTGAAGGAATTATTGGGCCGTCACATTATTTGGCCAGTCAATTGATCAATGAGATTGTGCGCTTTTGGATATTTTATTTATCTGAGGTGACCTGATGCGATTTTATTCTGCAAACAAATCTGTAATTTTAAATGACTTGGATGTCAAAAAATTGGACTTTCAAATTGTACCAAAACCCGAATCAGTCGTAGAACCCAATTTTCAATAAATCAAATTTTCGGTGCAAAATTATACAATTAGAATTTTTATTTGAAGTTAGAAAAATGTTTGACTCATGCGAATGTGAAGCCCTGCCGAAATTTTCGAAGATGGATTGCTGTAATGTACATGGTTATATAATATCCAAGATGAAGGAAATATTTAATGAAACCTGGTTCCATATTTGAGCTCTATTAACTGAATATTAGACACTGATCTAGACAGCAAATGAAAAAACCTAACAGAGGGTTTACATTAGAGATGGGCGTCGGGCGGGAATCCCGCGGAATCCCGCTCAATCCCGAAAAAAACTTTCGGGTCCCGAAATTTTTTGTCGGGATTGGGCGGGATCGGGAAACTTTAAAATTTTCGAGAGTTTTCGGGATAGTCGAGCTATCCTCCCGAACTTTTAAAAGTTTCCCGATCCCGCCCCGATCCCGATCCCGCCCGCGGGACCCGCGGGATTCCCGCCCGACGCCCATCTCTAGTTTACATCACAATGAATTTCTGTACGAGAATATTTTTTTGTAAATAATCATTTGAAGCTTCAATACCCGTGACACGATATTTACTTCTAAAATAAGAATTTTTACAATTTCAAAATAAATTGCTTTATAAATAAACATTTTGCGTATAAAAATCGAAAATGTGTGGTAGATTTGTATTGGGGGTTATATTCTATAGCGATCCTATATATATAATAATTGTTTTTACAATGTATGAAATACATAAATCCCTTGTTAAATCATAAATTATTTTTTTTATAAAACTCAAAAGTTGGAGGTAGATATGTATGGGGGCTATATACCATTGTACCCCTTCCTTATCCAAGGGTCATTTCCAGAAATGTTTTTTTTTCTTATCTATACTAATATTATAAAGAGGAAAAGTTTGATTTTTTGTTTGTTTGTTTGTTTGAAATGAATAGGCTCCGAAACTACTGAACCGAATTCTTTCACCGTTGGCAAGCTACACTATTCCCAAGTGACATAGGCTATGCTATTTTGGAAAATTTTGACCGGGGCCTAATGGGGGCCTTGAAACTGGAAAAGCCAAATATTTGGATCAAAAAGACGTTAACAAATTTATTTATATTTGTATTTTTTTTTAAGAATTCAGGTGAGCAACAAGTCGGGATTTTGGAAAATTTTGAACCGGGTCCTAATGGGGGCCTTGAAACCGGAAAAACCATATCTTTGGAATGAATAGACGTAGAGACTTAAAACAGGGCTCATTTGAAAGATGGTTTAAAAACCTTTTTTGGCGTTCAAGGTGTACAAGGGATTCCCGAAATTTGGACCTGGGACCCATATGTCGACCCAATATAGATTTTTTGACCAATTTTTTTTTATTACAGGTGAGCACTTAGACGGGATTTTAGAAAATTTTGACCCGGGGCCTTATGGGAGCCTTGAAAAAAGTCACATCTTTGGATTGCATAGACGTAGAGACTTGAAACTGGGCGCATTTGTCGTGTTTAGGGAATTTTTAGAACAATTTATATTTAGCCACCAAATAGAAGCAAAAAAAAAAAAAAGAGAGCAAAGCCGCGGGTACATGCTAGCTTCACATAAATCGCTTCATAAATAAATTATCTTTCATATAAAAATATATAAAAAAATTGTGTATGGGCGTGTGTATTTGCTTTTAACACTTTAACTGCTTAGGGCTGAGAAAAGCTTAAGCTTTAACTTTCAAGAATATATACAGTTTATGGCGTCTATATGTATCCTTTATTGAATTACAAACTTTCAAAAAACGGATCAGGAGAGTCTAAGTTTCAAATTTGGCATACAGCAAGACAGACGGGCGGATAGACAGATATAGCTAAAGCGAGTCTCCTTTCAATTCTTATGGGTCTGTCATACCACCATTTGCTTGTTACAACCATTTGCACAAACTTAATACGTATACACTTTTAGGATATAAACAAGAGAATAAGGATCCCCGGCAAAATATTGTCCAGCGTCCCATAGTACTTTATATAATTTGGATGTGAAATTGTGACGAATACATTGATCACCATTTATATTGTAAGTCGCGTGTAATTTTAGCAGTTCAAATTAATTATTCCAGAAGACTGGTTCGTTTTAAGTAAAATACGCATTTGTACTCTCCCCAAAAATATTGCATCCAACGAAAGATCATATAAATCTGTTCAAAATAATTTGTTGTGTTACCTTAAAGCACTTTGAAGATTGTTTTTCTGAAGCTATTTTGATTTCAAATTTTGAGTACACATTTCGTTTTTACCGAAAAAAAAAAAACTTCATTTCATACTCGTATATGTAACTTTCTATAAAAATTACAACAAAGGACTATTTTTTTTTGTTCAAAGTTTTTTTTTTTTGAATCTCAGATTTTTTAATTATATAGAAAAAAATTATACTTTGCCACAAAGAAAAGTTTTCTATTTTCACTCACAATTTTCACAAAAAACGCACTTCAGCACAATAATAATTGCTTAATTTTTCACATAAACATGCAAATCCTTGGCCAATTTTCTGGTGCGTCAAAATGTAAATCTTAACTCTACGCCAAAAATTAATAAAATTGAATTCAAAATTTTTCTTTAACACGCGCGCGCGTAACGCATAAACCGTTCTGTAAAGCGTTCTGTAAAGCGTCACGCAGAACTACTCGCACGCGTCAATCGAACTCGACTAACTGAATGAATGAGTGACAGGACAGATTGACTTGAGAAATATTGGGTTTAACATTTCACGTTCGGTCACCTGTCGCAATGTTTTTATTTGAAATTAGTTTTGCTTTCGTCGTCGTTCTCGTATTCATGCCGAAGCTTAAGAAGACACGAAACACCCACCACCACCACCACTACGAATTCGAAACAACCCACACACTCACTCCATATTTCGAGGACGTTTCTTTTGAAAAAGGTATTGGCATCTGGTAACGAAACGTTTGCCTTTTCACTCGCACATCATTGTTGTACTTGTTGCGTGCCAGAGCTAAACTGAAATCCTTCAGTGCTTTTACTGGATTCGTTCGTACGGCATAGCGCAACATCATCCCCTCGAAGAAGAAGCGCTAGTATCATCCCAACCCCAGACCACTCGGTTATGAAAAATTTGGGTAAAGCGCATGCGCTGACACGCCTACAGCAAAACAAAGCTTAGCAGCTTCAATGCTGCACGTTAATGGATACCGTTGGCACGCAGCATATTGCATTGGATGAACTGGACGATATTACGGATGAGTTGAGCTATATACGGACACGCCCCTTCGGTACGCTATCGGTCAGTATCTATATTCATTGTGTGTGTGTGTGTTTTATTGACTTCTTACAATGCATCCTATTTCCATGGGAGAATGCAATGCTTTTGAATTGTAAATGAAAAATTTCAATGCAGCTTGTTGGCATTTGGCTGCCTTTGGCATGTTTCCAAAGGGGTTAGCTTTGTTGAAAGTTCGGCCCAAAATGGGGGGCACAGTGACAAGATAGTGTTTATGGCCAACGAGGCGAGCGCATCGATTTGTATAAAATTTTTTTTTTTTTGAATTTTCTTTTTTTTTTTTTTTTTTTTTGTTTGTTTGTGTTGTGGGTTGGCCTACTGCTGCCCTCGGCTCATTCCGACTTCATTTATATATGTTGCGGCATATTCTCATTCCTCGTTGCTACTGTGCCAGTAGCGACATTTTCCATTTCAATCCAAAGGATTCTTTTTCTTGTGGTTTTAAAATTTTAATGCTCCGGCATACTTTGATGTCAACGAAATTTCAAAATGGCGTCGCTGCTGCGGGAATTTGTTTGAGGTAAACGAAGTATGATGGATTTTGGCAACTGAAAAGCAGGATTAAGTTGCTTTTTAGATTTTGAATGTAAAAAGTATGTAAAAGAGAAAATCGTTGTAATGGAAGTGTCAGAATTTAGTTATTTTTGAATTTATAAAAAAAAATAGTACTTTTAAAAATGGAATGATTAAATTGAAAAAGAAATAAGGAAGTATCGTACGTTAACGTTGGTAGAACCAAAGCTTTTATGCCTTTCCTACTCTGTTAAAAGTACAAAAGTTTTAGGCCTGTAGTTTCGAAAAGGTTTTAGAAATTTAAAATTTATGAAAAAAAAAAAATATTAAACTGACTAACAATGAGTAGAGAAGTGACCAACAATACTCCTTCAACAATTGGTCAAAAAATACGTTTTAATTTTCTATAAAGTCGAGTCATTTAGCTTGATACACATACAACTAGTCCAGCGTTTTTCCATTGTTTTTAGCCTTTCCAAGCTTTGAAGAGTACAAATCGGTCGATTTTGCTTCAACCAGTCTAACAGTACTAAGTAATAATTTAGGACGCGTAAAACCCAAACTCTTTGGTCCACGTTCGAACGTAGGAGTCCACTGCTTTGGCTGTTTATTAGTCTTTTATGTGTTGTACTTAGTTTCTATACTAGGTGGGGTGGAAAGTAACCTCCTTCGGAATAAAAAAATATTTTTTAAATGTTTTTTTTATTTGTACTCAATGTTGTAATCTTTTAGCTCAAATACACTTATTCCAGCGATTTTCCAACTTCTTGATCCCGTCCGAAAAGTAATTTTACGGAAGGTCTGCAAAATTCTCCTCCGCGGTGTCGAAGATTTCCTCGCGTGAGCTGATTTTTTTTATTGATGAGCCATCTTTTGAGGTTTGGAAAGAGATAATAGGCAGCCAAATCGGTGCACGAGAAAATACTTAATTTTTTCCGCTATATGTGAGGTTGTTTTGCATCGCTTTCGGCCTTCAATAGCTCAAATAATGCACAGCACTACTTGTTGTTAATAGTTTTTCCTTTTTCGAGGTAGTCCACGAAGAGTATGTCATGACAATTTCAGAACACCGATGTCGAACCTTTCCGACCCGGGTATTCATGTTTTCTGGTGTGTAATAGTGAATCCAGGTTTCATCAACAGTTACCAATCGGCGCCAAAAGACCGCCCGATTCTGCATCAGCAAGTCCAAACACTCTTTTTGAAGTGCTCTCGTAAAATCGTTTTTGTCCATACTCAACATAATGGGAAACACGTCAACAACAATCAACTGTGAAAAACCAAACTAATGGCAGTATTGCACTGAAATGTGGCATATCTGCCTAAATATGAACGGACTACAAGGCACTATAACCTTTTTATACCCTGTACCCAAAGGGTTAAAGGGTATATTAAGCTTATGCGAATGTATGTAACAGACAGAAGGAGGCAAGATAGACCCTATAAAGTATATATATTCTTGATCAGCATTGGAAGGGGAGTCGAACTAGCTTTGTCTGTCTGTCCGTCTGTCCGTCCGTCTGTCATGCTGTCTGCCGTATGAAAACGATTATTTCGGAGACTATAAAAGGTAGAGCTTTCAAAATTGAAATTTAGACTCTCCTAGGCCGTCAAGTGTGCACTTACAAACGGTTTTTCTCTAGACCCATTTTATGGGGTACCCCCATACAAATGTACCCCAAAATTTTGGGTTTTTGCATAAAAACGTCATTGTTTTTTATTCTAGGAAGTTTAAATTCAGCAAAAATTATGTTTATGATAGTCCCAATAAAATATCCCAATATGGATAGGACCAACAAAATTTTAGGTAAAGCTCCCATACAAATTTACCCCAAAATTTTGGGTTTTTACATAAAAACGTCATTGTTTTTTATTCTAGAAAATTTAAATTTAGTATAAAATATGTCTATGATAGTCCCAATAAAATATCCCAATATGGGTAGGACCAACTAAATTTTAGGTATAGCCCCCATACAAATTTACCCCAAAATTTTGGATTTTTACATAAAAACGCCGTTGTTTTTTTATTCTAGAAAATTTAAATTTAGTATAAATTATGTCTATGACAGTCCCAATGAAATAGACCAATATGGGTAGGTCCAACAAAATTTTAGGTATAACCCCATTCAAAGATATACTCGATTTCTTAAGTTTTTCTATGAAAATTAAATTCAATGATGTATGGTAGTCAAATAGAACCTAACTTAAGGTACATATAGATTGGGTACAGGGTATCTTCAGTCGAGCATACTCGACTTCAGCGTTCTTTCTTGTTTACAGTATATAATAGTAAAAATATTTAATAGTAATAGTAAAATATATTATAGTATAAAATATTTCTATGACTTTGAACTTTGAAACCATTCAACCGATGTGTCGCAAACCGGTTTATTTCGAAAGGCACTAATGAAAGGATGTTTCAAGACCACTAAAATAATGTGTTAGGTAATTTCGGTCCATTCAAAAAGTCAATTTTTGATTTTTCCAAACAAACATTTTTTCAATTACTCGCAAATATACATTGAATTGACAAGGGTCACCGATATTTTATTGATCCTACCCATATTGGGATATTTCGTTGTGACTATCATAGGTACACTAAACTTATCGTTTTTAGATTAAAAACCAAATAAGTTTTATTCAAAAAATTAAAATTTTGGGTAGGTTTCTACGTGTAAGAGACCGACATATCAAAGTCTAAGCTTCAATTATGGTGGCTTTATCTCTTATAGTCTCTGAAATCATCATCATACGGCAAACAGCAGGACAGAGGGACAGTAAGGCATAGGATCTATGAAGCCTCTTATATGCATTTGAACAAAGTTTTAACCTTCGGGTACAGGGTAAAAAACAAAGAGTACAAAAAATGCCACCGAAAAGAGCTCCAATATCCAAAAAAGACAGTAGCTGTGTAAAGGAGCCGAAAGAGCAGCCAAAATGCCCGTACAACGTGTTTGGCAAAGAGCAGAAGAGCATTAAAAACACCAGAATCGCTGGTAAAAAATAAAAAAAGTTCTTGAAAAGCTTAAAATTTTAGTATAGGTTTCAGCGGGTACAACTTAAAATTGATAGTAGTAAAATACGTTAATAAGTAATAATTTAATAATTTTATGGTATCTTTCGAGGGTTCTGAACAATCTAAGTTCAATTAAATAAATAACATTGAGATATGTAGAAATATGATATATAGTAAACTTCTTCTCCCTTCTGACAACCACGCACTCATTGAAAACTTTTAGATATTTATCTATTTTTGTGTTATAAATTTAATAAAATATTGAATATACAAATTCATTACTTGTATTGATATCAATACTTAACATCAGTTTTATGCAACATTTGCTGTCTTATCTGTGTGCTGATCCCATTAAATCACCCTCAAAACTGATCAATGTCTATGAAAAAACCACAAACACACGCTACAAGTGTATCAGTCTAATTAAGAGCCCATTACCCACCCTCTACACACTGACAGAATGTCCTCTGAGAGATGTAAACAAATCTTGCACACAGCACCCAAACGTTTACAAATCATAAAAGTGGAATAAACAGAAACCGAGCGAAATCTTTTGAAGGATGCCTGTGGTGTGAGTGGTGAATACGCGACATACGTTGATTTCCTGCGGTATTTTAGCCCACGGCAGTGACTGGCATAACCGCAACAGCAGCAGTAGCAGTAGCTGTGTAACTTGACACCTCAATACAGAGCGTAGGTACAGCTACCTTAAAAAGATTCTGGGGTGAGTTTAATACGCGCAATTAGCGCACTGTCTACAGTATTTAAATCACATATTTTAAGAATTCTCTTTTTCATTCGCGTTAATAATTACGCGTTTTAAATGTGTCAGAAACATTGATAAACGGCCAAGAAGTTTTCAAACTGCGGCCAATTAGCTTAAAAAAAAATAAAAAAGAAGTCAACAAAAGTCAGAAGTCTTACAAAGCAACCGCAATAATGAAGAAATGGTAACGATGCTTTTAAACCTGTTGACCTGTGTTGAGCTTAATGATGTAGTCAACTAAACTTAAGTAAAAGAAAAGTATCTCAACATTATTGTGTATCTTTTGTATCTTTTGTTCTCGTTAAGTTGTGGAAAAATTGCGCTAATGCCGCAAGATAAAAAAAAAAAAAACTTAATGCCAACTTCATCGTTACGCCACAGTGAGAATTTAATTTTCCAACAAGATTTTAGTTTCAACAATGTTGCTGCTGCTGCATTTAAGAATTTTATTGAAGCTATCGTCCTTGGCTTGGTTTGTCCTGTTTAAGTTTTCATTTGACTTCCGCTTATTTCAAGTCAGTGGGCCACTGTATGTATGTATTCGTGTATCTTTTGCTGTTGCTCGGCAACAGTTTTCGTTCATCAAATTGTTGTTGCTTGGCTGCTGCTGCTGTTGGGTGCTAAAGGACCAGAATAGTCCATGAATGCATTTGCCACTTAATTTGGTTATGCGCTGCACAAAAGTTAATAATTACATTCCTGTTTGTTAGCCGTGATTGTGTGCGCGCTGACTGACGGCAACTGATACTGACACAAGAATATCTGTGCGATGCGCTTCTATTTAGTAAGCCCACTCTTTGTCCACATTCTCCATAACTTCTCTATCTTTTGCTTGTTTGAAGTGTTGAACAATTTTTATGAATGCTTTTGATTTAATTAAATTGCGCAGCTAATTATTATACTCTGTTTTCAATTTTTTTTTTTTTTGTTTTTAATTTAGCAAAATGTTTAAACATCGAAGTAAATTAAAATACTTTTACAGTGATAAATCTACAATGAATAAAATAGATATAACTAAAAGAGAAAGTTGAAGTCAGTTCCTGAAAGTTCTTATCAAAACAAGTCAAACCCCAATTTGAGTTCTCTAGTCTAGCTCGTATTTGCGTTAGATCGTACCTGTTATTATTTTCGGGATTTTTATTCCAATTGGGTAAATGAAAACGTATTTTACGCGATGGTCGAGGTGTGTTCAAACATTATCGCGAATTTTGAATTTTCGCGGGTTACGTATATTCGAATTTCGATTCTTTTGTGGCGTTATGTTGGTACTCATGTCTCTCACTTATGCCGACAAGCTCGGCTATTTTGAATGTTCACTTAATTGATGACAGCTGCTTTGCTTGCACGTGTTTTGGATCGTCTTCGATTTTTACCTATTCAAAAAAATGGATCAAAGAACCTTTATCAAATTTTTTTTTCTGATTGGAATAAATGGAATAAAAATGTTGAAGAAGGCTTATGGGGACCGAGCTGTACCAAAATCAACAACATTTGATTGGTATAAATTGTTGAAAGAAGGTTGCGAACGTGTTGAAGACGAAGAGCTCCCTGATCAACCATTGACCTTAACGGACGATGCTTACATCCAAAAAGTAAAAGAATTAGTGCTTGCACACCGTCGATTAACTATGAGATACATTGCTGAGGAAATTGGCGTATCGAAAGGATCATTTAATACAATTTTGAAGGATGTTTTGGGCCTCAAACGTGTCAAGTCTCGGTTGGTACCAAAAATGATGATTTTTTTTAAAAACTGTACTGATTTTTCGTGACTTCTTTTGCCAAAAATCCAACCAATATCGTTCCGCAACCACCGTATTCGCTTGATTTGGCACCGTGTGACTTCTGGCTATTCCCAAAACTCAAGAGACCACTCCGGGGAACGCGTTTCGAGTCGATTGAGGAGATAAAAGCTAAATCGAAGAAGGCGCTGATGGCTATACCGGAAAGGGACTATTTGAAATGTTTCGAGGATTGGAAAAAACTTTGGCATAGGTGTATTTTATCGGGAGGGGATTACTTTAAAGGGGACAAAATAGATATTCATGAATAAATAAATAATTTAAAAAAAGAAACACAAAATATACGATACTTTTTGAACACACCTCGTATGTTGCAATTGCTTGTACTCCACTATGAGTGCAGCCGTCTAATCACTTGGAAGGATCAGTTTGACAATGTTTTCACTAGAGACTAAGGAGCAGTTAAAGCAGTGAACTTCTTCGGGTAAAGTTCAATGTGGATCTTTTGACCAACAGTTTTGTTAGGATGTGTACGCAATGTCAATCACATTGACCAATTTTTTAATGTATTTTGGATCGCTAACTCGAATCAGAACTCGAAATTCAAAGCTTTTTTTCTAACCTAAAAACACTGATTATTGTTTGAATATATTTTCTGCAAATCACTTTTATAATAATCAGAAAGTTGCTAGGCATAAAATACCTGTCGAATAGTCTCTAAGTAATAGTTTGTAAAATTCACTTTTGGACACCAGGATCGTATTCATCGCAAAAAAAAAAAAAAATAAAACAACGTCGGAAACCAGTCTCATAGCAAAAAAAAATTTTAAGGCATATAATTGCAATTCAATCGAAATCACTAGACCATTAAGGGTTAACTCCCTTTTATTCAAAATTTGTCCGTTTTTTAACTTTCCTAAATGGTTTTTGTAGTATCAGATTCAAGCTTTAATTAAAGTGAAAGCTGCTTACACGTCTGGTTTTCGAGAAAATTAGGAGTAAATACCTAAAAGCTCGAAAACCTTACGTGATGGGCACTTTTTGGCACCAGAATCAGGGGTGTCGAACTAGCTATGTCTGTCTGTCCGTTCGTCTGATTGTCTATCTGTCATGCTGTCTGCCGTATGAGAGAGATTATCTCGGAGACCATTAGAGATAGATTCACCATATTTTAAACTTTTCTCTAAACCCATTTTAGGGGTATCCCGAATATAAATGTTTTACAAAATTTTGGGTTTTGTATAAAAACATATTTTTTTTTTATTCTAGGAAGTCTAAATTTAGATTATATTATGCCTATGATAGTCCCAATGAATATCCCAATATGGGTGGGATCAGAACAAATTTTAGGTATCGCACCCATACAAAATATAACCCATTTTTTAAGTTTTTGCATGAAAATCCAATGGAATTGGGGAATTGTATCAAGATAGAACATAACTAAAGGTACATTAAGATTGGTTACAGGGTATCTTACTCGACTTCAGCGTGCTTTATTTTTTTATTAAGTATATGTAAACTAAATTCACAATAAATCCAGTGCACATAACCCTTTAAGTTATCGTTCTCTTTGTTTCTGAATTTAATCTGTTTTAATTGCAAATTTATTTTTTAAATCGGTATACAACAACACACACATATCAAACACCAACAAATACATGGCCACCACTTCGATGCACCACTTCCATTCCCAAAGTGCACTTGATGACCTTTAATAAGAACCTACGCGTTCATTTAATTAGCGCTTACCCGTCTAGGTTCAATCTTAACCAATGCCTTAGTCGGCATACAGCTGTAGGCGATTGTTTTAATTGATATGGCATGAAACTATGCTCCTGTATATATATAATGTATATCCTGATGCCGTTCAAGCATTTGAGCGATGCAATTCATATGCAAATTTTTACTTTAATTACAAAACTGTGAAAATGCTGCATTTGCGTATTCGTGTTTTTAATTACTCACGCGTCACACACTCACACACACACACACACACGCTCAATTATCCAACAACAAAATATTGTACATTTCATTCAACATTCAAGGATTTTATAGTCAGTTCCAAAGAAGAAAAACTTTATAAAACTACAACGAAATGTAATGTAAATGCAAGGAGCTGAATACGTGTAATGTGCTATGTGAGTGTACGACTTTTTCAATTTTATTTTATTTCAAAGTTGAAAAAATTGAATTTGTTGCGCATAGCAAAAATCGATTTTGATTGATTCAATTTCGCATGTGATAACATTTATCAGACAAAAAAAAATTCTATATTTTTTACAATGAAAGGAAATAGGCTTTGTGTGCACGCGTAGCGCACTCAATTTTTTTGCAAAAGCATTGAAATTTAAATAGTTCAAACTTAAAAATTTCATAATCACCTATATTATTATATCATTTTATTACATACAATACTAGTCGAATTACCAGGGCTTGCATGGGTGTCGCAAAAAGATATTTTCAAATATTTTTGTGTCACCAACCAGCTATATGCACCGCCTATTTTTTCCAATCAATCATACTTTTCACGCTCTCCACCTATTATTCGTATTCAGAAAAATATTCTTTCCGGTTCTTGCAACATATATAAAAAAGGGCTAGGCTTATTTTAATTGAAGTATATCTACCAAATGTCTCAGGGTCTAAAAATGTTAGTTTTTGGATAAAACTGTTAAAATTTAAAGATGGCGACTTAAATTAAAAAGGGTTACTTGTGCTTATTTTCAGATAAAATTTCAATTTCTCTTTTTACATCAAAAACAACATTTTTGGATCCTCAGAACTTTACATTCGTCACTTTTTGAGCCATTTACAAATAAATAAAAAAAGTGGCGAGAGTAAAGTTCGTAGAGCCCCAAAATTTTAGTTTTAATGTAAAATGAAAAGATTAAAAGTTTTAGTCATATCAGAGAATATCGAGAGATGGCGTTTTTATCTGAAAATTGTTTTTGTCTTCATAAATATGCCGAACCGTAATGTATATCACTTTTCTATATCAAATATTTGAAAAAAAAAACATGTCTAATTTTTTTTTATATCGTTTATATGAGGCCACGCCACGACCACCTATCCAAATAATTATATTCTTTCCGACCCTAGCATCATGAACACCGAATTTATTTAATCTTGTTCAATTCAAAATATGATTCATTTTTTGGGATCGCTTAAATGGGGTCACGGTTACCGCCCATTTCTTCCACTTTCCTGATCTAAGCATAATATCACGTATACTGAATTTCACATCTCGAGTACAAATTTTTATAAAAATACGATGCATTTTTATATCGATACTATGAGAGCCTCGCCCACTGCCCATTTTTATCCTGTCTTTCAAGTTGGACCAAAAAATACCTATTCACAAAATTTGATTAAAATGGGTTGTATGGTTTCGGAGCCTATTGGAAACGAACATTGTGACATGAGATTTTTATTTAAGAGATTAAAAAGCAGCCCGACTGTGTCAACTTTATTGATATCTTTAAAGAATGTCTTCACGGTTGGGCTCCTGAGAAGTTCATAGTTAAAATTTTCCGTATGGAAATATTCAAGATTATTTTTATTTTCGTTACGGAAATCTGACAGTCCATTTGTCCATTTTTCCAAAACCCTATCATTAATTACCACGATATGTTTAATTTTTTTACTGTATCCATGTATAAAATTTCAAGCTTACAGAAAGCGATGGGACCTTACAAAACATTTTAGAGCCTGAAGCGGACCAATGACTAAATATAAAAGAATTCTCAGAAACACCTTAAAAAAATTTATTTTCTCTACACATATAAAAATTCATGTCTATTTTTTGCTGCTGTATGATTGTTATAGTTCTTACGGGGGTACTTAAATCAGGTCTAAAATTTTTATATCGTAATATAAATTTAATAAAACCCAATAAATCCCAAATTTCTAACAAAGAACTTGCTCAAGTTAAGAAAGATCTTGTCTGCCAGGTGAACGGCTCTCTTTTATTTTTATGAGAAACTTTAAGTCTCACAAAAATATCAAAAGTAGCGCACTAATTCAGTAGTTATTGGCATTTGTGATAAGTTAAGCTTCAGCAAAAACTTCAAGAGTCGAATTTTATTGACAGAAAAATTTCAAAAAGGAAAAAATGTAGAATAACTTTGCCACTTGCGTTAGACAAAAAAAAAAAAAAATCGTACAAAGTGAAAGCTAATCAAAATTTTTCCAGATAAAAAGGTGACAAATTGAATTTGTAAAGGTCACACATAAGTGTCACTTACGAAACGAAAACGTAAAGTAACAAAACACAAAGTTAAAATATTGGCAACGACCCTTCTGACGCTGCAAAATGAAAGAAAGAAAGAAACAAACCCCTGCCAAAGTGCTTAGCCTGGGTAAAGATTTGCGGATTGCAAAGTATTAACGAATTTCCAAATTGAAATTTTACTTTTCTCTTTTATACCCTGTACCCAAAGGGTAAAGGGTATATTAAGTTTGTGCGAATGTATGTAACAGACAGAAGGAGGCAAGATAGACCCTATAAAGTATATATATTCTTGATCAGCATTGGAAGGGGAGTCGAATTAGCTTTGTCTGTCTGTCCGTCCGTCCGTCCGTCCGTCTGTCCGTCTGTCCGTCTGTCATGCTGTCTGCCGTATGAAAACGATTATTTCGGAGACTATAAGAGGTAGAGCTTTCAAAATTGAAACTTAAACTCTCCTAGGCCGTCAAGTGTGCACTTACAAACGGTTTTTCTCTAGACCCATTTTAAGGGGTACCCCCCCATACAAATGTACCCCAAAATTTTTGGGTTTTTGCATAAAAACGTCATTGTTTTTTATTCTAGGAAGTTCAAATTAAGTAAAAATTATGTCTATGATAGTCCCAATAAAATATCCCAATATGGTTGGGACCAACAAAATTTTAGGTATAGCCCCCATACAAATTTACCCCAAAATATTGGGTTTTTACATAAAAACGTCATTGCTTTTTTATTCTAGAAAATTTGAATTTTGTATAAATTATGTCTATGATAGTCCCAATGAAATAGACCAATATGGGTAGGCCCAACAAAATTTTAGGTATAAACCCAATCAAAGATATACCCGATTTTTTAAGTTTTTCTATGAAAATCCAATTCAATGATGTATGGTAGTCAAATAGAACCTAACTTAAGATACATATAGATTGGGTACAGGGTATCTTGTAGTCGAGCATACTCGACTTCAGCGTTCTTTCTTGTTTTTTTTTACATTAAATCTAATTTAAAATGCGATATAAATATATTTGAAGATATATTAGGCGGCCACTAAGAAATGAATATTCGAATAGGTAATGTAGTTTGGCTAACACAATGCTTCAATCTCGGCGGCAATTCGTAAGCTGTGATGCGATGAGAACGGGTTTGGGTAATTGCGCGGAACAAGCATTTTATTAAAATCCATTAAAATATCGAATTACGTCTATTAAAAACTGGAAACATGGTAAGGGTTAGCTGGCTGTAATAATTTATAGAATGGCTTAAAGTATTTTATATATGTTATTCAAATTTTAGTATTCGAATAAAATAATGCATGAAAATTATAATTGTGGTTACATCTGAATGTTAGTTTATCTATTAATAATCTCCATAATTCTCATTGAGCATATTGTTTTTCTATTAATTACAGAAATTACCAATTCAATACAAAAGAAAACATATTTGGAGCAAATCATTCTACTTATATGCTACATAGTAGTTACTTTAGGTCTATTATCTGCCGATTAGCGTGCATATGGCTTCTTTATGACAAATTATGTGCAAGGTTCGTATTAAAAGTTTCGAATAATAAATTGTAATAGAAAATCAATTTAAACAAAATTTAGTATGAACAGGTATTATCAGTTTGTCGGAAAGTTTTAATGCTAGATCAGCTTGAGGAGAAGAGTCGATATGTTGTAGCTATTGTAAATATTGTTCTAAAACTTTAAATTTTTTTCCTAGGATCTGAGTAATTTTTATGTTAAATCCATATATATCACGCCCACTTTTAAATACTATACAAGCGCTTCATATACCAAGCCAAATCTTCAGTATAAAATGGGTTGAGATCAGACCACAAATAGCTTTAGAATATTAATTTGTAAGATTAAAATTTTTGACCAAAGAATAAAATGTGTGTCTGCTTTAGTCAACTCGATCAGAACATTCATAGAGCCAATTTTCGAATCTCTAAAGCGCCACAATTTCGACAAATATTTTATAAGAACATGGACTGGGTTTTTCAATAGTTCGTGTCGGATTGGACTTTGGTTTCTTTTTTAATAATTTTCCTGTCAGGTCAGGCCTTCACGGACTAACCCCATAACTAACACCTTTACTATATCAAGAAATAGCTGCCGACAGTAAAATCGTATAATTTGACAACTTTTAACCTAAAAATACTATACACGATTTGAGAGGTTATCGGTGTTTTTTTTTTGCTTAAGACGATCAAGTACTGTCAAAAATTAGAGTTTCTAACTACTTAAACGTACATCGGCTCTAAAACCGACTATTTTAACCAAAACAGTTCATTTTGGTTTTTGTAGATCCTCTTTCCTCTTTTTCAAAGTCGAATATCTTTGGTTCTGATGGTCTGATCGTCATGAATATAACATTAAAAAATTATTTTTGGTAGTTTTTGAACTGCTATAAAACGATGTGATAAAAACCTGTAAGAATGCTTAACTGTATGTGTAAGCTTGAACCTTAAACTTTAAAGCTCAAAAGCAATCCTTTCTTTTGGGCACCAGAAATTATTTCATATAAAAAAAACATGTTGCCCTGTGTTATTTTTTATGTGGAAACTATGTTTTAGGTATTTTGACTGGAATGCGGAACGATAGCACTATCGGCACTAACGACTTTGGAACTATCGAGCTATCTCACTATTGAGTCATTGATACTGTTCGACAGAGTCATCGATTGTTCGGCTAATAAAAAATTATTGAGGTGTAAGATTTTCATTGACATATATAATTTACTCAGTGGATGGGACTTTCGTAGACTATCGATAGTTTAAAAACAAAAATTATCGACTATCGATGGTTTTAAGAAAACTATCGTCGACTATCGATAGTTCTCCACCTCTAATTTACACTTAATTTAGACTTTCGAGAATAAGAAACAAACCCAAAATTTTGGAGTACAATTGTATGGGTGGTACCATTTAAAATGGGGTTAGAGAAAACCCGTTTGTAAGTACAAACTTGATGGCGTAGAAGAGTCTACATTTCAAATATGGAAGCTCCATCTTTTATAGTCTCCGAGATAATCGTTTTCTTACGACAGACAGCATGTCGGACGGCCAAGATAGACATAGGTAGTTCCACTCCCCTTTCAATGCTGATCAAGAATATATATGTATACTTTATAGGGTATAGGCAATGCCTAGTTTAATGAAAAATTTTTCCGTTGTAAAGATAAATGCTAAAACTTTTGAAGTAAACCAAGAGAAAAGTAAAAAAAATATTTAGGGGGAGGTAAATTGTCAAACAAGATATATAGTAGAAGAAAAACGCGCTGTGGTCGCACACGCACATCCCCGCGGGAAATTCTTTTCTGTTGAATAAGCATTTGCAAAAAAAAAATTAAAACGGAAGGAAAACTTATTGGAAGCCGTCGATGCATGTCTAGATAATCACCATAATCGGGCGCTGCACTTATGCAAGGGGTGGAACAGAGCAACATGTGTAGTACGTACCTTGCAAGGCAATATAGCGCACCTTAAATGATTTTCAATATGTTCAAAGTCCAAACTGAAAAGCAACAAAAAAAAAAAAAAAAATAGTAAAAGGAAAACATTTCATATATGAAAAACTCACTTAATGTTAGTTAACAATGGAAAAAATTAAATGGAAAAAGCGCAGTGTACTATGCGAAGGATACTCGAAGAGAAGATAAAGGTTAATAACATGAGAGGGAGTTTTTTGAGAAAAAAAAAAAACCACAAAGGTAAGCAAAAATAAAAAGCAACAACAAAAAAATACATAATGCAATGCGCAACAATCCGCTTACGACTTAAAATGTGTGGAAAACTTTGAGGTACAAAAGCCAAAGAAAAGCAAAAAAATAAAATAAAATAAAAAAAATTCAACACTGTGGGGCGCCATGTGTGTCCTTGTGCCTGGCCAACAGACAGTTGATACAAATGAACACAACAGATGGACAGACGGACTAAAGATCTCTACGATTGTATGCAGTAATTACGCTTTTTGTCATCTTCAATGTCGCCGTGACACATTCATACGAACCTTTAAAAAGGAAATTGTGTAACTTAAAATAAAATTTTATATTATTTTCATTAAATTCATTTCTAATATTAATTTTATTTTCAACAAAACATTTTTTCAGGGCTGCTTTTGAACCGCTGGTAGGTTCACGAACCGGTTTATAGTTGATGTCACTTTTGCCGCTTCAATGGCTCCGTTTTTCTTTCACTGTTCGGAGTAAACGTCCCAAAATTCTGTGCTTCAGTTTGTAGCCCTGATGTATTTCGTTACGGCTCTACGAATCAAAACAGCAATTCACCGCCGTAAGCACCTGCAGTGCAAAAACTTTAGCAATTTCTCCGGTCGTCTGTGTTACTTCAACGAAAAATTTATAGATGCCAGGTTTTTAAACTTTCCGGATTCATATTTTTTGCCATGGTTATATTTCGCACTGAATAGTTACCTATGCGTATGGGACAGCTTATTATATTGGAGAGTGCCATTGCATTTTTAAATACAAATTCATCAATGAATTACGTCGATAGTCGGTAAGAAATGCGCAAAAGTCCATGCGTCGCCATGTAAAATTGTGCTATAATTCGTGCTGCCCTCGACTTTAAATTTAAGATTCATATTTAGTAGAAGATGATTACTGCCCATTTCACGATGCAACCAAACAAATATGTCGTAGTATCTGCGTTCCGCATCTATTGCTGTGCTGACCTGCATATAACTACATTCGCCATATAGAATTTTCAGATTGCCAGGATGCCATAGCTTACTATAATCATTGTTGTAGACAAGGTTTTTATTTGTATTAGTCTTCGTATTGTCATCATTTGTTGCTTCACAGTGCTGATTTAAAGAAGAAAAAAAATTATAGTTAGTTAAATATAAAATATGATGAATGGTATATTTTGATACTTGCTACTTTGGTAATGTTTCCAAAGAGCGACACAAAAGCAGCACATCGCCAACACTTGCAGTTCAGATGAACGCAATTTCATTTTGGTGTGTAAAACCAGCAAAAATATTCGAAGACACCGAATTGCCGAATTAAGCTACTCAAAAACCTGGGGAAATGTTTAATATTAAGCAGTACAGACAACAGCTACTTAAAGTTCACCGTGCTTTTGATCCAAAAACCGCACAGAATAAAAAAACGGCAACACAAGACGTTGGAGATCCTTAGTTCGGAAGTTCTAGCGCATGCGCTTCATTAACAGACTTGGTCGCAACAGATTATCACTTGATCGCTTTGATAGGACACGCACTTCGCTGAGCACCGAAAATGTCCAAAAAGCGTCTATTTTAACTAAAAATATAAAAAACACAGTTTGCAACGCATCAAAGAAGACATCGTAGACCCCATAGACCCCATATTATTGATCATCTCGACGAGACGAGTTGATCTAGCCATGTCCGTTTGTATGTCTATTTCCCGTTATGCGATTCATTCGCTCACTTTTAAAGATATTTAACTGACATTTTAAACTTAAGCTTTTCTTGGCTACACGACTACTTTGTATATTAAAACCAAAGTGCCGCCCTCATTTTAGGGCATAGCCCCCATACAAACTTTCCGCTTATTTTATATTTTTTGTATAAAAATATTGTATCTAAACTTAAGTTGGTCGAGTATCAGACCATTGACCCCCACCCATGCCATGTCAAAATTTTATAAAAGTTACTTATGATCACACATAAACTATTTAAAAATATTGGTGTCGGATATTTAAGATTCAGGTTTTCATTTTTTTTAAAGTTTTTTTTTTTTTTTTTGTAGAAAATAAAGAAAATGAGTTCTTAAAAATTTTATTAATATCTCTGAAGCTGAAAGTTTGATTAAAAAGTGTTGCAATTACTTTTAATATAAACTATTTTTCTTTAATTTTACATATAGAAAATAACTTTGAAATCGGATAAGTATATCCAGAGATATTTGCAATTTAGTGAACTTACTTTTTTCTGAATTAAAAAATGGAAATATAGTAATATCTCGAAAACTGGTTTAATAATATCAAATCAGGTCAGAACTATTTTGAAATTGGTTAACTTGTGTAATTAAAATGTATTGAGTAAATGTCTGGTAAGCGTATTAGGGTTCGAGATGGTTTCTCATTTAAAGATGATTTTCACCGATATTTCCCACAATAACGAATTTTAGTGATTTTTGAGTCGCAGTGTGATTAGCTACTTCGGCTTGAAAATCGCAGTGACTGCTAACAGTGATAAAATTGCAGTTGGCGATAAAAAAAAATCAGCGATTACTAAGCATTACTAAAAATCGACGTTAACTGAACTGTTTCGCTACACCAACAAAACAAAACGACTTTGTTTTAGTTCATTGAAAAATAAAACACTGTTATTTGCGAAAAACAATTGTGTTCTTGGTTGCTTTCTTCGCAATTTCCAGTTTAAGAAGGTCACACTTGTTTTGAACGACAGTATGACAAATATTTTTGCATTATACCCTTTGTTTTACTTTTTTTGCATAAAAAATTTTTCATCATTCACTCATTTCAATAGAAATGCACGTTTTGACGAATCAATCAATCAATCTGGTCTTCAAGCGAATATGAACGATTCGCGAAGAGTGATAAAAGAACCAATCACTGATAAGTGAACAAAATCACTGTTCGCAAAGAACGTTGCATAAAACCGTCGATAACTGAACATGTTCACTGAGAAACAAGAAAAGCTCTAATCACTATTTTCAGTCGCAACGCACATTGCGATTTTTAAATCACTGTGAAAAAATCACCGAAAGTGCTTTATTTGCCAACACTATCGTTTTTCGTTCAATTAGCAGCTCAAACACATCAATTTTCATTGGTATCGGATACCATCTTGTTTAGAGCATTCCAAATCTAATGGAATATGCGTCTGTCCAGAATTGGTATTGATACATAAAAGTGGACTCAAATGTTTCTTTTGTCATTTCTTATTTTCAAACTCAAAACGATGCATATTGTTAGCTGTGAATACAGAAATGAAACCTTTTACGCACGAGTATAGCCCAAATGACCGAAACGCAGTAACTTAATAAATTTGTCGAATGCACTTTTTTAGAACTTAAAAAATGAGTTTAAAAAAAGAACTTAAGTGCAACGACAACTTTATAGCAGCAAATTGCTTGTTTTATACGCATAATTAATATATCCTGTTGCACTTAGAGTACATAAGACGAATAATTTCCTTCAGCGAATACAAATTAGAAGCCATCAGCGTCAACGGCTCAATTAAAAAACGCAAAAGGATATGCGACAATAATTAAAAGTGCAGCGACGACTTTCAAAATGGTTTGGTTGGTGCCAACTAATTGCCTATAAAAACACCTTGTGGCTTCCGTTCCGTTCGCAATGCTATTGGAACAGAGAAATTGAGAGAGCTAAGCTAAAGCAAAAGTTTTAAAGTTTTTTTTATTTTTATATTTTTTTTTATGAAAAACCGCACGCAGTGGTAAAAACTTGTCGTAAAGATTTACTTACTTACTACACACACCACAGTCACACTACACTGACAGTCACAATTTTGTTGAAGCCATTGTGAGGGCCTCAACGCTTCTCTGTCGTCGTTGCTGTTGCGTAATTTTCTGCGTCATTTAATTAAGCCGATTCAACGCTCAACGCCTACGCAGATACACACATCCACAGATACAGATACATTTTTCAGATACATTTTATATGGCAGACATAGACGATTATATGAAATTGTTTTTGTGTTATGAAGTTTAGCTGGCTTAACGCTTTTTTGCTGTCAAATTAATAACAAAATAATTATTAAGCTTAATATTTGCTATTATTATTAATTAGTTTTTTTTATTTGTTTGTGTTTTAGTTTGAGTAATTAAAGAATAATTTATGCACATATGAAGTAATCTATTTAATATTATAATTAAGCAACAAAAACAACAACATTGATACAATGTCATAAATTAATTGTTGCAAACTTAATGCTAAACTGCACTTTCAGTCTTAATTCCTAACATTCCTGGTGATTCTAGGTACTTAATTAGGCCGCTTGACACGTGTATCTGCTATAAAACAGGCAACTATCGAATCATCGCTAGCATCATGAAGCGTTATCTCCAATTTGGTTGGCACTTCTGGTTGTGTTTCAGAAATTGGCATTTCCAGAACATAGGTAACATCTTCACCAGCATCCAGCGGACAATATGCACCATAAAGTAGATTAGTACAAACATTGCTGCGATTCTTATCCAAATCGTAGGGTATAGTCATGCCAAGCGTTGTTAAATGTACTTTAGCAGTCAACTGACGCTGGCTGTTCTTAGCTAAAAAAAAAAAAAAAAAAAGTTGAATTAAAAAGAGCCGAAGAAAAAAAATCTGCTTTCCAAACTTACTTGCAACAAATTGTATAATAATATTCGCTTCGGTACCCTTCCAGAGATCACACGGCATCGTATCACATTTGTCCATTTGCACCATAAGCGGCAAGGGACGCGTTATATCTGCACACTGACGCACTGGCGTCGCGGCGTTGCTTGTGGGCAACCAGTTGGCAAGTAGCAGCAATCCAAAAGTTACAAAGACTGACATTTTTATTGTAGACATTTTAAAGTTTTTTGAATTTTCTTTATAAATTTGTGTACTTTCTTATGAAACACTTTGGTTCAATTTGATTTCAAAACGTCGCATGTTGCTCTATTTATACCAACCAATCCACTTGACTTTTGTGTTTGTTTTGGTGCTAATGTACTAAGGCTTTTGCTATTATTGTATGTATTATCATTATAAGGGGCCAATCTAATCTGTTGTTGGGTTCAATTTGTATGAGTTTTCAATTGGAAGCATATATAGTAATTTGTTTTCCGTTTAATCGTTCTTGTCATAATCATTAATAAGATACAAACTCAATTTGACAAAAAAAAAAAAAAAACTATTTTAAAAGTTTGTAACTTTCTCTGTTTCACTTAGTAATCAAATAATTTTTATATCTACAAATTAGTCATGGGCACGAGGTATCTATGAAAGAGCAAAAAATCATAAATTAAAAACAAAAAAATAAATAAATAAATAAATTTCGTTTGGTAACTAAGTATAATGCGTAAATTATCACCGAAGTATTATAAATTCCGTTGTGGTCGAACCAGCCCAAATGACGACGAGTGTTTTGCGAAAATCGTCAGTAAAATTCAATAAATGATATTGGAAAATCAGAGAATTAAGGTGTGTGAACTAGATGAGCTTATAGTAGGCTTTAGAGCCCTAAACGAAAACATTTAAAAAGGATACTTGAAATAAGAACGATTCGACTCAAGTCTACTCCTAGGAATACGATCAACTCGATTCATCTCGTTTAAATTCGGTACGAGTCGACTCGGGTATGTCAACTTCAACAAAAATCGAGTCGGATACTTTATTAAGTTGATCGGATTAAGCTGAAGTTCTAGCATACATTATAAACACAAAATGTCAGCGACGGATCACGACAAAAGCCTACTCTATTCCCCATCTCTAGTTAAAATAATAAAACAAATAATTATTTGAAAACTCGAGTAAAACTCGAGTAATATCTCAAAGATCGGATAACCGAACGAAACGTTTAACTTCGGTCTGATAACCAAAACTACCGATACTGATTTAGAGATTACTCGTTTATTCGAGTAAAAATATGAGCTCAATCGAAGCGTTCGGTTATTTGACTTAATGGCTTGAGTAAGTCAAGACTCGATTATAACTGTATTTCGAGTTAATCGCTGCAAGGCTCTAGTAGGCATCATGACTGAGCGGATACAGTAGAGTTTGTACATTTATAAGCTATCTGCGCGATGAGTTTCACGAATGGTCACGCAGTGGGGAGTGTTTTGGCTATATTCAACCGCTAGCAGAATGAGTTTTCGTTGCCTTGGATAAAATATGGGTCTATCATAACACAAGAAACGGTGTGATCAAGATTAATGATCACGTTGAAATGGCACAACGATCATCATGCAAATATTATTCAGAGCTGTCTGGAATAGATCGACATTGATCAGAATTAATTATGTTATCGTGGCTCGATTCTTGTCATATCGGTAGTGCATTCATAAGATGACAGTAGAAGTGGTTTTATCCAGGTTGGAGTGAATATTGATAAGTAAGAATTTTTTTCATACAAAAACTCAAAAAATAGCGGCTAAGTTTGTGTGGGTGCTATACCTAAAAATAGGCGTGGCATCTTGGTTTTGATATTGGATACCTTTAAAAGTGTTTTTACCCAATCTAAGAAAATACATTCAAAAATAATAACTGCTTTCATATAAAAAATGGAAAAAAAGTGGTTAATTTGTATGCGGGCTATAACTAAAAATGGGCGTTGCACCTTGACTCTTTCATACAAACTGCCTAGGATCAAAAAAAAGCTTAAGTTTTAAATTTTATGTCAATATCTTTGAAACTTTCCGAGAAAAACGCATTGCAACAGACAGACGGACGGACAGTCAGACGAACATGGGTGGT
Source organism: Leucophenga varia (assembly GCA_018903435.1). Taxonomy (NCBI): domain Eukaryota; kingdom Metazoa; phylum Arthropoda; class Insecta; order Diptera; family Drosophilidae; genus Leucophenga; species Leucophenga varia. Next base: position 566,335 of record JAEIFJ010002763.1, read on the forward strand.
AAATCGTTTCGTCTCGTCGAGCTGATCAATAATATGGGGTGTCCGATAATGCGTTACAAACTTTTTGACAAACTGTAATACACTTCATACTGAGTGGCGGGTATAACAATGGACTAAAAAAATCGACCTACAAGTCTCCAATGCTCAGAAGCATTGTCGCCAAAATTTCAGAGTTTTAGTGTAAATACTCGAAAATTTACACAATGACACCGATACATTCTTTTTCATTTTGATTGCATAGGGTAGCCAATTTCTTTAATTTTTTGAATTTGTATACATAAAAGTTCATTCTTTTTAAGATTTTCTGAGCATTCCTCTGACGAAATTGTCAGCGGAATTGAAAACACTCGGTTCGCAGTTCGGTGACATAGTTTAATAGAGTTTTTGCCAAAACTCTAGTTGAAATGTCATCCCTAATTACACATTTTTAGCCGGGAAAAATCCCAAATACCAGATTATTTTATTAAATAGGTACACAATTTCTATAAAGAGAAAAGTTTAAAAAATTTCTAACTAGAACCAATGGAGTTGCAAGAAACGATCAGTTTAGAGAACAGGCTTAATTTCGCTTCCGGTGCTCAGCAGCGGTGGTCTCTCACTTTTGCTGTTTAAACTAGTATAAGCCGAAAGCAAGTTATTATGCGTGTGAGTTGAAAAAATATATTGTAGATTACTAGGGCATGCCCTGGCCTAAACCAACGTTGATTGGTATAGTTACACATTTGCACCACACAAAGAAAACACTCATGTCACACGAAAATACATAATTTGAAATAACTTAAAAATCAAATAAATCCATAGACGATATTTTATCAAGGCTAAATTACTTTAAAAAACCGAGTGCACTCTCATATAACAAAAGTGTAATCCATTTTAGTACATTTGCACTGAAACGCAATTAAATGCTGATTATAGAGAAAAACAATAACAAACACAAAAATAGATTAGGACTCGACTCGGTGTATTCACCTGTTACGAATTTATTTCAGTTGACACCTGCTTCATATAAATCAAAACATCTTTTGGCGAGTACAAATGCACCACAATGAACGAATCGCAAAATGATTATCAACAAAAATAGAAGATTAAAAATTCTAATCAATAAAACTGACCAAAACAAAGAACGAAAAAAAAAATAAAGTCGCGACGTACGACAATTGTAAAATTTGAAAGCATATTTTTAGGCTAAGCAAGCGAATCTAATTATTTTTTACTCAACATATTCAGACTGTCAACCCTAAAGCACAGATTCCGACATTAACATCAATTTATATGCAGAGAGGCAATTTGTAGCAAGTTTTTATGCAATTTCTTACACCCACTTGACTTTTACAACAAAATAAATACTTAAAATTCGAAGGGTTCTGAAGTATGTCGCCGTTGATTTTGTTGATGTTGATGTGCTGCTTCGTGTAAATTTCATCAATAATAATTTTATTTTTTATTTTGTATAAATTCTGAAACTGTTTTATATGCAAATTAGCTTCACTCACTTTTTGTATAAATTTTATATGTCTTTTTTTTTTTTTACAAAAATTGATTTTAATGGCTTACACGTTGCAGAGAGTTGAGAAATTTACATTAATAATGCGCAAATGATTGCCCACACTTTGCTTTAGTCTTACTACGAAATGAAAACTGAACTGAATTTTGAAAATTTAGTGAAATCAAGTGCCTATTAAGTTTAATTTGCATTTGCCAATTAATTTGTTTAGTTTAATGAAATTATCGTGAAATATAAAATATTTAGCAACGAAAACGTTTTGCCTTCGAATTGTAAATGCATTTTTTTAAAATTACGCATAAAAATTTTTGGAATGAGATTCTTTGGGGTAAATTTATGCCCGGTACAAGAATTCTAGGAGTGCAGCTTTAGCTTGTAACTTGACACGCAAATAATTATAATTATTATTGTATTTTACTGTATAAATTAAAATAAAAGAAATAAAAACTTAAACTTCGGTGGAGCCAAAGTTTAAATACCCATCACACGAATCTTTGAAAAGTTTACTGTGACCATCAGTGGCTTAGATAAAACTGCGAGGTGGTACGGGTGTGTTTCAATGGTCTGATACAACTCAAGTTTATAAGTGTCAGATTTTAAGCTAAATATACAGGTATAACAATAATTTGTTGAAAGTATTAGATATGAGAGGTTTGTTTGTATAGGGCTGTTCGTTATAGGGGGCCCCGGTGGTACGTACTTAGGATATTGTTTGTGTTTTTACCAAATTTCAAGTGAATACGTTAATTAATAAATTCCTTTTTTCATACAAAAGTTCGAAAATAATGGGTAAGTTTGTATGGGGGCTATAAATAAAAATAGGGGCTATAGCTAAAAATGGGCGTGGCACCTCAGTTTTGACATTGGATGACACTAGAAATGTTTCTACCTAATTTTTAGTCAATACATTCATAACTAATACTAAATTTCATACAAAAATTCGTAAATGGGCGGTTAGTTTGTATGGGGCTTTACCTAAAAATGGGCGTGACACTTTCATTTTCGAACTTGAAGCTTAAATTTCGAATTAAATATCTCCAGAACTCTCCAAACGTATCGCATTGACATTACCTATATCGATTAATCGCATCGAGCTGACCAATAATTGCTCGGGTGACGTACATTTACCAAATTATTTGTCTAGCTCAATTATTTGCAAAAATATGAGAAACTTTTTTAGTTCGTTTATATGATGCCACCCCACCGTCCAATTTTCCAATGGATTATTATTTTCTCGGTGTTGTAACATGTATACTGAATTTCATTTCTCTTTTCCAATTATTCGCAAAAAATAAGATGCATTTTATGGATGGCTTTTTACGGGGGCTACAGGGTCCCAGTAACATGTATATTAAACTTAATTTCTCTCAATTACTTGTCGATTCTATTGGGGCCACGCCTACAGCCCATTTTCTAAAACTACAAACATCCTATTTTGTAAATTGGTCCAAAAAAACCACACATCTAAAAAATTTCTTTGAAATCGGTTAAGTTGTTTCGGAAATATTAGATAAATTTACGATTGATTCTATGGGAGCCACGCGCACCACTGCACTTAGGATAATGAAAATAGTTTACGTCCGATTCTCAGGCCTGCTAAGTATTCACACAAAATTTGTTAAGAATCGATCAAGCCGTTTCGGAGGAGTATTTTTACAAACACTGTGACACGAGAATTTTTTACATTAGATGCATTATAGGATCTCCGATGGCTCCTTTCTTTTTTTCGTAGAGCTCTGCTGTGCTTAATTTTGGCTTGAATACAAAAAGACAATTTTGAATAGTTACTTTGAAGGGTGGCGATAATGAAGGATAGTTTCCTCCGCCATAAAAATCTATAACGTTGTGAGCACAAGGTTTTGAGGTTGCTCCTGAATACAACTAATTTAAACATAAACTTTAGGGGCAAATTAAAGAAACAAAAAAAAAAAAAAAAACACTTCAAAGTAACATTTTAATTACACAGAAGACTTCACTTTGCTCTACTCAATCACACGACTCGAATACATTTTTATGCAAAAATGTAAAAAATTTCTAAAGAAAAAAAAATTTTAACATTTTTATGAATATTAAAACAAAGTTAGACACACACACGCACACACACATCTATTACACATACACGCATACACTGATGCATTAAAAATGCCAACACGTCAAAATGCGTCACTGAAAAATTACTTGACAGAAAAGTTGTCGAAACGCATGTTTTTGCTTGATTTCGGGAAACATGAATTTTGCATTCATTTAATTATTACAAGCCAAATAGCAAAATGTCGACTAAGGTGTAAGGTGTAAGGAAATTTTCACTGGAAAGCAAATTAATTAAGGCTTTATTTCAAAACTGGCGACGCACGCCTAAAAGTATGCTACGAGTGGCGTCTATCAAATTGTAAAATGCTTTCGCATGACTAAAAATGCAAATTTAATACGAAATGAAAGCAATTCAGTGAAAAACTAAAAAAAGAACAACAAAATATATAAATAAATTGACAAAGCGACAAACTTTCGGGGCCAGTTGGTCAGTTATAAGATACATTATTAAAATAGCAACAGCTGAGTGAGCACAAAAAGAAACAAAATCTAGGCTTATAGTTCAAAGAGAAGCAAACAGCTAGAAATATTCACACATTAAACATATAACAAGTTGCCTGAAATAATACAAAAAAAAAAATAAATAAATAAAATAAAGTAAAATAAAAACTAAAGCATACGCAAAGGCGCTGAAAAATATTTGTAATTAAGTTGTCATTGTCTGTGAACCCCTTTTTCATAGCAGAGCAGAAGCAGCTACATCACCTGTTGACTGACAAACAGGGTGAATTTTCAGTCATTGTTGACTCCATTAGGCGTGACATTAACAAATTCCTGCATTAATTGACGACACACGGCCTCAAACTCAAACTCAGGCAAGTGGTCAGTGGAGAAATTGCTGCCGCGACATGTAAACTTTAATGAAACATGAACAATTAACAAGGACAACGAGGACGACGACGACGACGACGAAGAATGACGAAAGAAATCAAATTGTCACTTAATTGAGACACACGACGCAATCGAAGCTGTATTAAATTACAAATAAAAACTAAAGGTGTAAAGGAACCGGAAATGAAAACAGTGTCAAAGTATGACATTATATTGCCAAACGGATTTATTGCTGCTTCTACTGCTGGCGTGATAAATGTTTGTTGTCTGCCAACAAAGTTGAACTCTGAATGTCATTTTTGATTTGACAAATTAATTGAGTTTATTCGTATAGCGTGGCATACTGGAAGTAACTGAATAAATGTTAGCGTTTGGATATATCATTTGTTTGGGTGTGTTTATTTGAATTTTTTCCTAGGTTTTCTTGTTAAAATTTTGTTAAATTTTTTAAATTTAAAAAAAAAAAAAAAAACAAGGAAAAACGTTAACTTCGGTGGAACCGAAGCTTATATACCCGTCACACTTATTTTTAAATTGTTAATGTGTTATCATCATAGAACTTCGAGATGGGATAGGACGGGGTCAAAGATCTGATACAACTCACATTGTGTGGGGCCTGATATTGTGGGGATTTGATATTGGATGATATCGTAATGTCGTGTCTGTAATCGAATTTTGACGCTTTATTAATCATACTTAGAATTATCCGATTTAATTAAATATGCACCGTTTTCTTCCCGAATTGTTGCCATTTAGAAGGCAGTTTCATTATGCCCCCTTTATAAAACCTCCTCTCTATTTGCAAAAACTCAGACAACCAGTTTTCGCAAGCATTTATTAAGGCCAACGTAGTACCACCATAAGCGTTTTTTTTGGCCCGGAATAGATGGTAATCACTTGGTGCCAGGTCCGAACTATACGGTGGGTGCGATAGGACATCCCATCCGAGCTCCCGTAGCTTCTTGCGGGTCATCAAAGATGTGTGAGGCCGAGCGTTGTCCTGGTGGAACACTACACCCTTCCTGTTGGCCAACTCTGGCCGCTTTAGATGTTAAAATTAAGCATCTGGCCATAGTTGAGCTGCTCATAGTGGATGATTCCCTTCCAATCCCACCACACACACACAGCAAAACTTTCCTGGCCGTCAATCCGGGCTTGGCGATGGTTTGGGTCGGCTCGCTGCGCTTCAACCACAACCTTCTTTGCTGGACGTTATGATCCACTTTTCATTTCCATGGGTCGAGTTCGTTCCGTTTCAGCAGCGTATCAAAAGCGTTTATGCGATCCAAAAGATTTTTTTGCGTTAATTCGTGTGGCACCCAAATATATAGTTTTTTTTTAAACCCAATCTTCTGCAAATGGTTCAAAATGGTTGTATGTCTTATACCCAGTTCCTGGCCAATCGAACGAGTCTTAACATGCTGGTCCACTTGGATGATTTCGACTATTTTATCGGTTTCTACGAGAATTGGCCTACCAGTACGGGGTACATCTTTGACCCAAAATGTGCGTGGCACTCTCATTCTCGAACTTAACATAGTCGTTGCCGAAAAAAGCTTAAGTTTCAAATTTCAGCTTAATATTTTTATATCTTCAACAAAAAAGATGCCTACAAATATACAGACAGACAGACGGACATGGCTAGATCGATTCGTCTCGTCGAGCTGATCTAGAATATATATACTTTATGGGGTCTACGTAGTCTCCTTTAGTGCGTTACAAACTTCCAGACAAACTGAATATACCCTTCACACTATATGCGGGTATAAAAATTATTTCCAAAAATTAAATTTTCTTAAAAAAAAAAAAAATATTATGTAGCATACTTTCAGGTATATGCAAACTTGCTTCCGCTTTGAATTGCTCCTTTATCGATTTCCCATGCTTGGCAAAAGTATTTCGTAAAGCAGATTTCGCAAGTGAACATCAAAAAAAATAAATCTGCACAAAGTAAAGATGACAAACAGTAGAAGAAAGGCAAAGTAAATATATTTTTTTTGCAAATCATCAGGGAATACACTTGCACATAAGTAGCTATTACCGGAAATGGGGTAAGAAAGAATAACAAACAAAAAAAAAGAAATGAGCGCGTGTGTGTGCGCGCGTGTAAAAGCATGCTTAAGCTGCGTGAAAGCATTGTATGAGTATCTTCAAATCAATCTATTGAACTTTTATAGTTCGAATACAAATCGAAGCCGAAGCGATTTCAAACGCAGATAATTGTATTAAATGACACAAAAATTGATATCAAATTACAAATCAAAGTAATTTTTGCTTCTTCTTCATATTACTTACAAAGTTCGCAATGTCTTTCTTAATCAAATAATGCGGTTCACAGTTACACATCTGATTCGCTGATGTTATTTTCAAAAATTTAGATACAGCAAATGTTTTTTATTCGCAACTTTTACAATAAAAAAACGTACACAACATTTGAAGTGTAATTGCAGCAGCAATTCGCAAATTGACAGGTGTGGCTTAATTTACTGTGAGAAAGAAAAATTGCAATCAACCCCTAAATGAGGTGTTTAAAAGAATTAACAGTGTAGAGGGTTAATTGGTCTCAAAACACCACAATTTGTATGAAGTCTAATGGAATCGACGGATTGGAACGGACTTAAAGAATTGTTTAAATGTATTACTATCCCGAACATTATAAAGAAAAAATGCAGAACAAGATATTGCCCTTCAACTGTAATGCTCCGTGATTGACGATTTGGACTTTACCATAGTTTTTGTTTAAATTAATCAACACACTCCAGAAGACACAATGATCGCCTCCGTTGGCTCCTAATTCTCGCTTTCAATACTGGAAGAAGGTGGCTTTAGATGCTCCTTCCAGATGATATACCAAGACGAAAGTACACTCTAGTCTTAATTGGTATATCTACAATATTACATATAATTTCAAACTAAATTTGCTCTCTGTCACATCTACCCATTTAATGCAATCACTTCAGGTCTCAAAAAAAAAAAAAAAAAAATTGTTGCTCTGACCTGAAGGTGTGACCATGTACGACTATAGGATTTTTTTTCGGGGTCAGTGGAATAATAATATTGACGAAAGAATGTAATGAACATAAGCAACCTACGAAATAGCTGAATTGAAACATGAAAGTGATGCAATAAAATTGATACCAGAAACAAATTCTTCAACCCAAAAATTATACTATAAAAATAGTCAGATTTCTAGGTCACTCAAAAAAAAAAGAAAATATATTTTAACCGAATCCCATCAATTTGCTAATTTTGAACATCAATCTTGAATTTCAACAAGGAAAAACGTTAACTTCGTAAGAACCGAAGCTCCAATACCCGTCACACGAAACTTTAAATAGTTCTTGTATGATCATAAGTGACGTAGACAATATTTCACAAAGGGGTTGGGTGGGGTCAACTTAAGTTGGGGCTCTCATATTTATGTAATATTTTAAGCTAAAAATGCAGATATCACAATAATTTTCTTGAAAAATTAACAAATGGAAGGTGAGTTTGTATGGGGTCTATATGTTATAGTCATATCGGTATAGTCAAAAACTTAAAACTGGGGGCTAGGTTTGTATGGGGACTATACCAAAAAATGGGCGTGCCATATTGGCTCTGACATACAAACTGACAAGGATCGAAAAAGCTTAAGTTTAAAATTTCAGGTCAATATATTTTAAGCATTCCGAGAAAAACGCATTGCAACCGACTCTCTGCTCTTTCAGCTCATTTCCGTTTCGCATCTGCTATGTTTTGTGCAATTTCAGTTCTTTTTGATGGCATTTTTAGTATTTTCCTTTTTTTTCTTACTCAAAAAATAATGGGGAAAGCTGTCAAATGATTTTTATTTTTGTTATTTGTTTATGTTAAAAAAGCAAAACATTTTTGTATGGGAAAATTAGAAAATCGACTTCTTAAATGAACCGAATATGCCTAATGCATTGTTTTAATGGTCTAAAACTCTACTTGCATTGTTTTCTTTCAAATGTAACCGGTTTTGGGCTCATCGGTTGGACGGTTTCAACGTAAAGTGCGGACATAGAAACATTTTTATTATTTTATATATATACTAGCTGTACCCTGCCACGCCTCGCTATGGCATATTGTGGTTGCATGCACAAATAATGAATACACAGAGCATTAGTTACATATCCATTTAATTTTGTAACACTTGTGGGTATAAAATGTTTTTTTTCCGTTCTCGGCATAAATATAGAGGCTATCTTAAACATACAATTGTCCGTGTGAGAAGCAATTCGGACCTAAATCTAAGCCACATAATTCCAAAAATTATCCCTGAGCTTTATTGATTGTTATTGCGAATGACAATCGAATTGGAAACTGCAATCTCTTAAATTGAAAAGGTGTATCGGTTGCAATTATGGGAATTCGAGGAAAGAGTACTTCTTACTCTTTGAATGGCCCCGACAATATTGTTGCTTCCACTACATTATTCATTAATTTCTTGACTGCGAGTCGCGTGCCGTTGCAGAGTTGATTAATGTTCTGCAACAGCATAATTGGCACACCTATCTTCGATTTCAGTATAAGTGGTGGTATCCCCGGCAGATCGAGTGAATTCAAAAATTCCGTTGGGTAATTGACGGCTTCATCTTTTGTTTGAATAATAAATATAACCTTTACCAAAAATCCGATCTAAAACACAGCCCTTGGTGTTGAGCTGGCGGCCTGCAGGTGACGCAGCAGTAGGGGCACGGGGAAACGCGAAAAAACTGATATATTTTCAAATGCAAATATGTTATCAACATAAACAGTAGATAAAAACCGAGTCCGAACCTCAACACATGTTGTGTCAAAATTTGGGCTTAAACGGCTCAGAACTTTGGAGTATAAAAGCCTCGTAAATACGAGTAGAGCATTTATATATATATATATATATATATATATATATATAGATAAAAATTTATTTGAAGAGTTAATCACTAATTTCAAAATCGAGTTATCAATTATGAACTAAAATCGACCCATTCGTAAACGACATTTTTTGGTATATTCAGTTTGTTTGAAAGCTTGTAACGCATTAAAGGTGATGTCGTAGACCCCATAAAGTATATATATTCTTAATCAGACGAGTCGAATCGATCTAGTTACCAAATTATTTTAAATCATCTGCAGAAGGCTGGATACAAAAAAAAACTGATGTTTGGGTACCGCATGATTTGACGCAAAAAAAATTGTGGGCCAAATCAACGGCTACAGATCGAACTCGACCCATTTTTGAAGCGGATGGTGGACTGGCGACGAAAATTGGATCACAATCGACAATATCTACTGCCAGAATTGGCCAACAGGAAGGGTGTAGTGTTCCATCAATACAACGCCAGGCCACACACATCTTTGGTAACTCGTCAGAAGCTACGGGAGCTCGGATGGGAGGTTTTATCGCATCCACCATATAGCCCGGACATAGCGCCAAGTAGTTACCACCTGTTCCTGTCCATGGCGAACGCACTTGGTGGTGTAAAGTTGGCCTCAAAAGAGGATTGTGAAAAGTGTTTTTTTTTTTCTATAAGTATTTAATGCTTAGTTTCAATCATCTTATGCATCTACTTTATACATCTACTCGTTTCTATAAATTCTTATTGTCACCTGCGAAAAAAATAATATAATATTTTACTTTTTTAAAATTTTTTTATTTTTGTTCTTTAGAAAGCATAAATAAAAGTAGTTTTCCACACATTGTCATCATCCTCAATGTGAAAAATGTCTGCACAAGAGCTGCTGGCTGGCATTGTTAATGCGCTTTGTATGTGTAAGCTTAGTGACTGAGTGACTCAATACAAATTCAAGAACTTAACAACAAAATAGTTGCTGTGCGTTCCAAAGTTTCTTTCATATTTTTAGCTGCAAGCCTTAAAGTTCGAAACGTGCTTAACAGTTTTAAAGTCATACATTCGAGAGGCGTGAAAATAAGAAAATTTCAAATAAAATTAAATGGAGCGTCTAATTCGGTAGCAATTGGTCAAAAATAAGTTAAATGCGATTAGATATTTAACCTCGTTTATGGCTATTTCGGACACGAAGTCATTTGTATTCGACGAAAGCTAACAAATTTCGTACTATAAAAGCACATTGCACAGCATTAAAGCAGCTAAACGGTTGGGTTCGAGTTATAGAATCGAAACAATAAATAAATAAAAAATAATGCTGCGTGAAATTATTCTAATTTTTTGCTTAATTGGCGCCTGTCTGGCAGTACCAAAACCAACAACAAGAATTACATCATCTGGACGTCCAGCAACGAATGTTAAGCGATGTAAGTTTTATTTATAATACAAAAAAAAAAGTTTTCTACTTAAAATTAAAATTCCATTTAAATAGGCTCTGGCAACAAACCTTTTCCGTTGGAGGTACGTGTCGATGGTTGTGTTACACCACCCTGCGATGTTTATAAACTATCAGTACAGGAATTTGAAATTGATTTTGTAGTTGGTAAGTTTTTATTGAAGATTATCTCCAGAATTAAATTTCTAAAATTACATATATTTTTTTTCTAGATAAATTCATTACAAAATTAACTACCAAAGTGAAGGCAACAACGCTCGGCGTTATTACGGTTCCATATGAGCTTCCCGACGATGTTGCACGCGTCTGCACTAATCTTATGTACGAAGCTTATTGTCCACTTTATCCGACCGAAGATGTTACATATCTTTTCTCATTTCCCGTTGATGATTATCCAGAAATTGGTGTTAAAATTGAAATTTCACTGGTCGATCAAGATGGAGATGTCGCAACTTGCTTTGTCTGTGACATAAAAGTAAAAAAGAAGAGCCAGCGTGAAAATTTGCTCGAAGCTATTGAAGAGTAAATTTTTTTTTTTTTTTTAGAATTTTTAGGATTTTATAAACTGTGATAATTGGACATTTTATGTATATTTTATTTATTTTTTTTTTTTTATATCTTGTATTTTTGTTAATATATTTTTAAATAAATAAAAATTAAAAAATTATATTTAAATTAACTAAAAATTTATTTAAACTAAATATTTCGATAAATATGTCTACTGTTTTTAATACTGTTCAAATTTTCTCATCAAAATGTTAAAAATGATAAAGGACTAAAAGGTATTCATACATATATTGTACTATAAAAAGTATCTGCTTTAATTCCATATTTAATTTAGCTTACCCTTCCCTTCGCTTAGTTTATGTATTTTTCAAAGTAAGTAAAATATGAAAATCTGTTAAGAATCGTCAAATCGCTGATTTTATAGCCAAGATTTTTAAGTACATTTTCCATATAATATACAATAATTATTATATTATTAACCAATCAGATAAGCTCTATTCTTTTGTTTTTGTTATTTTTTATTGTTTAATCTAGTTTTTTTTTACATTGCACTCAGAAGTGTTATTTTTATTAATTGACGCGTGAGCTACGCTGATTACAGTGTATAAATAATAGAAAAAATTTATTGGGTTTTGCACACCTGGCCGAATACAAAAAAAAAAACAAGTAAAAGCTTTAAGTTCGGTGGAACCAAAGCATCAATCCCCGTCACACGATGATTAGACTAACTTTTCTTATATGAATATGGGCGCTCGGTTTGTATAAGGGATGTTGGTTGGGATCATATGTTGCTACAATAAGTATTTTTACCATAATTGCAACAAATCGGTTCTTAAATAAACCATTTTTTCAAAAAAGAACTCAAAAGTTATATATTGGTTCCACCTAAAAAATCCCTTTCTAAACATGGGTTACTATTATAAGTGTTTTTACCATATTTTTTACCTGAAACAAATCGCTTTTTAAAGATACCATTAAAACAAAAACAAGGAAAAACGTTAATTTCCCGCCACGTCTTGGCTAAGTTTATTTATGATCATCTGTGGCTCAGGTAAAATTTGGAGTCAATAGTCCAAAACATACAAAGCTTGGACACAATAATGGGGTCAAATATTAACATAAGAAGACATTTTCTTGAAAAAATTAGAAAATGAGTGGTGACTTTGTATGAAGGCTATATGAAATAGTTGGCTGATTCTTATATTATGACAGGGTATACACAGGATGACAGTAGAAGTGTGTTTACCCCTTTTGTAATTAATACATTAATACATAGTTCACACAAAACATAGAAAATGGGCTGAAAATTTGTGTGGGACCTATACCAATAAATGGGCGTGGTACCTTGGTTTGGATGACCTAAGAAATATTTTTACCCAATTCGGAGTGATTACATTCACAAATAATTCCCATTTTCATATTCCCTAAAAATGGGCGTGACACATTGCTTTTAACACATGAAATGCTTAGAACTGAGAAAAGCTTATGTATAAATACAGACGGACGGACAGACAGACATGGCTAGATCGACTCGTCTCGTCGTGCTGATCAAGAATATATATACATGCGTTATAGGGTCTACGACGTCTCCATTAATGCATTACAAATTTTCTGACCAAATGTTAATACCCATTCACACTGTGTGTGGCGTGTATATTAATCACTTCCATTTGCATCTATCTATAGTAAGCACAACCAATTTTTTGATAAGACGTTAGCGAAGAGATGTACTGGAAAAAGTCTTTCGACATAGATAAGATCGCTGAACGCGCATATGCTACAACAAAGAGGCAAATTATTTAATTCAGTACACTAAGTAAACTTAAAACGTCATATAAGCAAGTTATGGTTCGTTATTTACACAACAAAATAAATTCCAAGAATTGTTCACATAACATACATAGCTCCACAAAACCAATATCTTTTTTATCCGACGTAGGGAGTCATCGATCCAAATACATACTCGATTTAGATCGATGTTCTTCTCTAACGAGCATCGCATTTATCGATGCATTCTGCTATACATTAAAGTACTGATCTGTACAAAATTTATTGTACAGATGAAGTGCATTAACTTCAACCTTTTAAAAAACTTGAATTTTAATAAATTAAGTTGTTTTTATGGTTTAGTATGATAGCCTATACATATAATTTAGAACAGGTTTCACCCAATTTATAATTGATTCCACCGATTTTTAGGGCTTCTAAACTAATCCTTTAATAATTCATATTTTTTGCTAATCTAGATATCACAGGTTTACAGATGGTAGTATAGTACCGGAAGTTGCATTAGTTAGCGACCGTTTTAGACGAACCATGACATCGTAATCCCTGCCTTGCAGTTGCCATCAATACGTTGGTTGAATCAGAATTGGCACCTTATTCCAAGAGTATCAGCACTTAGGAAAAGGTTATGCATTAGCATATCAAAGTAATGCCTTAGAGCGTGCGCTTTCAGTTTAAATCTAAACATCCTGACTAGAGATGGGCGCGGGATAAAAATTTTGTCCCGATCCCGCCCGTATATTGTACATGTATTTTATTTTTACATTTTTTTATTTCATTTATTTATATATATATATATTTGATTTGATTTTAGACATTTTTTTGTTTTATATACATGTATATAATATGCTTATGACTTATTGTTTTTGTTCAGAAACAAAATTTTTTCAAAGTTTTCACTCAACAGACGAGTGCGTCTTTCTTCTAATATCCTACTCGACGTCGAAAAAACTCTCTCACTGGTAGCCGATGAAGTTGGTACATGAAGAACTTGTCTAGCAAGTTTTTGAAGTAGTGGCACGGATTTGCACTCTTGCCAAAATGTTAAGATTGGTGCTGATTTTCGGTTTTTAACGTTTTTCACATAATAGTTTATTTGTGAAGATATGTCGTTTTCTGGTTCCGGCGATTTGTCTGCAAACTCGGAAAATCGATCTGTATTAGTGTTTTCTTTTAAGGTTTTTTTTTCCAATAGACTTATCTGCCACAGACCCATTTTCAATTTATTTAATCATTTCGCGAACAGAATTGAGAACTTCGTTACGTGTCTCGGCAGATAGAAAGCTAAGTTCCTTAAAAGAAGGATTTAAAAACAGAGCAACATAATGAATATTTGTTGGTTTGCACCGATCGATGAGAGCATCTTTACACGCGGTTTTAATGTTTTTGGTAACTTTAGTGTCATTGATGTTTTCGTTGCAGTGATTTTCTAATTTCCGGTACCATAAGGCGTATTCCTGGATTGTTGGCACGCTATCAGAACTCCAGCACTCCGAACATTCTTTAAATAGCGATAAAAAAGCAACAACTTGCTTTAAAAAGTTGAAGTCAATGTTGCAGAGCCTTTTCGCGTCATTTCTTTCAATTAAAATTGTTTGCACTTCTGCAAATGACTCTAAAATGCTTTCTAACATAGTATAAATAGAGTTCCAACGAGTTTTTACATGTTGTTTCAAAGATTTGGACAGCTTTGAATTAAGCTCTGAGTGCTTAAAGTGAGCCACTAAAGATTTAGATGCATCTATTAATAATCCAAGTTCAGTAATGTTCGATTTCTCGAACAAGTCGTTCATTACCAAATTTAGGTTGTGGCATGCACAGGGCAGACGTTTATAATATTTAAAAGCTGCCTTTACATTTGCGCCATTGTCGGTTACTATGTAGCTATTATTTATAGAGTTATCTAGGTCGTACTCCTTTAAAATGTCGAAAACACATTCACGGATTTTGTCGGCAGTCTTGCTACCATACAAAAATTCACGGTTAGCTAGTACGTTTACTTTTAACTCATAGTTTTGGTCTATATAATGAGCTGTTACTGTTAGAAAGCTACGTTGTGAGTACTCATCTGTCCACATGTCTGTAGTGTACGCTATCGATTACTGTGCCAGTTCATCTTACAATTGGTTTTTTACTAAATTGTACTCGGTAGGTAGAATGACACTAGTCAAGGTTTTTCTTGATTTTAATAACTCTGATACGTTCTGCTTTCCAAATTGAGCCCCGATATCAACTAAAGATTGTGTCAGCTTAAGAAAACCTTCCCTAAAATAAAAAGTTTGTAAATTTTTGAATTTGATCACATCTTACGATCTACAACAAACATACCTTCGGTGGTACAAAATGGACGTAAATCCTTTGTTAAAAAAAATGTCGACCAAGATTTTCAATCACCGCCGCCGGTATTTTTTTTTTACGAATGTCTGCAAACTAGTTTGAATCTTGCCGCTATTGTTGTTTTGGTCTTGAGCACACTTGTGCCGGTGCATACCACTGGTACCATTTCGCGCCATAAACGGCAGCACTTCGCATTCGACAAGTTTGAAATTTTTCCAAATCTCTGATTTGGAATTCGATGTCTTTAATTGAATTCTTTTGTCTTTAGCAATTATTTTATTTTTTATTTCACTTTTTTTCATTATTGACGCCATTGTCGCTTAAAGTGTTGACGAATTTGAGGATAATTGCAAAAATGAGCTTTACAACACAAAATGAACTACTTTTCCCCAAAAGAAGTAAAAAGGAAGCGAAATAAAAAAAATACCAAAATGCAAATGTAGAAGTACATTTTTAGTGCAAAGTGTATGTGTCCATATGTATATGCACATAGATAATTAAAAACTGTGCATTTAATAAAATTTTTATTAGAAAAACTCGAAGGCAAATTCGGGTCCCGAACAAAATTTCGGGACTTGCGGGAATTTCGGGATAGTCGAGCTATCCCGAAAACTCCCGAAAATTTTAAGTCTCCCGATCCCGCCCAATCCCGAAAAAAATTGCGGGACCCGCGGGATTCCCGCGGGATTCCCGCCCGTCGCCCATCTCTAATCCTGACCAAGAATATTACAAACACATAGGTTACACGTTACATAGATAATTATTTTTGTTGATTCTTCAACAAAATTAAGGTTTCCAACATCGGAAGCTTGCTATTAAGGCGCTACAATAATGTTATTGTCACCGTGCTTAAATGCGTTGCTAACATTTTTGATACAATTTGGAATTTGTGGTGGAAGTTATTTCCTAGAAGCCAAAAAATATTGAGTTTGGACTCATAATTGAGAATTACCGTGTTTTAGAAATCTTTAGGCTTGGAAACATGGTACTATTACACTATGGAACAAATTCAGGCTAGCAAAAGTTAGGTCCATTTTGGGACTGGCGGGTGAAAATATGGGCCAAATTAGAAGCCAGTTTCGCTCGGTTTGTTTATATTAGTTCGAATTTTTTTTAATTGACCTACGAAGTTTGCAATCAAATGCCGATTTTCGAACTAATATAAACAAACCGAGCGAAACGGTCTTCTAATTTGGCCCATATTTTCACCCGCCAGTCCCAAAATGGACGTAACTTTTGCTAGCCTGAATTTGTTCCATAGTGTTATAGGGCATGAATGACCAGCTACCAATGTCCTAAGCAGCTTAAGTATTAAAATCAAAGTGCCACGCCCATTTTTGGGTATAGCCCCCATACAAACTTACCGTTTTTTTCCGATTGTTTGTATGAAAATAGCTATAATTTATGAATGTATTCACTCCAAATTGGGTAAAAACACTTCTAATGTCATTCAAATTCAACACCAAGGTACCACGCCGATTTTAAAGTACATATATCCCCGGAACAAACTATATTTTAAATTTAGTTTAATATACTAGCTGTTCCTCACGACTTCGCTTGTACAAGAATGCCGTTAACGTTTGTACTCATAATCTCATTTTTAATTGAATATTTTTTACAGTCTATGAATAATATATTACGTTTTTTATAGATATTTAAACTATCAGTCAATATAATCTTTATATGCATATATACATATGTACATACAGTGTATACATTGTATTATACCGATTCATTCATACAGGCAAAACGGATACAGATAGAATGCTGAAATTTTTACTGTAGATTCGTTTTATGATGAAAGTGAGCACTTAAAATTGACCTTGTGCGCTTTTTAAAAGATGGAAGAGTTTCCGAAAATTTAGATACTTGATATAAGGGTCTTTTGGGTTTAACGTTCGGGTTTAGGTTTAATGTTGTTAACTACCAAAGTGAGGCAACAACGTTCGGCGTTATTACGGTTCCATATGAATTGCCTCTAGAAGTATCAAACGTCTGCATTAATCTTATGTACGAAGCCTATTGTCCACTTTATCCGACCGAAGATGTTACATATCTTTTCACGTTTTTTTTATTTTTATAAAATAAACTGTGATAATTGATATTGTACTTTCTATGTATCTTTATTAAAATTATATTTTTTTTTTTTTTTTTTTTTTTTTTTATTTTCCTATGATTAATTTTGTACATCTGTCTACAACAACATTTAGTACATATTATAACATCGATATAGGAATTTAATTAATTTAAAAGAACAATTTCTTTAAATTATAATTAAAACAAAAAATAGATCTATGAATCTATCGTGAATAACAGTTTCTTAATTAAATAAATTTGCGCTTATTGATAGTTCGGTAAGTCAGCTGGTCGAATTCTTTTTAGACGTCGTCTACTAGTTAACTCTAGTATGGGTAAGTTACACATTTCGTTGTTAGAATGAGCCAGGATTCTGATGTGGTAGCTTCTACTAACTGCTACTATTTCTTCTTTGACAGTCTTTATTTTCAGGTCTCTGTGTATATCAGCGTTGGAAATATACCATTCCGCTGTTGTGATCTGTCGTAGTATTTTTGACTGCTGCCTTTGTATAATATTGATGTTAGATGTTTTTGGATGTGCCCCAAACTTGAAGGCCGTAAGTCCAAATTGGTTTTATGATGTATTTGTATAGTAGAAGTTTATTGCTCATAGAGAGCTTCGATTTTTTGTTCAGAAGCCAGCTCAGTTGACGACATTTCTCTTTCATTTGATTTCGCTTTTTTCTATGTGCAACTTCCAAGTCAGTTTATTGTCTAAGTGAATTCCCAAATATTTGGCCGATTTCTCAATAGGTATGTCTATATTGTTTATTTTTAAAGGAATGGGCACGAAAGCTCTTTTTTGTTGTAAAGATAACTTGTGTAGTTTTGTTTTCGTTAATTTTTATGGCCCATTTGTCAAACCATTTTTTGGTGTTATCAAGTATGTTTTGAAGCTTATTAGAGGCTACAGCTAAGTCTTTATGTGAATTATGAGAAATTTTGCAAATCAGTTAACAATCGCTGATTTTTTACCCAAAATTTTTAAGTACATTCTCCATACATAATATTAATAACCGAATTATTATATTATTAACCAAGCAGATAAGCTCAATTCTTTTTGGTTTGTTATTTTTTTATTGTTTAATCTATTTTTTTTTTTTTTTACTTTGCACTCTGAAGTGTTTTTTTTTTTTTTTTTATTTTTAAGTAATATTAATTGAACGTGAGCTACGCTGATTACTGTCTATAAATAATAGTAAAAATTTACTGGGTTTTGCACATCTGGCCGAGTACAAAAAAAAAAAAAAAAAAATTACTTCCACTTGCATCTATAGAATTGTTGATAAAACGTTTGTGGAGAGAAGTGTTCTAGGCGTGAATGTACTTGAAAGGTCTTTCGACAAAGATAAGACCGCTGACCGCGCAACTGCTTAAACAAATTATTTAATTCAGTACACTGAGTAAATTAAAAACTTCAGAAAATGAGTAAATACCTTGGGATCGCCAAAAAAATTGGAATTCGTTTTTATGTTTAGAAAATTTTTTAAATATCTGCGAAAAGTTTAGCATTGTCTAAATGGCAAGTTTGTTGGCTACATCTTATATAAGCTTCAAAATATTTAGTTTCAGTCTGACGAATGGATGGTCAGCCATGATAATAGATCGACCCAGTTTTTTTTAAATATTCATCAAGAATATATGAGACATTTTTTCCAACGGGAGACCACCCCCTCCTCCTCGAATATGGTTGGGCTTAGATAATTACGTCTACTTTCAAAAGCAAAATGACCATTTTTTTAAATTCAAGATCCAAAAGGCAGAAAGAATGAAAAAGTTCGATCGAACTCAGTTAAAAATATTTTGTTTACGTTTAATTTGGGGTCGCTAAATTTAATGTTTGTATCTATTGCATTCCATCACTTCAGGGTTTTCAACAATTGAAACATATTCGTGTGTATGTCTGACATTGAGATCGGATCATTTATATGTATGTATGTACACCTTATTCTCTTTTTACACAAGGAAGTTTAACCAGAGACATCATTTTAGCCAAAAGAGCCTGAATTTTCTGCTAGTACAGATTGGATGACAGGTTATCTTAAGAGACATGCTTTCCAGAATATAAAAATTAAGGGAGAAACTGCGTCTAGAAATGAAATGGCTGCCATAGAATTCGTGAAAAAAGCATGAAAAATTATTGAAGAAAAACAAAGCCGAGTAGCACTTACCCTAAAAATCCTAAAATACTTCATTTTAAAAGTTAGATATTTAACTAATGCAAAAAGTCTACAGTTTAAAGTTGTTTTAATTCTAGATAATGCACCTAGCCATTCGGTTTTGGAGCACCTAAATGTGCAATTTTGTTTGAGCGAAAATGAAACTATGAACCTCAACTTTGATACTCATCATGACAGAGAACATATCGATATTGACGAAGAAGATCCTCCCATTTTAAATACGAGGTGTGTTCAAAAAGTATCGCGAATTTTGAATTTTCGCGGGTTACGTACATTCGAATTTCGATTTTTTTGTGGCGTTAGGTTGGTACTCATGTCTCTCACTTATGCCGACAAGCTCGGCCATTTTGAATGTTCACTTAATTGTTGAAAGCTGCTTTGCTTGCACGTGTTTTGGATAGTCTTCGATTTTTACCTATTCAAAAAAATGGATCAAAGAACCTGTATCAAATTTTGTTTGAAAATCGAAATTAAGTGCGCGGATGCATTCCGAATGTTGACTGTGGCATACGGAGAAGCTACCTTGGACCGAAGCAACGTTTATCGGTGGTACAAAATGTTCTCAGAAGGCCGAGAAGATGTGAACAACGAAGAGCGCCCTGGTCGACCATCGACCTCAACGGACGATGCTCACATCCAAAAAGTAAAAGAATTAGTGCTTGCACACCTTCGATTAACTATGAGAGACATTGCTGATGAAATTGGCGTATCGAAAGGATCAATGAATACAATTTTGAAAGATGTTTTTGGGCCTCAAACGTGTCGAGTCTCGATTGGTACCAAAAATGCTGATTTTTTTTTAAATTGCATTGATTTTTCGTGACTTATTTGCCAAAAATCCAACCAATATCGTTCCGCAAACACCGTATTCGCTTGATTTGGCTCCGTGTGACTTCTGGCTAATCCCAAAACTCAAAAGACCACTCCGGGGAACGCGTTTCGAGTCGATTGAGGAGATAAAAGCTAAATCGAAGAAGGCGCTGATGGCTATACCGGAAAGGGAATATTTGGCATGTTTCGAGGATTGGAAAAAACGTTGGCATAGGTGTATTTTATCGGGAGGGGATTACTTTGAAGGGGACAAAATAGATATTCATGAATAAATAAATAATATTTGAAATAACACAAAATTCGCGATACTTTTGAACACACCTCGTACAACTCTAACTCTTGCCATCAAATTAGGTAATCATTTTCAACAGAAAAACAGATTTTTAAATGAACTCAAAAAAATGTCTCTTTTTACACGAATTTCTTCGTGAACGTATTTATCGTGTAAAAAGAGAATTAGGTATATATTCTTTTGAGATCAGTAAAATAATAACATTGCCGAAAGAAGCTTAAATTAATGCTCAATATCTTTAAAGCTGAGCAAATTATTATTGTGCAGACAGACAGACAGACATAGTTCAATCATTTAAAATTCCGATGTGGTGGAATAAAATTTACTCAATTTAATCAACTTTAGCCACTTCAAAATCATATTATAAACATGATCAGACCTTCAAGCCAGAATAAATAAAATTTACAGCAGACAGACGGACGGCAGCGGTCGAATAAAATTATACGATAAACAAAATCAGCCTTCTAGGTACACCAATAAATAAATATTGTAAATTTATTTTGGACCCACCTTCTTGAAATTCAACTTTTCTATGACTTTTATGACTTCGACCGATGTCGAAAATGATGATGGAACTCTTAATAAATAAATTCAATATAATCTAATTAATACACGAAGTGTAGGTAGTTAGGGGACGAGAGTCTTCTCTATCGTAGAGAATCATTATTTTAATTTCCTCTCGGCATATCTCATTAAATCATTTAATTTTTTTTTAAGTGCTCAATTGTACCCGGCCAAATCATTATCAAAATGTTGCCACATGGTAAATTTCGTTCACTCCATACACCATACATCGGCCAAAGTAAAAAAAAAATACACACTACAAGATAATTAAATCGCTTAATGATTAGTATGCTTTGGCTTTAAACACAATTGTAGTCCGGGCCCCGAACAAAATTCGATTCAACAAAAATTTAAGTGCAAACTCGCAACGTCACAATACGACATCTAATCCAAATGCCAATTGTCTTATCGAAGGTGCAAATTAAATAAACAATTTTGGTAGACCGCTCGTTGATAGTAGCTGAGTACATTGGAAAGTAACGTTTCAGATGTGTACAGCTATATCCGTAACGAAAACTGGAACTGATAGCGAAGGTAAACAAACCGTATGGGAATCTATATTTTAGATATTTTTGATTTATTATATTTTTTGTTTTCTTTTAAGTAATTTTGACATACAATATGTGTTCTAGGTTAGTACTAAATCGAATAAGATTTAAAGGAACTGGACACTATTAGAGAGCTTCAACAATTATCACCAAAACAACTTTCCATTTGTTTTGTTTTTTTTTTTTTCTTTTTTTTTTTTTCAAGATAACCAAATTGGCTTCTGCTGTTGTATTGTGCGATTATTTCGATTTAGTTTGCTTTGAAAAGTCGCGCGGTGAACAAGTATTTCGATCGATCGTTTAGACTAACTCGAGTAGTGTAGCATTAGAAACTCCATTAATAGCCTTCTTAACGCGACAGCTACAAATGAAACATGCCACAGTTTCACTTTGTTCATCCAAAAGTGAAACTTCAACGTTAACTGTAATATCGGGAAATACTGGATCAACGTAAAAGTTGAATTCATAAGTAACATCTTCCTCTTTATAAATGGGACACATAGCACCGTACATTAGATTATTGCAAACATCAGCAACGTCTTCGGGTAAATCGTACGGTAAATGTACACCAAATGCTGTAGCGTATACCTTTGTTGTCATCTTGTTAATATTATTGCGATCTAAATGAAAAAATATTTAATATTGCGTTTTTTTTTCAAAAACAAAAAAAAAAACTTTACTTACTGCCAACAAAATGTACTTCCATAATTGCGGTTGATCCTTTATAGACATCACATGGTGGATTCGTGCAACCAGGTACATTGACACTTAATGGAAATGGTTTATTGTTTTTGCCTAGTGGGGGGGAAAAAAAGAAAGAGTTTGCATTCAAATAATCGTTTTTAAAAAAATTGCCTAAAAGTATGCTTTAAAAAATTCAATTTTCTAAGTTTTCATTTTCGTCAAATTGTCGATAAAAAAAAAAAAAAAAAAAGAAATAATCTTAAGAAAGCTTTTTGTGATAACTTATCAATAAATTTTTATAATATGTAATTTCAATCAGCTTTATCAATTTTGCTACTGCATAACTTTATACAAATATGTACAAATATGGTCGTTAGAATAAAAACTTTTTTTATTTCTGAGTAGTATCAATTCTAGGTACGCATGTACTTCAAGCCATGCGAACGTTTCAAGATCAAAGTCTGAAAAATTAACTTAAAAAATTTAAAAAAACAAGAATTTTATTTACAAATTTTAAAATATTTAAACGGAAATGGATACATGTATGTACCCAATTAATTTCAAGCGATATTCACAAACTTCAAAAAAATTTTTTTTAATACAAATTTTTTCTAAAATGTCAGCTGTTCGTTTATTAAGCAGTTTAAAACAGCTGATGGCAGACCTGTTACAAAAAGAACGGACCTAAATTGGTCCATAACGCCTTTCACAATAATATCACACACTTTTATTGAAACACCCTTAACACTTACATTTCTTAACATTTGTTAAAGCCTCAGCGACACAAAAGAATGCAATTGTTAGTAATAAAATACGAAACATTTTTGTAAATATGAAAAAAACAAATATTTTAACTAAAATTGAACGTTCCGTTCTCTAAAATGGTTTAACTTTAAATGAAACTATTTGCTTATTTAGAAAACTTTAAATACGCAACGAATTGCGACGAAGAATATGGCTACTTGAGTTAGTCAGTCAGTCATTAAGTATATACCGACATATCATATATATATAATCAAACTTTTTGAAAACCCCTCCATAACGTAGATAGCCTGATCCGGCGTAGACGTGCAGGTGTGTTTACCAAGTCAAAACAATGCCCTGCAGGTGTTAGACGCCACAAATACATAAATATATACATATATAATAACAGACATACCAACATATTTATAAGAACACATCTACATTTATCAGTTATTCGTATATAACGTAAAATTGATTAAAAAAAAAAAAAACAAAAATATCGGAGAATGACTGAACAATTTAAAACAATGTATTTGTGCGTGCGTGAATAAAAATCCATTTAAACACTCTCAAAAATCAAATCTCTTCGAAAAATATGAATTCTTAAATATGCGAACGAAGTTCGTCTTCGTCACAGCGTCATTTTTATTTTTTTCAATTAGTCATTAACTATAAACCGACATATCATATATAATCAAACTCTTTGAAACCCCCTCCATAACCTAGATAGCCTGGTCCGGCGTAGACGTGCAGGTGTGTTTACCAAGTCAAAGCAATGCCCTGCAGGTGTTAGGCCCTGCAGGTGTTAGACGAAAAAAAATACCAAGTCAAAACAATGCTCTGCAGGTGTTAGATGATAATTATACTCTTTGAAAACCCCTCCATAACATAGATAGCTTGATGCGGCGTAGACGTGCAGTACCAAGTCAAAACAATGCCCTGCAGGTGTTAGTCGAAAAAAAATACCAGATGAAAAATTCCAGATAAACAGTCAAAATTATGAGAATATAATGCCATAAGTGTTGGGCCGAATCCAAAAGTAAAAAAAAAAATAAATTATTATAATTACATATTATTAGTTAAACAAATTTAAATAATCCAAAAATTTTCGAAATTTAATTTTGAAAAATACGAAATAAATACAATTTTGCATTTGATTTTAAAATATAATATATAGCTCCCAAACTTGGATTCGCCATTTTGAATTTAGAAAATCTGATATCATATCTCCAAAACCAGCAAGTGACAAGTTTTAAACGATGTCAATAATATTTTAAAACGATTTCAATAAAAATTCTGTAATGTTGAAACGCCTTTTTAACGAATAATAGTCTATGAAGCATTAATAAATATATTATCTAATTTCAGAAACATGATTAAGTTTTTATACAAAAAACCCAAATCAGAGCTCACATAACCATGTGCTGAGAAAAATGTTGGATACTGGATAATGTAACTCTATAATGGGATCAGTGATTACACCCGAATTCATACATATCAAAGAAATGACTTAATGGCTCAAAAGTGAAGATATTACAGCGTTTAAAAAGGTTTGAACTAATTGTGATTTTGTTTAAGTATATTTTATTAACTGTTTATTTTTGTAGAACCATTTGGAACTATTTACAAATCGTGATTCAATGCCCATGTTGTCACGACAAGTCAGACAGCAAAGTTTGGCGTTTTTACCAGAAGTCTCCTGAGAATATTTTGAATTACAAAGAATATGTGAGTAGCAGATTTAACGGTAGTTAAATTCATGCCTCTGTCGCGGAGCTCACCATGGGTGGATTTTCACTTATGTGTCTGCCATCTGGAGTAGTTCTGTTTCTTCTAGCCGTCTTATCCGTGTGTGCTTCTGGTTTCAAATGTTTTACGGTTTAAGAGGATCAACACCCTGCGAAACTAACCTCATCCTGAGGGGTTGTCTCTTTAGATGCCTTTTACGTCAAGCTGAGCCTGCTGTGGTAGTATTCTTGACAGCCCGCACACCACAAGGGC
Source organism: Leucophenga varia (assembly GCA_018903435.1). NCBI lineage: Eukaryota > Metazoa > Arthropoda > Insecta > Diptera > Drosophilidae > Leucophenga > Leucophenga varia. The sequence continues at coordinate 591,603 of JAEIFJ010002763.1, forward strand.
CATAATCGGCAAAAATCCACGTACAGTCAGCAGGGTTTTCACAGATATTGAAAAGAATTCCCGCAAAATGGGACTAGCGGTGAACGAAAGTAAGGCAAGGTACTTGGAATCTACTCGCAGACCCTAAAGATTCTATGACTAGGTGAAATTTTACCTTCGAGGTTGTAGAAAATTTCGTCTACTTGGTAACAAAAAAAAAAAAAAAAAGAACAATAACACCAGCTTTGAAATCAGACGAAGAATTACTCTGGTTAACCGATGCTCTTGTTACAAGACTCTGATTATCCCAGTTCTGATGTATAGCGCAAAAACATGGGTCATGTCAGAGGCGGACAAATCGGCGTAGGGAACGTTTGAGATTAAAATTCTTCGTAAAATCTTTGGATCTATCAGAGTGGACAACAAGTACCGTATTCGCATGAATCGCGAGCTTTGCCAGCTTATTAACGACATCGATATAGTCAGGTGCATTAAGTACACTGGGCTGGTCACGTGCTTCGAATGGCTCCGGCGAGAAAACTGTACGACAAAAACGTGAACGAAATCAGAGGGGCAAGACAGCAAGAACGAACGTCATGCTTTGGAAGGATCAGGTCCTGGATCCGGAATTGGTATCGAGTGGCATTGGATCATACCAGCTGAGTTAATACCCTAAGTGATGTCCAGGCTTATAATAATCTGTAATATATATATATAAAAGGGTGTCCCAGAATTTACGCAAGTTCCAGAATTAACGCACGATTAGCAGCAAAGTGCTGGCAACTCTGAAAATTACAAATTTGACAGCTGAAAAGTTTAGGTCAAGTAGAAATGAACACGAAAGAATTTTGTTAGGGCTTACTTTTACTTTATTACAAATCTTGCGTTAATTCTGGAACGCCCTTTACATTTATATACATTTATATAAATATTTATTATTTATGTTATAGACTTAAAAAGTACATAAAAATTGAATTAAATCTATCATCTTTTAATATTATTTCAATGAAAATGATGGTGGAGCAATTGGTGATAGTGCAAGATTGTCTTGACACATATCGTGGGATCTTTGGTAAGAAGAAATGGATTCCTACCTTGGAGTATTTGGTTCCTTCACATCAGGTCTTTAAAAAAGCAAGAAAACGATTTTCCCACATTTTTTTTTTTTAATTGACCAGAAATCTAAACCAAATTCGTATTTTTTTTTTGGACCATTACTACATCAATTTAAGTCAAATTTTGTTTCTTTTGATAAAGTAACAATAAATCTTTTCTTTACAATAACTACAAAAATTTTTAATTTAATAATATTTCATTGCTTGAATTTAGTAGAATCGAAAGTTCAAGTGTGACGTCTTAGAGAGTACGAAAAAAAGGCTTGTATCGGTGCTTCACCTTCCAAATTAGATAGTAATATTATGGCTTAGTAGGATACTTGTATTTTCTATGATCAGCACGAATCTGAGGTCAAAAATCTACCATAACGTCATGCTTTGCAGAAAACTGGGATTGAAGTACCTAATAATTGTGTTTCGAATTGAAGAGCTGAATCGTTACTTCGCTACTATCACAAATTGAAGCTGTTTCTTGCTATTTAAAATAAGAGCAGGGGTGTGTTTGTTGGAATATTTTATTGTAATCATAAATAAAAAAAAATTTCATACAATAACTCGAAAAATCGAGACATTCCTGTCTGTACCGGCCTTCCGTGAAAACTATTATCAATCTGTAAGAACTTCATGACAGTTTTATTTATGTTTAAATTAAAGCAATACTTGCGGTGGAATACAATCAATAGAAATAGAATAGAAAATGGAAATTACTCTAGCTTTTCTTAATTTGTTTTACAATTATTTTATTTCTATACTAAAGAAGCTCTGGAAGTGGGATGATGCATCAATATAATCGACATGCAAGTAAAATTTTAATATTTGAAATATTTTTTATTAAATGTTCGTAACAAAATATCAATAAATTGTTCTCAATTCGTATTGCCCTTAGTAAACACATTTTTTTTATTCTAAAAGTACATCCGCTCGAGATAAGCTTACAATGGAAAAAATGGAGATTTTTCGGATCCACTGTTCGCTACTAAACTATTTAAATATGTCAAATGGAAAAATTCTTTTTTAAAAAAAATATAAAGTGACATTTTAATTGTTTTACAATTTACACTAAAAATTTTTCATACGAATTTTGATTAGCCGCTTAAATGTTGCCTCCGTTCATGACAGCGTCAATAGGCTCAGCCTGGTATAAATGCTTCGAGAGCAAAAATGAAAACAACGCTTGACCGCCGACCACCAAGAAGAGGAAATATAACTTTCTTTTGCGACCGCCGCTGTAGTCATACTGTTGTGGATTGCCATATGGATCGTAATTGATTGCACCACTGGGATCAGCAGGTGTGCTTTCTTTTAGTACTTTTGTGCGTAATGTACGAAGCTGTTTAATAATTTAATAATAAAAAAATATAGTGGCAACTAAATATTATAAAATTAGCAAAGAATTACCAGAAAGAAACCAAATGATAAAGTTGTATACGCCAATGATGCAAAGTAACCAAATCTGAAGAATAGCGTGCTGATCAACAATATAGCCACGATATTCACAAACTTGTACCCGGTAAATGCGAGCAAATCAAGTGTTTTTAAGCTAGTCTTTACATTCATGACATACAGTGTTATGGAGTAGATTACTAATTCAAAAATGCTATATGCAAGCGCACTGGAAGCCTGAATGCCGAGCTGTTCGGGTGAGAAACGTTTCTGCATTCCAAGCAACAAACCAGCAACAACAACATACGTAATATAACCCATTATAGGTAAATAAAGATCAGGAGCATTGACGTCATATCGTGGTTGTACTGGATGTTCTTGATCGTATTTCAAAGACCAATCCTAAAACAAAAAATGACATGTTTAGTTAAGCAATTCACTGTAAGAATTTAATAAAGCAAAAATGTACCTTATGTAAAAAGGGAAAGAAGAGTAAACGTAGCTTGCGTCCGACATATGCATTATCCACAGCAAAGTAGTACTTAAGCTTAGACACTGGTACCCACTTCTGAAATTGATTTTCAACCATTTGTTTACCCTGATCGGCTAAACGCTGACCATATTGCATAGCCATATCCTGTACAATGGGTTGCTGAAACATTGCAAATTGTGGCACAGTTCCGGGCGCGCCACCAGCTGGTGCAGCACCATATGGCGGTTGTCCTGGTGCACCCACATATGAAGGCTGTGTATTTGTTGACTGTGCTTGTGGCCCCATGGAAAATCCGTAACTTTGTTGTTGCGGTGGTGGTGGCTGCATTTGTACGCCACTGTTATAATTGGCACCAGTAGCGTAGCTATTCATTTGCTGTGCTGGAGCAGCGCCTCCATACATATTTGGATTTAACATTGCTGGCGCCTCAGTAGGTTGCATAAATGGTGCAGCCATCGGTACTGATGGTCCCATTGCATTTACATCGCTGACGTGTTGAATCTTACGACCGCCGGGACCTTGTGCTATATTTAACAAACAAAAAAACAAAGCTATAATTGTGCACGGGCAAATAATTTTTTAAGTAAAGAAACATTAGGAAATAGCAAGCTAAAAACGTATGCGGCAGGTCAGACAAGAAATACAATTAAATATGATTTTGTTAGTGATTTAAGAAAACGAAACACAACATTTGAACGACACAGCCTCCCAGCAGCCGCCTTGTATTGTCAATGTCAATTCGTCAATTTTTGAACATAGACGGCTACACATCTGGGCGTATACTTGCGTATTTCCTGTTCCTTACAATGTTCCCACTTACGATTCCGCATGCCAGCGTTTGTATTGTAATTCATTTTAACAAAAAAATACGTGCTCCGCCTATTAAATTCCTTATGTTTTCCTGATATAAAACCGCTAATTACACATCATCACCAAAAACAAAATAATTCAGCAACTCCCAATTTTATGATGGGAAAGTATCAAATGTATGAGCGATACATTTGATACTTTCGCACCTATGGTGCTCATATAGTGCGAGCAAGCAAGAACATTGGTCTACGAATGGTCTACGAATGGTCCCAAATGGTAGACCATTTGTAGACCATTGTTCTGCCTGGTCTGCTCGTAAGTGGAACAGATTAGATAGATCTTGCGTCGCGTTTACACTTACTTGCGTACACTTGTAGACCATTGTTATTGTTGTAGACCATTGTTATTTATACGTTCGCTAAGTACGTGGACCAAATGGTCTTTCACTATAAATAATAATAAATAATAATAATAAGACCAATAAATTATAAATAAATAATATTTAAATAACACGTCTCGGAGTTATTATACTTAACAATTATATAAATTATATTAAATTACTATACTATAACTTTATACTCATATTCAATGCATACGTTCGCTATGTACGTGTACCAAATGGTCTTTCACTATAAATAATAATAAACAATAATAATAAGACCTATAAATTGCTATAAATACTATTTAAATAACACGTCTCGAGTTATTATACTTAAAAATTATATAATTTATATTAAATTACTATAACTCATATTGTAGACCATTGTTACGTTCGCTAAGTACGTGGACCAAATGGTCTTTCACTATAAATAATAATAAACAATAATAATAAGACCTATAAATTGCTATAAATACTATTTAAATAACACGTCTCGGAGTTATTATACTTAAAAATTATATAATTTATATTAAATTACTATAACTCATATTGTAGACCATTGTTATTTATACGTTCGCTAAGTACGTGGACCAAATGGTCTTTCACTATAAATAATAATAAACAATAATAATAAGACCTATAAATTGCTATAAATACTATTTAAATAACACGTCTCGGAGTTATTATACTTAAAAATTATATAATTTATATTAAATTACTATACTATAACTCATATTGTAGACCATTGTTACGTTCGCTAAGTACGTGGACCAAATGGTCTTTCACTATAAATAATAATAAACAATAATAATAAGACCTATAAATTGCTATAAATACTATTTAAATAACACGTCTCGGAGTTATTATACTTAAAAATTATATAATTTATATTAAATTACTATACTATAACTCATATTGTAGACCATTGTTACGTTCGCTAAGTACGTGGACCAAATGGTCTTTCACTATAAATAATAATAAACAATAATAATAAGACCTATAAATTACTATAAATACTATTTAAATAATGATGTGCATGTCTATGTAATTTAAATAGAACATAACTAATAGTCTGAATAGTTTTAATAATTTACAGACATTTGGCGCTTTCGCTACATATGTACACCGTTTCACCGGCACTAAAAGCCTCTTCCTACTTCATCCATGGAGTCAAACACGACGCGTTTGTTTTGTTTATATTGCAACAAATCAGTTCTTCGATTACTGCGTAATGGACTTGAAATTGAAACCGTTGAGGAAGCCGAGTAAGTTTAGATATATTTTTTTTACTTTTTATTCATTTAATTTACACCACACATACAGATATACATATCTTCCTCCTCGCCATTTACTCCATTGAAATGGTAATAAAAATCATTGCCAAAGGCTACTCCTACTCAATAAATACACTTATCTGCGCAATCCTTGGAATTGGCTCGATTTTCTCGTAATCACCTCCGGTTATGCAACCATCGACATGGAAGTCGGAATCTGGTCGGTCTGCGTACATTTCGTGTGTTACGTGCTCTGAAGACGGACTGAAGACTATCATTTAGAATGTAAAAAAATTAAATAAAAACAATAAAAAGAAAATTGATTAGCGTAAAGGGGTCCTATTGAGTTCCTATAGCAAAAAGAAAACATGCAGAAAAAAAGGTGCTGGTGGTGGTGGTGGCGGCAACGCCATAAAAAGTGGCAAAGACTCAAGTAGAAACAACGATAGCAATGGAAATGGCCACTTAAATTAAAATTAAACAATAATGGGCAATAAAGTGCGTCTTTTGGCGTACTACTACTTTTTATTTCTTTTTAAGTTTTCACTTCCATTTTTACATTTGAATGTATTGTTAAACTGATGGCGCTTTTGAAAGATTTTCTTTTTTTTATTGTGGCTGGAATATATTTGATTTAATCATTATAACTGTCAGTTTAATGGATATAATATTGTTTTGTAATTTATTTTAAATAAATTGTTCTTTTTAATTAATTTTATTCTATTTTATTCGATATTATTAAATGTACAAAATGTTGTTTTAGACAGATGTATAAATTTATTCATAGGAAAATACAAAAAAAAAAAAAATAATAAAAATAACCAAAAAATTAATTTTTTTTTTCTTAATTAATTTTATTCTATTTTTTCGATATTTTAAATGTACAAAATGTTGTTTTAGACAGATGTATAAATTTATTCATAGAAAAATACAAAAAAAAAAAAATAATAAAAATAACAAAAAAAATTATATATTTTTATTTTACATGTGTAGTTTTCCACACTACCCAAGAGGTACTACACGTAAGCGCATTATCCCCAATTATTTTAAATGGCTGGGGTTCCCCGATAGGTATACCGCACCATTAAATTTAAAATTAAACTTAAAAGTAATCTTAATACAACTTAATATAATAAACTTAATAAAATATAATACTGTAAAATATAATACTGTATTATATATAAAAATAATAAATATATATAATAATAAAACTTCTTATAACTATTCGAAATTTAATTGTTGTGACGAAAAGCATTCCATGTTACTTTTTGACACTTCTGTCAAACCGAAACATGTCACTGCTGCTCTCTGCATCATACTCCAATTCTTTACAGATAGTGGAAAATGACCTTCATTGATATTCGTCAAATTACTAAATTCAGTTATCAGTAATGCTTCCATTACTTCTGCTTCAAATGTGGAGACATTAAGGCATATTTTTCTTAATCCTACTTCCCTACCTGCATCCCAGATACTTCAAATTGCTTTCAATTTGGAGCTCATACCTGAATTCCTATTAGAGCTACCACTAGGCAACTCACCGTCCTGTCCCTCACGTGCCCTAATTGCTTCTTTAAAGTGTGCCTGAGCACGAATACCCGTTCCTTTTCCTACATAGAAAACACTATCCCTACCTATTCTGGCGGGATCGACCAGAAGATAGACAAAGCTGCATCTATTCAGCACTAAACTATCATACATAGTACCTAGCTCTTCCCAATATTTCCTGCCATTAGCGACCATTATTGGCAATATTGCCCTAGGTTCACACTCCTTAAAAAAGAGGTCGCTCTCTTTAACTAAATCCCTATCGATGTCCGTTGTTCCGTCGTTTGTCGAATTGTCTTCCCCAACATTACAAATAGCCCTATGCTTGTACATACTTGACCTACAAACAAAAATACGACCGCACTTTGAACAGGGAATATTTGGTCGCTCGCCACCATGAACTTTTGCCATGTGGACGCCCAACGAATATTTCCTATTGAAAGAAAGGTCGCACTTAGTACACTTCATAATAATATTACAATATATTAAAAATAAATATATTAAAAATAAATTATAAATAAAATATATAAAACACTTTCAGCAAATTAAAACTAAATCACTATCACTTTGAGTCACTTTTCACAATCACAATTAAATTAATTTCATTACAAGCAAAGAAATGCAAATAATAATGCAATAATAATAAAAACACTTGCAGATTTATTATTTCACTTCTTTACTTCACCACTTGGCGCTCAGTTCAATATTGGCGCTCATTTCAATGTCGCCATTAGCCGCCAATATTCATTAACCGTTATTTGTCCAGTAGTGAACATATTGAATTGAGCAGATACGT